>ML777644.1:278234-294006 GCA_009831015.1 Picea engelmannii
TTCATGTAGCAATTGACATCAAATAAATATTAGTATATCAAGCCCCCCCACCCAGAGAGAGAGAGAGAGAGAGAGAGAGAGAGAGAGTTTACCAATGAAAAACACTATACGTTGCTTCTTTCATGTAGCAATTGACATCAAATAAATATTAGTATATCAAGCCCATAAATATGTAGTCTACATTTAACCTACTATTCTTGTGTCTTTTGATTAATATCCAAGTATCTTTAAAATATCTCATTTTAAAAATATTTTGTACATGTGTTTTAGTGATATTTTATACATGTTTTTAGTTTATATTTATTATGGTATTTATAAGTATTGTTTAATATACTTAGGGGTCAATTTGATGGATTATAATTGATTTGTAGAAGGGGATATATCAATTATAAAATTTATTCTTAAAGTACAATCTGATCTTTAAAAACTCCTCAATAATTGTTATATCAATTAATTGCAAATTATTGAGACTCTTCAAATATAGTTATCATTGTTGATGTGATAAAAATTAGTGTTTCTATAAATTATTCTTTCATCTTGTAATCTCTCATGGTTTATTGAGCCTAGCAAAGATAGGAGACTAGATGTAAGTTAGATAAATTTGTTGAAATGGCCTCTCCTTAATCATGTAATCTACACCAAATTAATTCTTCTTCGTTATTAAAGGGAAATGTAAAAAATTGAGAATGCGAATATTTTCCCAACACAAATATAAATTTGTCTAATATGTATATAAAGGGTAATATACTACTTAAAAAATTGAGAGTGAGAATATTTTCCCATCGCATATATTGAGTGGGTGCATGTGTGTGTGTAAACTAGAGAACTTTGCCTGATTACATTTACCCATAAGCAATTATTCACAATGTTGATATACTCTGCCATGAAAAAATTGAATGATTCGCCTACTTTATAATGAACATTAACTATATTAATTGCCTCACTATATACACTTTAGGATAAATATCACATCTTTAAAGTTTTCCCTAGTTAAAAGGCCATTCTTTCAGCCTCTTATAATAGATTTTTGTGGATGAGCGTAGCTGACATCTCTCTCTCTCTCTCTCTCTCTCTTCATAGATAAACTACCACCATTCTATCCAGTTCATATTATGCAATATTCTTCTATTTTATTCATTAATAGAAGTTGGGCTTCACTATATTACTGTGCTCTCTGCCATATTTCTATGTGTGTTTCATTTCATTCCTTATACAATTCGAATCATGAGGAGAAGATATTTCATAGGAGGGAGGATGAACCTTGCATGAGGTTTTTGAACAATTAGTTAAAAACCTAAAATGAAACAAAATGAGCTAGTTAAACATGTTGTAGAAGTTGTTGAATATTCTACCAAACACCCAGCACAAGTAAAGATGGAAAATATTGTACAGATTTGGATAGCCCAATAATTTGATTCCTTTTCTAGAATGGTAAGTGATGATGATGTAAACTGGGAACTAGTAACTTATGAGTTTCCCATTTGAGAGATCAATGAGGACTCTAAGATGAAAAACACCAACTTATATATTATTCTACATCTTTATGAGTTGATAATGGAATACCAAGACATATTCTTGTTTGAATTTGAAGTGTTATGTAGAACATATGAGTACAAGATTGATGCATAAAAACACAAACTATCTCCATATACTCTACAATATGCAACATTATAATGGTTTATGGGATTAGATGGAGGTACTATCTATAATTTTTAAACCTTTGAAGTGAAACAATGCATACATATTCGTAAGAAAAATAGAAGGAATGACAATGGCATACACACAATAGACAAAAATTTACACTGGAAACCCTTAACTGGGAAAAACTACAAAACTAAACTTAGAGCCACACTTATCTCTTCTTCATTATATTAACTTGACTATACATAATATAATATTAAGGTACTCCACATCATCAGAAAACCTATTTCGTTAACCCAAATTAGATTACAACCTTAATCCCTTAACTGGGTTAGATTACAATGGGTCAAAAAACCATTGGCCAAAAAACACGAAAAAGGATAAAAATAGACCAAAAGTATCCAATTTTTCTTTTTCCTGTGACACCTACACCATGCTGGGTGCGCCCGATGTATATGAACAACATGTGGAGATAACCATGCAAAGAATATAACACATTCCCAACATTCTCCCACTTGTGATTTTCTTTGCAAATAGGGGTACTAGGTTTTATAATATCAACAATTCAAGTAAAAAATTCCCATTGCTTCTCTACACCAAGAGAGCTTCTCAGTACTAACAAACTTTGTCAATAAGTCTACAACATTATTCAAAGTGATAACTTTCATTAGCAACACCTTCTTGTCTTCAACCATGTCTCTCACAAAGTGGCACTGAACATCAATATGATTCGTTTTATAACGATAAGCAAGGTTCTTTGCTAGAAAGTTTGCGCTATGAATATCAAAATCTAGCCTTATAGCTTCCTATACAAACCCAATACTTGAACACAATCTCTGTAACCATAAATATTCCATACTTGCATGGGTGGCTTCCATGTATTTAGCTTATGTAGTTGAGAGTGCAACTGCGGCCTATCTCTTTCTCATCCAACTGATTGCTCCTCCAAATAGGTTAAAAACATAACCACTTGTAGATATTCTATGATCTAGATCTCCAACCCAACTTGCATTAACAAATCCATCTACATATAACACTATGTTTGGTCCATGTATTCCTTGGTAGCAAATTGCATAATCTATAGTGCCATGTAAATATATGAAAACCCTCTTTACAATTGTTCAATGCTCCTTCCTTAGTTTTGACATATACCTTCTCAAAAATCCCACTACATGGACAATGCTCAATCTAGTATAGGCCATTGCATACATAAAACTTCCAATAGCACTAGCATGGGGAATGTAGGACATGTCCTCTTCCTCTTCCTCTTCTCGTGTCTTGGGACACTAATTTGTAGATAACTTTACACCTATAAGAATATAGACCTTGAATGGTTTACATTCTTGCATATTAAACCTCTACAATATTATCTCAACATATTTCCTTTGATTCAACTAGAGTTTCATGTTTGCTTGATTTCTTTTAATTTCCATGCCCAAAATAAAATTTGCAACACCAAGATCTTTCATACCAAATTCACAAGATAGTCGAGTTTTGGCATCCTTGATGATTTCCTTGTTGTTTCCAATCAACAACATATCCTCAAGATATAAGACCATATAAATAAATATGATTACCAACTAGCTTAGAATACACACAATGATCATCTTTTCTTCTTGAAAAACCAAGTCCCAATATATAAGTATCAAACTTTTGATACCACATTCTTGGAGATTGTTTTAATCCATATGGGGAGTTTTTCAACTCACAAACTAGCTCTTTCTTTCTCTTCACTGCAAAACCTTTTGGTTATTTCATGTATATTTCTTCTTCAATATCCCCATGTAGGAGCGTTTTCTTCACATCCATCTACTCTACTTCAAGATCAAAAGAGACAACAATAGACAAAATAAATCTAATATAATCTAATTTAGCAACAAGATAAATTTTTTCACCAAAATCAATTACCTCCACCTAGGAATATCTCTTTGCTACTAAGCGAGCTTTTTACTTCTCCACTTTACCTTTTGCATTCAACTTCTTCTCAAACACCCATTTTCTATCAACATGTTTTCTTCTAGTTGGCAAGTCAACTATATCCCAAGCCTCATTCTTGTCCATGGGAAACATTTCTTCAACCATGGCCTTCTTCATGAGTTTACTATCCTCTAAATCCATTACCTCCCTAATAGTTTTGGGATCATCATTAGTAATAAATAAAGAAAAACCATAATGAAAATCACGTGGAGTATACCTTTTTGGTTGCCTTCTTTCTGAATTGATCTCCTCAAAACTGGAGTATGAGGTTTTTCTTCTTATTCTGTTGAGTTAGATTCATAATCCTCCAACTCAAACTCAATTCTCTATAGTTCTCTTTCCCTTGGTAGGACATCCTTTTTGGGAACATATTTAACCTCTCTAAAAACAACATCCTAACTATAAACAATCTTCATAGTTACTAGGTTCCAAAGTTTATAATATTTTATACCATCTTTATAACCACTAAAGATACATTTTTCAATTTATTATCTAGATTACTCCTATTTACCTTTGGAACATGTACATAAGCATCACAACAAAAAAACTATGAGATGTTTAAGAGAGGGTATTTAACCAGTCCATGTCTCATGTAGAGTTTTTTCCTATCCTAAACCAACACCATTGATCATGCTCCTTTCCTTTTCCATTAGTGTTCTATTCATTCTTTTTGTGACTCCATTATGTCAAGGTGTGTACATAGTAATCTTTTTCCTTGCTATTCCACACTTCTTACATAATTCCTCGAAATAATGCCTGTAGAACTCTCCACCATTATCTATCCTCAACACCTTTATTTTCTTCTCTGTCTAATTCTCTACAAGAGCCTCAAACTCTTTAAATTGATCAAAGACGTCATATTTCTTTCGAAGGAAATAAATCCATGTGTTCCTTGATAAATGAATGAAACGTATTACACATATTTTCTTAATAATGGAACATGCACAGGTCCAAACACATAATTGTGTATTAACTCTAAGATTCCCTTTGCTATTGTAGCACTAGATAAGAATCTTACTCGATTCTATTTACCATATATGCAATGTTCATAGAAATCAAAATATAGTGTGCATTCATGCATACCTTCAACTAGACCTTTATCATGTAATGCTCAGAGGCCTTTCTCTCCAATATGTCCCAATATTTGGTGCCATGTCATTATCTTTTCTCCAAATATAGTAGGGGTTTTGTCTTCTTTATTTCTATCCTCAGGAACAACAAAATTGTTACACCCATCAGTGATAGTGTTTCCCAACAACTTGTACAAAGTTCCATTCCAAACTCCCCTCATCAACACCATTGGTCCTTGAACCATTTTACATGTTTCCTTTTCAAGCACAATATGTACACCTACATCACTCATATTGATCATATATATCAAGTTTCTAGCCAGCTCTGGAATGTGCAAAATGCCAAGGAGTGTTCTAACCCTTCCATCCTTGAGCAACAACTTAACTCTTCCATGTCCCGTGATTATGGCTATCAAGCCATCTCCTAAGAAAATATCACTTCCATTATAATTTATTTTCATATTCACAAAACTACTCCTTTTGAGGAGTCATATGAAAAGAAGCACCCGAGTCAATCAACCATACGCCATGATCTGAATCTGTGCTTGTAGAAGCCGAGTACACATCCCCTCCTTCCTCTAAGGATTTCTTCACTTATGTGGAAGGGACATCATTACATCCCTTCCCTTTATCAACCTTTTTTTTTATCAACACTCCATCTTATAATGCCTGGATTTACCACATTTTCAACATTTCCTTAAATATTTTCCTAGAGATTTAGATCCAACCCCCAAAGAATTATTTTTATTTCTATCTTGGGGATGACCTCTTATAGATAAGGCGTTTGTTCTCTAACTGTCCATGGTTTTCTGCCTCATTTCTTCTATTAGTAAGGATGCAACCACATCATCAAAATTTAATGTAGTCACATTACTCTCAATAGCTACAACAAGACTATCCCATGAATCTAGCAAATAACACATTAAACAAATGCAATTATCTTCGTCAAGAATTTTAATATCAACATACAAAAAATGAATTACCACAATTTTAAAGGAATTTAGATGCTCTGTCATGGAGTCTCTATCATTCATCCCTAGGAGGTACATCTTCTTTTGAAGGATAAGTTTGTTTATGAGGGATTTAGATTGATACAAAGTCCCTAACTTATCCCATAACTACTTGGATGTATATTCTCTTGAGACATTTAGTAACATTGAATCTGAAAGCCACAATCGAATTGTACTTTTATCCTTCCCATCCAACTTCATCCATCCTACCACTGCCATACCTGTAGGTGTAGTACTAGGATCCACAACAATCCACTGTTCTTTGTCTACAAGAAAGTCCTCCATCTTGAGCTTCCATAGCTCAAAGATTTGACCATTAAATTTCTCAATCTCAATTCTAGAATTGCTTGCCATTATCTTTTAACACAAGAATTACCATTGTAGAGCTTCTACTAAAACTAGAATTATCACAGACCAGAGATAAACACGCTCTATAAAAAACAAGCCAAACCCTTATCAATGAATGCATCCCCCTAAAGCCAATAATGTTGCTATGATACCAAATGTAAGTTATAAACCTTTGAAGTGAAACAATGCATATAGATTCTTGAGAAAAATAGAAAGAACAACAATGGCATACACACACTACACAAAGATTTACCCCGGAAACCCTTAACCATGAAAACCAACAAAACTTAGGGCCACATCTCTATCTTCTTCATTTCCTTAACATGATTATACATACTATAATATTTATGTATTCCATAGCATCCAAAAACCTAATACATTAACCAAAATTATATTATGACCCTAACCCCTTAACTGAGATTAGATTACAATGGGTCGAAAAACCATTGGTTGAAAAACACAAAACAAGCCAAAAATGGACCAAAAACAACACAAAAAAATTATTTTATTTATTTTTATAGGGGCTCTCCCCTCGAACCCTAGGGGGGGGAATCCCCCTTATGAAACCCCCCCAACACACATGAACAATGTGTTGAGATAACCATGCAAAGAATATAACACATTCCCAACACTAGTGACATATGAGAACAATTCAAGGAGAAGTTTTCAAAGAAATATCAATATTGCTATAAGCATAGAAAGAGTCAAGATGAAATATTTCAAATGACACAAAGAGAAGATGAATCATTAAAGGATTATGTTGAAATATTTCAATTCAGCTACAAGTGTTCCAAACATTGTAGGGTGGACCTTGATTCTCTCAAACTAGTGTTATTGACATGAATAAGAGATGAATGCATAAAATCTTTAATTCTTACAGGGGAAAAAGATTCTCCAAATTCACATTATGAGGAAATACAAGAGGTTTGCAAGAATTAATCAATATCAATAATGAGAAAGAATAGAGGCCAACAAGAGATCTCTACCAATAATTCAAAACCACAATAAGCATTTCTATATCTAAAATTGGGATAACAAAACAAGAGGATACTTAAAAGGTCTTGGTAGTATTTTTTCCAAAACACACAAAGAAACATACTTGACATGAATTCCCATTGGACAAAATAGAAATATGCTTCATGTGTGCTAAAAATCATAATACAAGTCAATGTCCATTGCTGCTAGGTTTGAAGATTGTTTATCAAGAAGCATAGGAGAACATACAACAAGTGTAATTAATGAACCAAAGGAGGCCATGCCAACCATGTCACTTCCTCCATGTATGCCATATGAATATTCTTAGTATTTTAATTCATTTTGGGCTAGACACATGAATCATTTTCCTTCTTCAAATTAGTATCCTCCCACAAATATGTTGCAATGTAAAATTCCACCCATAAATCCAACACTTCCACCACTCTGAACACATCGATGGCCCACACAACAACAATTGTTGGAGGCCTCAACAAAATTGGAAACCATAACAATAATATCTCTTGCCATCTCCTTAAAACAACATGAATTAAACACCCCTCAAGAAACCATGAATACCTAACTATCTTGCACTAAACCCAAACAATAAATTGGCCTAGCTGATATACGACAAGGAGATGGCCAACTATCCAATTGACTCATTCACTTTTGTAGACTATAATGAGGTACACCTTTTCTTAGGAAGGATTTTAGAAGATCCATCGACACCAATCATCATTGAGAAAGGTGAGGAAGTACAACTACATAAATCACCTCTTAAACATTCAAACCAAATCATAATGTCCTCTCAATAAGGAAAAAATGCAAAAACTCTACCCTTTCAAGAGAGGCTGGATTAACGAAAGGCACAACTCCAACATGAATTTGATTTTCTATAGGAATTGAGTAATATTTATGTCAAAATTCCCTTGTTCCAAGCAACAAAAGATGTACCTATTTACAACAAGGTTGTAAGGGAGCACTGCCTCAAGAAACTAAGGAGGAAAGAAATGATCCTCAAATTATAAAAGTGGAAGGTTATATTTTTAATCTCATTATTGGAAGGGTTATAACTCTGAAATATTCCAATTCCAAAAATCTTGTCATGGATGTCTACATAGGCAAGAATATGATACAAAACACCTTGATTGACCTAAGGTCAACCAATCACATGATGACAAAGGGAAGAATGGATAAATTACACTTGAATGAATTGAGATAAATCCCAACGATCCTTCAAATGGATAATATGATTACTATCAAACCATAAGGAATCATTGAGGATATAGTAGTTTATGTCGATTCTTGGGAGTATCCTGTAAATCTCATGGTGCATCAAACAACAACTACACCTAGTGGATATAGTTTGATACTAAGGAGACCATGGTTAGCAATAGTCACTATAGTGAAAACACTATTTAGAAAAGGTTTTTATGGAGGTTTTTAGAGTTACAAGAATGGGAAAAATTACCAAAAAACATTTGTTTCAACCTCCACTAACAAAGGTAGATGCTTTTGCATAGGTTTTAAAATATGTTTATTATAACTTGAAAACTTTGGGCAATTAGAGGATTTTTTAATAGTGTACTTCTTGTAGTATGATGCACTAGTGCACCTATATGTATGATGCACATATGTGTATTATCTACTATAAAGCATCAATGCTCTATATGTTGTTAAGCACTTATGTTGTATATCCTTGTATCTTTGAAGGTAACGATGCTTCTTTTGTAATAATAATAGCAACGAGAATGATATCCTTGAAGGTAACAATGTTTTTTTAATAACGAACGTTAAGGTGCTTAGTATAGTTATGAGCATCAATGATTCACCAATTAAAAATGCATCGATACACATTCACCATATCAATTCTTTTGTTGTATAAATCACATCAGTGCTCTAATAGATAGAAAAAGCATCGATGCATACATAGATGTAAGGTGACTTGATGCATGCTATAATATCACGTGTATCAATGCTTATATATTGAACATGCACTAGTAGGCACAAATGATTGAAATGCACAAGTGCATAAGAATTATTGAAATACATAGGTGCATACAAATGATTTAAACACATCGGTGCATATAAATGAACAAAACACACCAATATGTTTCAATGCCAAAAAGTCTAGTATGTTATTTAATATTTTTGTGGGTATGCAAATGGAGCTTCTTATATCTTGTTTTTAAAATAAAATTTCAATTATTGATTATTTTTTTTTATAATAATATTTTAATTTTAATTAATGTGTTTGGATATAATCATCAAATTAGTGTATTATATCATTTAAATAAATATATCATATGATTACAATTATGTTTATTATAATAATGTAATCATCCATATATTTAATTGACATTGTAACACATTACAACAATGTGCATTGTAATAGAATAAGAAAACCATTTTATTAGATAAGAACAAGGAACCCTTTGTCATAAAAAATGGGACAACGTAAAGGTCCTCAATAAACAAAAAGTCAAAAGAAAATAGTTACAATTATTGGTAGCTTATCATCATACCAAATGAGACAATATAAAGAATTTGACTATTGTTCTTGTTTATTAAATTTTATTATTACAAGACGACTATAAGAGAAGCAGGAGAGGCGGAGAGTCTTGAGAGCTCTGTAACACTCCCCCTATACACCTGCTGCATTACCTAAGCTCTTTGCCACAGAACCCCTCATCTGCTACGATCTGTACCAGGCAAACCCCAAGACTGAGTGGAACTGAAGGGCCTCCTCTGGGCCACACAAGCAACAATTGACAACCACTTCCACAATCTCATTGTGGAAGGGGATTCTCAAATCATCATCAGGCTAATTACGAAAATCCTCCATGGGGAACATCCAGGGAAAATATCGCCCAGTTGGAGACTATCGAGACTGCTAGAGGAATTTGGTGCCTTACTTAGGCCCAATCTCAGTATCATTCCCTCCCATGTGAAAAGGGAAGCGAACAGTATAGCGGATTTCCTAGCAAATGAAGGGGTAGCAAGGGAAAGGAAAAGAATCTATTGGGATCCTCATATCTCAGAAGCTACATAACTCTCAACCCGCTGTCAGCGCCTTGTGAACAAATATTAACCACCCCCGGATGGGGTGCCACCTAGATCAGAAGGACCATGTGGTACAACACTTGGCCATGCCTTAAATGAAGGCCACCACCCCCCATCCCTTCAAAATTAAGGATGAGGGAAAGCTGGTGTAGCCGGGCCGAAGAATCAAGACTTCTCACATGTGTGATGGGAATAGAACTATAGAGAAATCAGTGGAGAGCCTTAATGGTGGGTCTGGTCACTTTAATCCTCATGCAATCGCTTGATTTTGGAGAGGAAAGGGGCTCATTTGGAGCTGAAGCCACAACATTGGAGCATCCTTGCGCTTTGGTGCGACTGTATTTGTCCAATTATCGTCGGAACCAGCTCTTGGCACCTTCAAATGCCAAGGGAACAAGGCAAGCCCTGTAGGGGGGATGCATGGTATGCTTTAGATGTACGCAGAAGGCGACAACAAAGCTTCGAGAGGGCATTGTCTTTGGCCAGGACACAGCTTGTCCAAAAATACAGAAAACATGAGTTGCCTCCTATGGCCTCTATTGAGGAATTCATCCCGAAGGCACCCATCCATGTCCCCCTAGCCCACTTGCATTTCATTGTCCCAGACAACTAGAACCCGCCAACTTGCCTTCCCGGGGAAACTTCCCAGCAGGCCTTCAAGGAATTTCATAGCTCCACCACAGGAGCAGCCCAATTGAGTGATTTCCCCCCCTACTACATTATAGAAGAAACTCAGGCAGCGATGGATGCAGACCCAACCACAGGAGCAGCAGAGACCCCTCCAACGACGAACTTGGAATGAAACAATGCAACCAAGGCCGTGACAATTTGTAAGGCAGGTGAGGCGTCAGAGGCTAGTCTGGATAGGGAGGGTGRCACCATTMTTAGGCCACATCCTTTGTCTGTCATGCAAGAGGYAGGGAGTGATCACCTGCCACTCCTCCACCTGGACCACCTGAAGGTAATATTTGAGCTACAGAGCTGGGTGGAGGACAAAATCCACYGCATTAGCCTAGTCAGCCAACGAGTAGACCTGCTCTATGAAGCATACTCCAATACCCAGCCCGGACAACGCTGCCCGATGTGCGCTCAGGCCTTTGTGATGACAGCCAAGGAAGCTGACGAGGATGGCRAGGACGACATGGATGAAGGGGAGGCCACCGGGTAAATTGTTACTGTTAATAGTTTTCGTTCCTTTTTCTGTTTGGAAGCTACTCATGGCTAAGCGCCATTATTTTGTAACCCTCAGACTCAAAGATTATTTTTTTTAGACCAATGGTGGCCACTTGTCTTGGTTTCCTTCAGGCAAGACAAATGGAAGCCAGTCGACCTTCCTCACAGACAACATAGATAGCCAGCTGTCTCGGTTTTCGCTTACACGGCGGGACAACTGGCATACATGGTGTTTTTGGTGTAACCTTTTTTTGGCAAGTTAATACAACAGGCTCTGCTCTTTTTTACTTAAAAAAAATAAAATGAGACAATATAAAGCTCCATGTTAAACAAACATTCCAAAATAAAGAACTTGTAACATTCAACGACATTGATCATCATTCATTGCTAGAGCTACAATGATTGCTTGAGTTGCTTCCATTCTTCATTTCTTCATCACTTGCAGGGGATGTTGTACTTGGGTTATTTGCAATTTTCATTGATTATCTTGATTTTGTTTGGTCTCTTCATCTTCCATCTACAAACATAAATATAAATTGTAATGAGTATATCTACATATATAGTATAATATACATGATTGCAAGAATCAATAAAGTTACAATAATATTGAGTGATTTATAAAAAAATACACATTCTTTTGAAGTCATGCTTCATGCCATCTTATAACATATCTTGTAATGGCTCAATTCCATACTTTTATTTTGTTGCTAGTTTTATGCACCACGACAAAGTTTAGACATATTTAAAAGTTTAATGTTATTCCAATATTTATAAAATAGGGGATATTAAACAACATAGTGACATACAAATTGATCAATTAACCATTGGTACTCTAACATATGCTCACAACCCATTCTTAATCCAATGTCAATAACCATAAGGATTCATTGAGGATATAGTAGTTTATGTTGATTCTTGGGAGTATCCTGTAAATCTCATGGTGCATCAAACAACAACTACACCTAGTGGATATACTTTAATACTAAGGAGATCATGGTTAGCAATAGTCACTATAGTGAAAACACTATTTAGAAAAGGTTTTTATGGAGGTTTTTAGAGTTACAAGATTGGGAAAATTACCAAAAAAACATTTGTCAAAACCTCCACTAACAAAGGTAGATGCTTTTGCATAGGTTTTAGCAAATGTTTATTATAACTTGAAAAATTTGGGGAATTAGAGGATTTTTTAATAGTGTACTTCTTGTAGTATGATGCACTAGTGCACCTATATGTATGATGCAGAGATGTGTATTATCTACTATAAAGCATCAATGCTTTATATGTTGTTAAGCACTTCTGTGGTGTATCCTTGTATCTTTGAAGGTAACAATGCTAAATAAAATTTCAATTATTGATGAAAAAAATAATTTTTTTATAGTAATATTTTAATTTTAATTAATGTGTTTGGATATAATCATCAAACTAGTGTATTATACCATTTAAATAAATATATCATATGATTACAAATATGTTTATTGTAATAATGTAAATCATCCATATATTTAATCGACATTGTAACACATTACAACAATGTGCATTGTAATAGAATAAGAAAACCATTTTATTAAATAAGAACAAGGAACCATTTGTCGTAAAAAATGGGACAACATAAAGGTCCTCAATAAACAAAAAGTCAAATGAAAATAGTTACAATTATTGGTAACTTATCATCATACCAAATGGGACAATATAAAGCTCCATGTTAAGCAATTTAATGTTTGATTTTTACAAACAAACATTCCAAAATAAAGAACTTGTAACATTCAATGACATTGATCATCATTCATTGCTAGAGCTACAATGATTGCTTGAGTTGCTTCCATTCTTCATTTCTTCATCACTTGCAGGGCATGTTGTACTTGGGTTATTTGCAATTTTTGTTGATTATCTTGATTTTGTTTGGTCTCTTTATCTTCCATCTACAAACATAAATATGAATTGTAATGAGTATATCTACATATACTCATACACCAATTTGGTGTGCTGGCTTGGCCATGACCTTAAAAATAGATTATTATTATTAGTATAATATACATGATTGCAAGAATCAATAAAGTTACAATAATATTGAGTGCTTTATAAAAAATACACATTCTTTTGAAGTCATGCTTCATGCCATCTTATAACATATCTTGTAATGGCTCAATTCCATACTTTTATTTTGTTGCTAGTTTTATGCACCATGACAAAGTTTAGACATATTTAAAAGTTTAATGTTATTCCAATATTTATAAAATAGGGGATATTAAACAACATAGTGACATACAAATTGATCAAATTAACCACTGGTACTCTAACATATGCTCACAACCCATTCTTAATCCAATATCAATAAAATGTTTGGATGACTCTTCTTTGTATGTAACCTTGTAGAAAATATCCATGAACATTTGTAAATTAATTAAAATATAAAAATCACAACAAATATTAAATGCTAAGTAAGGAAAAGGCAAGTGCTTCTCACAAATTTTGTGATCAACTCTTTTATGCCTTGTTGTCCCATCCTATTTGATCGGTGGATTGCATTTTATCTTTTTCCTGCAACAACAAAACAATAAAAAATGAGTCATGCAATAAAACTCATTGATTACACATAAAAAATCAATGATTACATACATTTGATGCTCATTATCATTGGGACAACTTTCCCGCGATTCAATTATTCTTAATTCTTTAACAATCTCTTTGTACATTTTTTTGCACATCCCTACGAGCATGTTTTTGACACAATCTCATTCATCATCTTTATTTTCTTAATCTTCCTAAGATAATAATAATAATTATGTGAGATAAATATAGCAGAAATATTAATTTGGTAATTTTTGGACTAGCATATAATATTATAGAAAAACATATTTAGCATGATACTTTTTATATGATTTTTTTTGTTATTGTATGTTTTTTGTATCACAAGTCTCACGGGACTAATTGTCCATTGCTTTGGAAATTCTTGTTATAGCTTAAACATAACTTGGTTCTTGGATTCTTTGCATTGATTTTCATAC
Organism: Picea engelmannii; assembly: GCA_009831015.1. Taxonomy (NCBI): domain Eukaryota; kingdom Viridiplantae; phylum Streptophyta; class Pinopsida; order Pinales; family Pinaceae; genus Picea; species Picea engelmannii. The sequence goes on from ML777644.1 coordinate 292,494, forward strand.
TATAAGTAAAAGGAACATCTAAACATTCTTTGCACTTATACCTCATAGTAGTATAAAACATTTTCCCTTGTTATTAACTTCTAGCACCATCCTAGATGAATTGAGGCCCAATTCATTATCATTTACATCTTTTGTAACTTTTTTTTTTTAAATCTTAGGAGGACATGTTGTTCCTTCATATGGGTTCCCTGCAAAACATTCAACCTATAGGAATCAAATGTTTGAAACATGTTAGCTATTATTGTTAAGAAGCACATTATTAGTAAAAATTCAAATAAAAATTGCATTTTCATCCACCATCATGTTGGAATACTGAGAGGGGGGGTGAATCAATATAATTCAATCTTTTACCACTTTTAATCAAAACATGCAATCATTAACTTTATCAATAATATATCATCAATATATCATGATAAATATCAATCAACAGAGCATAAAAAATAACTACATATACACATTAGACAAGAATTTATGTGGAAACCCAAATGGGAGAAAACCATGGAATGCTTTCTTATATGTCAAAGATTACATTCATAGGAAGCACCAACTGTTAATATTATGGTAGCTGCGGGAGGTATTTACCCCCATGTGTGAACCTGACGAGAATAGAAGACTCTGGGAAGCAAGAGAAACCCTAATGAGTTGGATAAGAACCCTAGAAGCCTTGTCGGCTCAAGAAGATAATTTATATTAGGTTATTAGCCTCCAAGAGAAGAAGTCGGCCCTAAATAATAATAATATACTGAACAAACACATACCCAGAAGGAGAAGTCGGCCCCAACAAACTGGCAGGATTACTATAAATACATGGTGCCAGTTCTCATTTATAGCATCTCAGAATTGCAGTTTTCCTAGTTGGTGCACACTGCAGTTGCAGTCTAGTGCGCAGGTTTGGAGGAGGGTTGCAAGTGCAGCTACAATAGAAGCTAGTTCTCAGTATTGGTTTGAATATCTCTTGGCTAGGGTTTGGGACTATCTGATCAGCATTTGTGATGCACTATCCTTGGGGATTGATGCGCTACTCCTTGTTTGGCTATCTAGCCTAGGGTTTTCTTTCAGAGGAATTCTCAGTCAAGGTTAAGGTGCTCGGAGGGAGGCTTCGACCTGTGGTTGGGTGACGAGGGTATCATCAATGGTAAAATGAGCACACCATCTTCTATATTCTAACAGGTTATGGGCCCACACCCCTTCAGTCAGCCTAAAATGCTGGAAGGAAACATAGCCGCTAGATATTGAGCTCATTGAGGAATTGCCGCTAGGGTTACTAGTAGGAGCAACTTCCAAAAACACTGCAGCTAGGGTTACCAGCAGAAGCAATTGCAGAAACCCTAAACCTCTTGTCGAGGCACCTTAAGTGAAAATATTGACCTAATCTCTAGATATATCAATGCGCCCTAGCCCAGCGCATCTCCTGGTACTCTCAGAAGGCCAAGGCGTGAAGATTGGATTTCTGGTCAAATCTAGGGTTTGACCAAGTCAAGCAAGCCATGACGAACTCTATGAAGTCTGAGAA
>ML777644.1:306981-362602 GCA_009831015.1 Picea engelmannii
AATGAACCTGGCACACACGCAATATATAGCATGAAAACCCAGCACCGGGTGCAATTGCGCCAATGGTGCAAACTGTAGGACGGTTATGGGCACGCCAACCCCTAACCGCCTAACACCTGGGCACATGGTGGGTCATGATATGACCTCGGGCTTAAAACTTAACCGTTTTCCAATCGTTTGAAACCCCCTCCGCACGCTCCAACTGTGGTCATATGTGTAAACCATATGACCGGGCTCCATACAACTCTGTGCCTCCGTGATATGTGGTCATATGTGACAGACAGAACCAAGACTTACACATATGAATAACCCCGCGCACAAAAATAACAAAACCACGACCATACATTTCAAACCCCGCGCCATTGAACGGAGAGTAGAGTCATATGCAAAGGCATAGAACCGGGGGTCGGGGCTAAGCCCCGGCCCGACCCCCCGCCAACGATTATATAATTTGATTTTAAATAAATTCAAAACCATATTGTTTACAAGCAACACCATGCGGCGCGTTGGCAAGGCGGACTTTGTTAAAACTTTCACGGTGGGAGGAGGTCCAGGGTTTGACTCCCGTGGACTCATAAAATTTTACATAAACGAACCAATAGCCAATAAAGGGGTGCTACGTGGTAGCCCATGACTGGGCCACGTGGCACCTTACCATTTGCCAAAAACATGCCACGTGTCGAATTACTATTAGACCACATCTGCCAATAGATGACTGCCACGTCACCAGCTGTCCTGTTAGCGTACTTCACGCCATGTCACCTGTACGGCCTCTGCCACATCATCCTGTACGGACTACCTAGTCAGCGTCCTTTTTTTTGCCTATTTGTCGATTCGAACAGATCGCAATATCTCTCGCTCCCGACGTCCGTTTGAGATGAAACGAGTTGCGTTGGGTTTGTGACGACGAGGGCTACACTCTCGTTCGTTTTGATGCAATTCCGAGAACGTTGATTTTTGAGCTAAAATTTGACCCCTGGTCCAGATTTTGATCATTAATTGTCCATCTTCGTTTAGTTTATTTTTGAACACCTATTTTGTACCAATCACATTTGTGTTCTTTAGTCTTGGCACTAGTTCCCATGTTTCATTCTTCTCTATTCGATGTAGTTGTTCTTCTATGGCCTTGAACCAATTTTCATCATTACTGGCTTCCTCAAAGTTTCTAGGTACAATTGTTGATAGTAATTCAAGGTGTCTTTTCTCTAGTGGATGAAACCTTTTACTTCCTCTGGTCTCTATTCCTGCATTTTTATCTCCAATAATCTGTTCTGGTGGATGATTCTTCTGAACCCAATGACTAGTTGTTCTGGAGGGCATAAGAAAGTCATGCTAGTCATTTTATTCTCGTTCTACTTCTGGTTGTTGTTGTTGTTGTTCTACCTCTTCTTCTTTTAGTTCTTCTTCTCTTTCCTATTCATTTGGATCTTTCTTTTCTTCTTTGATCTTTGGTACATCTGCTTCATCAATTTTTACATTTATACTTTCCACTATCTTGTTGAGTCTGAGATTGTAACATTTGTAAGCCTTGCTTTTGCTTGAGTAACCAACCAATATGCCTTTATCAACTAGAGAATCAAATTTTCCAACTCTGTCATCATCTCTTTTTATGTAGAACTTGCTTCCAATTACTTTAAAATGTTTGACATTTTTTGGTATTCCCTTCCATAACTCATATGGTGTTTTATCACTGTTACTCATGAGCATACCTCTATTCAATATATGAATGACCGTGTGTACTGAATCTACCCAAAATATATTGCTCAACTTTGAATCCTTCAACATGGTTCTGGACATCTCTGTTACAATTCTGTTCTTCCTTTCAATGACTCCATTTTGCTGAGGTGTACTCCTAGCTACTGAGAACTACTTTTTTATTATCATGCTCTTCACAAAATGCTAAGAATTATTTTGATATGAATTCAACTACATTGTTTGATCTTAATCACTTAATTCTCGAATCCATTTCACTTTCATCCATCTCCTTGAATATTTTGAAATTTTGAAATGCCTTTGATTTATTTGTGAGAAAATATGTTGTAGTCATTCTTGTATAGTCATCAATAAGTAGCATGAATTATTGTTCGCCATTTAGTCCTTTTGTTCTCATTGGTCCACATAGATCAATGTGCACAATTTCCAATGGCTTTGTTGTAGAGTATTCCTTTGATCTAAATTCCGTTCTTGTCTGTTTTCTATATAGACATTGCTTGCACATAATACTTACTGTTTTTGAAATTTCAGGCATTTCACTTACTGCTTCCTTTATGCTAATCTTAACTAGATTGTCAAAGTTCATGTGTCCCATTCTTTTGTGCCAAATCCAACTTTCATTTTCCCTTCCCAAGAAACATCTTTCTTTTCCAATCTCATTTAAGATGTATATGTTGTTTGGAGTTTTCTTACTGTTGTAGCCACCAATTTTCTTGATCCTTCTTTGCTTATTTCACACTTCTCAGAGTGAAATATAATTCTATGTCCTTGATCACACATTTGACTCACACTCAACAAGTTATGCTTCATGTTTTCAACAAGTAGGACATTTTATACCTTGGCATCCTTAGTTCCAATCTTGATTGGGCCTTTCCCTATAATTCTGGTTGAGTTGTCATTGCCAAAAGAAAACGATCCATCTCTTTCTTTGCTTATAGTTATAAACCCGTTCTTGTCACTTGTCATATGTTTTGAACAACCACCATCAACATACCAATCAATTCTTCTGCTTTGTGCTTGTAGTGCAAGGGAACATTCTTCAACATTTAGTTTATCCAGCTTCTTTATCCAAATTCTTGATGGTCCTTTTTTATGATTGTTGAATTTCTGCTTTGATTCCTTTGGAGGAACTATCAATCTACAGTCTTTGGCCATGTGTCCAAAATTGTTGCATTTATAACATTCTACTTCATCGTTTAATGATCCAAAATTGATATAGTTTATGTTTTATGCTTCATGAGAATTTCTGAGATGATTAATTCTAGGGTGACCTTCATAGTTGCTTCTGTTCTTATCATAGGCTTTGTAGTTTATAACTTTATGCCCAAAATTGTTACAAGAATAACATGAACCAAGAAATATAGTTTGATACCTGGGAGGTCTTCTGAATGGTGTCGTTCCTCTATAGTTTTATTCTTGATTTCTTTCCATGGTTGGATGTTGATTCTGAAAACTGGGTCTTCTAGACGATGCCATCCTTATGTAACCCTCTTGCCAATCATTCTCATATTAAGACTTGCATTCTTCCTTCTTGGTGAATCCTCTGGTGACTTCTGCATAAGTCTTTTGTTTTAAATCCTCTTATGTAGTCATAGAGATTGAACCCTTCTATGTATGTGTTTGGTTGTATCCCATTCTAGACCTGTCATGATACGACCTTTGAGTGCTGATGATTTCAGCTAGTATTTTGGTGCTAATATACTGCATATCTTTTTTCTAAATTTCCTTCCTTAGAGAAATGATTTATGCTTCTAAGCTCTCCTTCTCTTTTTATTTTTCTTCCAAATGGTTTTTGAGTATTTCTTCAATCCTTATGGCTTCTTCAACTTGGAATTTTAATTTCAAAATCATCTGCTTATTGTCTTCAGAGTTAGGACTTTGAGATCTTTCTTTCATCTTGAGTAATTATCCCTTGAGCGATTTATTTTTCTTCCTCTCTTTCTTTAATTCGCTTAAAGTGATAATTAGTTTTTCTTCAAGATCTACCTCACCTTCTTCTTCATAATCCTCTTCATTGTTTTCAAAATCCATAAAGAGTACATTTTCCGAGTCACTGTCACTATAATCATCCTCATATGAGATGAAATATCCTCCTTTGAGTAGAGACTTTTCTTGAAAAATTTCTTCTTGTTTCTTCTCTTGTCTCCCTTTTGATATTTCTTTTCTTTCTTAGGAACTCTTCTTCATCATTCTCTTTGTTCTTAGCATCTAGACATTTATTAGTAAAATGACCAATTTTACCGCAATTAAAATATTTAAAAGGAAGCTTTACTTTGTACTTTCCAGTTCCTTTTCTTAACTTCGTTACAAAGTTGGCTATCTCTTCATCTTCATCAGAATCATCGCTACAACTACAGTCTAACTTTGGATTTTGCTTTGGCCCCGTTTGTTCTTCTTTGTCTTCTTGGATGCCTTGAATGTTGCTTCCTTCGTGGGTGGATTATCTTGTTCTGTTCTCATCTCATAAGCTATGAATATTCCATGTAGCTCATCCATGCTTATCGTACAAAGATTTTCTCTTTCTTCTAGGGTTGAAATATTAAGATCAAATTTCATTGGAAGAGACCTTAGTATCTTCTGGACAATAAATAGTTCTTTAATTTCTTCTCCCAATCCTTTAATGGAATTTACTATTTCATCAACTTGTGGGAAGTAAGTTGCAATATCTTTGTCTTCCTTCATCTTCATTTGCTCAAACTTGCCTTTGTAGGTTTGAAGCTTGGCCCCTTTTACTTTAGCATCTCCTTCATAGATATTTTGAAGTTTGTCCCAAATATCCTTTGCAAAATCACAATGCATAACCTTCACATATTTTTTCCGCAGATACATAAACTTCACATATACTAAGTGATCTAGGCCATTCAAAATCACATTTGTGGCCCTCAAATTGTTTTCATTGAGTGTTTTTCCATATATATCTATTGGAGGTGTGGTAGGTGTTGTGTATCCATCTACCATTGCTTTCCAAACATCAAATCCCCATGATTGTATATATGTTTTCATTCTTCTGCTCCAGAAGGAATAGTTCTACCCATCAAACTGTGTTACTCCAATATTAGTGTACTCCATGATCTTCCTTCCGGTGGTTAGACTGTTTTCTTGAAGGACCTGCTCTGTTACCAATTGTTGGAATACTGAGAGGGGGGGTGAATCAATATTATGCAATATTTTACCACTTTTAATCAGAACATGTAATCATTAACTTTATCAACAATATATCATCAATATATCATGAGTAGTATCAATCAACAAAGCATAAAAAATAACCACAGATACACAATACACCAGAATTTACGTGGAAACCAAAATGGGAGAAAACCACCAAATTCTTTCTTATATTTCAAAGATTACATTCATAGGAAGCACCAAATTCCAAATTCTCCAGCACCAACTGGAAGGAGGCACCAACCGCCTAATTTATAGGGACCAACCTGAAGGAAGCTCCAACTCCTTGAGTTCTTCGACACCAATCAAAAGGAGGCTATGATCCGTTGATTTACATGCACAACCTGAAGGAAGCTCCAACTCCCTGAGTTCTCCAACACCAACCGGAAGGAGGCTACAACCCCCTTTCCTTGCCCTGTCTTTCCACCTTGAAATATAAGTGTAGACACAAACTGTCACTACCACTGATCAACCTATCACTCTCACTGTCACATCAACCTGTAACTGATGATCAACCAATCATCCAACTTGTCATTGTCCTTTTTCTTGTCTTTATCACTAATATATCATCATCAATCAATTATAACTAGATCCACTCACATGGATACCAAAACCATCACCTTAACATGTACATCAACCATGTACCAGAACATGTACCATACCATATGCCAAGTATCCAAGATGTGCCAATGTCTCAACAATGTGCCTCAAGTATGCACCATAACCATCAAGATCATATGGCAATTATATACCTCAAATATATGCCAATATCACAAATATGTGCCTCTAACAATGAACCATAACATCCATAAACTAAGTACCAATGATATGTCTCAAGCATGTATCAATATCACCAAAACATGGACCTCAACCATATGCAACCATATACCAAAAAGGGCGTCCAATATGTATGCCTTAATCATGTGTCATACCATCCATGATACGAACCTCAACAAAGAACATAAATGAAATACCTTTACTCATGAAGAAACAACTGATACATACCAGCTTAGATCATGTAACAACTCTGTTGTACCATCATACCTTCTTACAATCTGAACCAAGAATTCTTCTTCAAGTCTGGCTAAGCCTCGTTGGACATATGCTAGTTACCATGCGGGGCCTCGTGTGACAAGCACTAAACAACCCACAGGGGTGCCTCGTGGGACACTAGTAGCTTGACCCACGGGGGTGGCTCGTGGGACACTAGTAGCCTGACTCGCATGGGTCAACTAAACTAGGGTTTCTTGAAACCCTTCCTTCTTTGCAACTCCGAGACTTCTGCACTCCTTTCTTCCTCATATTCGCTTCCTCAGATACACTACAAAAGAATTACCAAAAGATCACTTGAAAAATAGATAATCATTGAATTTTTGTGTAAAGATGAGATGCTTCATGAGGTGTATTTATACTTTTCTAATTGACTTCTATTCTTCACTTTAGGGCCAACATGTACTTTCTTGTTATAATTGTTTTACCCTTTAATTAATGACTTGTAACTTCTTGTTGCAATCGTTTAGGGGCTTCTTAACCAATCTTCGGAGCTTCCAAGTTCATGACCTCATAACTCCTCAACCGTGCAGAACTACATGACGTACCACCTACCATTGGAAACAACATGATGAGGACTATCCATCTATGAGGGTTTTGTGTACACTTGAAGTATTCTTCAACCTCATTTTCCTTAGCCAACTTTAGACCTCATGGCCACACCTATGGGTTTCTTGTAGACTTCTTCAAAGCATCTTCCCATGAGGGCCATGATTATAGCTATGCCATAAGGGGACCACTTTGGAGACTTTTTCAATTATACCCAATACTTCTAGAGGCTTCTAGACTTCCTCTAAAGTTGACATCAATGACAATCAATTTTCCAACACATCCCCTATTGCAACATTTTTATAAAAAATTATGCTCTTTTCCATTCACGTTGTGAATAATCTTCTTAATTTTTTCAAGGTTTTCTTTCCATGACACTTGTTAACCAATACACATCATTTAAACCGATAGATAATTCAAAACATATTACTTGTATATTAAAACTTCAAGTAATTTTCCTTCCTCTCTTCTTGGAATGTGCTTCCCTCATGCTCATTGTAGTGAGTTTTTTTCCTTGATCTTATATCAACAAAAGACATGCATAATGTAATATGCAAATTATGAAATATTTTTACAAAGTTAGTAAATAATTTCAACGAATAACTGAAACTAGCTTGTAAAATGTTTTCAACTTTAGCAATGCACTTTTCTGTAGTAACATGTACTTGTGCATATTATATAGTAATACAAAGAAATATGTTTATGTCTACATGGAACACCACATAACCCTATGAAAATACATGCAAAACCTTCCTTTAGTTTCGTGCCAAGTGGTGCAGTCTACAATATAAACACATTTGTGCATCTATATTATACTATGAGCAATAAGCAACTTGAAAATGTTTTAAAAAAACTACCAAGGATCGGTTTTTGAATTTAAAGCAATGAGGGGACCCAACCCATTAAAATATACTTTACATAAAAATATTGTTGGGGCCAACAAACTCCCCAATCAATAAATACCCCAAGCCCCACCAAAAAAATATAATTGTGAAAGGGTAACAAAACTAATCATCTACTACTAGGGTTTGCAACAACAAAAATCTAGAGGAAGCAACTACAAAGACAAGGTTTTCAACATTGAAGGTGAGTCTTAAACCCATCTATCCCTTCTATTTTGTTGAAATCCACTATAAATATGAATAGGAGTAAATCAAATTTTAAATAATTTTTTGAATCAATCAAGAGAAAGTTTGTGGAGATGAGCATAATCAAGTTACATTCCTAAAATTTCTCATTTACAGATTTGTATGCCACCCATGTTGACCCCTTACAAATTATACTATTCAATAACTTTGTCCACTCCAATATCTTACTTGGTAAATGTCTCTTTCACAAGTCTCCCATATAACTTTTGGCACAATAATGGAGTACGTTTTTGTTTAACTCACTTTCACAAAATGGAAATTTTGCTCTTTTTTTAATTTCCTTTTAGCACATTGATAAAAAACATGTTGTCTTTTAAAAAAAAACTTTTTTGGACAGTGGTATGATCATTAGTGTTAAGTGCACTAGTGCGTTATATGATATTAAACTGAGCCAAAGTGTGATATGAATACTACCCAAACCTTCTCAACTAAGAGGTCCAAAAATTTGTGTTAGTCGAGATCAACAATGTTTAGTTACACACCAAGGTTGCTTTGATTGTTAGAGGGAAATGAGCACTTCTCTCTTTCTATACAAATTCAATGTAAACAAAAAACTTGTTACAATCACACTTTGTATGGTGATTGGACATCTTCCCTTCATGTTCTTGATGTTGCAACTAAATTCTCCTTTTGTGGTAATAATTATGCGATTATCGAATCTAAAATAAATGTTGCAAATATTGGGTTATTTATCCTTTCATTTATATTCATTCCTCCCCAAAAGTTAGTATCACTTATGCCATTTTGTGGTCCTATTTATAGTGGATTTGATTACTTGAATATTTTTAAATACAAACATATCATTTCCATGTACAATAAGGGCATGATTGATCATGCTTCCAAAAACATTGATAGGAAGAGCCTATTATATAATGAATGTCATCCACATACTCATGGAAACATTGTAGGGTTCATAAATAGTTTGAGGTGTTCATTGTTCAATGCAAATTGTTCCATTGAGGAATAATCTAATGGCAAATAGTTCTTTATGAAAATGACTACATCAAGATTTATTGTTGTGCATGCAATACATAGTATGTCTCATAGTGACAAGTTATTAATAAGTTATAAGTTTCATATGGAATTGACTGTGCATCAAAGGTGGATTGCATTAGGACTACCTTTAGATGTCCCCTTCGGGTGTAAGAAAAAAAAAATAACTAATTGCATTTTTGGATTTTCAATGGAATTAATGTAAAATTATTTCTTAATTCAACATTTATTTCCTACAATGATTGGTTGAATGTGTATTGGAAAAAAAATTCCAGGCTTCTAATAAATGTTTGGTCTAATGTGTGAACATACTAAATACATCACATTTACTAATATCATTAATTTAAAGTTCAAAATGTTTACAATCGAGACCTAAATGACAAGCGACATGCCTATCATGTACTATTGCACCCCACTATGATGTCAACTAAAAAAAAAGGATACTAAATGAGCACAACTCAAAGAGGAAGCATTGTAGGATCAACCACCTATTCAATTCCCACTGTGTCTTAATTCATCAATTCAAAATGTCTATGGTAGCACTAATTCTTCAAATGTCGGGGATGAAAAGAATGATACAAATATTGCATGGATGATTTCTTATGGGATACACGTGGCTTGGAGGGAGTGTTGTTATACGCATTCTTGAAAGATGAACTCTGGAATGATACTCATATCATTGATACCTTCTCCAAAAGTTTGAAATATGATTTGCATCCAACCCCTCTTCTTTGGACATGGGTCGGAGTCTACAAGCTAGGGACAACCATGTTACTATATAAATTGAAAGCAATGTATGGTATGTCAACACATGTTTCTCAACACTAATAAGGTAACTAACCATTAAGTCTATTATGAAATATAACCCTTAAAATTGAATCATGATAAAATATCCAAGAATAATATAGAAATGCCCCTTTACTTCATATATCAAAATAACCTTAAGATAGGTTAACACCATACACTGATTATTTTATGGAAGGATCAACTCCTATTCACTTGCCTCTTAGAGAGGGAAACCCCCTAATGAGCTAAGATCCAATACAATATATTCAAATACATGATTCATAAGGATAATTCCATGCTTATTTATAGATTTCCATAAAACCCCAATCATAACCAAACACTAACTACCTAGTGGATCTTCTTTATTGAGGGCACATTGCATTTATTCAATATTAACTACCTAATGGACCTTATATATTAATAATAACATTGTGTAACTAATCCACATTACATTAAATGGCCACCATATTTATCCTATTATTAAATCTAATGGGACCATATGACCCTACTACACCCCTAGGGAGGATCCCACCACTCCACCCCCTTCGATAAGCATTGTTGTCAAAACTTGTAGCTATGTACAACCATAAACCAGGGTCCCATGTACAAGTGTTGGGCAAAAAGTTGAAGTATTCCAAAAAGTTCATCCATAAATCTAGGTCCCTCCCATATCACGATTATTGCTTCTTCATTTCTTTATAATTTTGATACTCACTATTAAGGATTGCTCCAGTCTCATTGGTCTTCAATTGTCAGTTCTCAATCAATATCTCTTTCTGTTGTTTGACTAAATTTGTTATCAATTCCCATGACTAATCGAATAGGTCTTCTGGTGGATTGGCTAGAGAAATCCCTAGCACATCTTTTGCATTAACTTTGAAAGTGTTCCAAGCTCTTTATTCCTTTGTTTTTCTTAGCGTTAGCTTTTTGGTCAAGCTAGTCCATCTTCTATTTCTCCTTGCTAACTACTTTGTATAATTCTTGTATCTTTGAGTTAGATGCATCTACCAAGTTGAAAGTGTTTGATGTTTTTCCTTCTTTCTCTCATTGCAACCTAAAAGTAGTGAATGCTTTCTCTTTACCTACTTTCACCATTTTCTCCTTTTCTTTCTTGGTTTGTTTGCTATCATTTGTCCTTTTTGTTTTGTAGCCTACAATCAATTGTGCTAGCATATAATCATATTGGATAGTTTGTGTCTTCTTTGATTCTCCTTTTAGCTACTGAGTTACTTCTTGAAACTATGTTGGCCCTATTGGCTACTGCATTAATCCTACAAGATATTGTATCGACAAATGTTGTGTCAATATAGGTTTCTTTGATGAACCTTTTCCTTGTTCTGTTGATTTTTGTAGTGAGTTGTGTTGTTGTTCTGTGGTCGATTTTTATTGGTTGGATTGATCCTTCATATTCTCATCTATATAGACTTGGTCTTGTTGATTCTCTTTCTTCCTTGCATTTCCATTTTTCTCATCTCCATTGGTTGTAGTCTCTTATGTTATTGGTGTAGGTGAGTGATCCGAAATTGATCTTTTAAAGACTATGGTTAAGTTTATGCATGAGTTGATTTACCACTTCTAAATTAAGAGAAGAAGAAGATTTTAATGAAAGAATGTTGCAACCATCATAAAGAATGTAGAATATAAAGTAAACATTAATAACAACAAACCATAACACCAATATTGTTAATGGAGTTCGACAAGGTTGCCTACGTCTCTGGGCCTTTGTCTAAGTGGGGGAGGCTTTCTTATTAATATTCAATGCTTCAAAAATACACTAGAAGTACATAAAATGGATTAAACATTGGTTTGGATGTGTTCTTCTCAACCTCAAGAATCCAACACAACTTACGACACTGAAAAATGTTGAGCGTAGCCCCCGAAAATGGCCTCCAAAGTTCGCTTCCTCAATGGCTTCCCTGCATAAAAATGGCTTAAGCTTCATGAATTCTTCATCATTCTGCTATTTTTGAACCTCCTTGGATTGTCAAAAACCTATGGTTTATATAGATTATGAGTTGGGGGTCACCTCCCAACTTCCTCCCAAGATTTGGCCTCAAAAGGGCTCCAGATCCTCATTTTTGGGCAAAATCCTCCAAAAATAAGGCTAAAATCATGAAAAAATGTTATTATATGGTTAAAAACCCATATTTGGAAAATATTTGGGCACACTAGCCCCTTTTCAATAGGCCCTGGTTGTATGGGCTACTACCTATGTGGTTAGGAGCTAGGCTCCTATGCCCTAGTCCTCGTCCGCTCTGGTCGTGTGGTGGTCTATGTGGCCAGGCACCAATCCATAGACCACACCCCCCATAACTGGCTCCTAGTCATGCATTGGTCACGTGGCTAGCCCTCGCCGATCGAGGCTTATCCCACAAAATCTGGCACACGTCATTGAAAAATATTTTTTGGAGGCTTGTCTAACAAGACCTGCCTAGTAGCTCGACGGGCAGCGTGTTGTGGTTAGTTTGTTGCCCATGCCCGGAGGTGAAGGGTTCAAGCCCGATGGAGGTGAAACAATTTTTTTTAATGAGCCAACATTGGAGTTATCTGGGGTGCCATATGGTGCCCTGCGATTGGGCCATGTGTTTCCTTTGGATTGACTTCGTATGCACAGTCACCTGCCCAGTCAGCCTGCACAGTCACCTGCCTGCCACGTGTCATGCCCAGAGCATGCCACGTCACTTCCACCTGTAAATCTGTACAACCATGTGTCTGCCACGCATCAATAGTAATTCCACGTGTTGGACTGTCACTGGGCCACACCATCGTACGGACTGCCATGTCAGTGTCCGTATAGTCCACATGTCAAATCCGTACCATGCCAACTCAGCATGAAAACACCAAAAATGCCTGACACGTGTCACCACCTGGTGCTACCATGTCATCATGTTGACATCATCTGCCACGTCATGTTGATGTCAGTAGTGAAAACTCTGACAATTGACTTTGACTTTGTTTTCCTATTTGGGAAAAAGTTCAAGTCGCCATAACTTTCGCATACGGTGTCCATTTTCGGAAAAAAAACATACTGCCATAATCGACATGACAAGCCCTATGCGATGGCACTAGTTTCATTCGATTCCAAGAAATTTGAAATTTTGGCCTTCCTGGGTCCATTTTGGATCATTCCTCCCCACTAAGACATTTTGGTCCTCCAAAAGGGTATTAACCAGTCATCAAGTGTGGGATAGGCCTCCTCACTTGTCCTTTGTCTTTAGACTCTGTCTTGTGCACCTGTTGCATCATAATCAATTGAATAATAACCATGACAATTGAAAGCATATTGTTAGCCATTTGAACTCATTCACATCTTACTGAATCCACTACCATCTATGTAGAAAACATTCGCAGCAATAACATCAGAAATATGATTGAAAATGAACCAATATGTTTGACGGGCTTGCATGACATTAACTTATCTTGAAGCAAAGTATGATTGAACTCTCATCCTACAACCATCTCATGTTCATGCTTAAGATCAACTGTTTTACTTGGCACAATTATAGGTGTATTGCTTGCATAAGCTACCTTCTTTAATTGTTCCATTGTTAGAAGAGATTGATTTGCTTTAATATGATGGGCATGTACAACATATTCACTTCCCTTCTTAAACAAGTGATATTGATTCCATTCCATGTAGAATATTGCTTTGCGATCATATAAATAAGGGTTGCCTAAGACCATTCCACATGTTTCTAGCGACACCACATCACATATTACTTCATCCACATACTTAGATGTAATTGCAAACTTTATGATACATTGCTTTGTTATGGGAAATTTGTGATCTTTGCTTATCCAATTTAGTGAATAGGGTTTGTGATGCATCTTAGTGTTTAATCCCAATTTATTAACCACTTCTTCTGGAATTAAGTTAGATTGAGATCCACTATCTATCAATGTATCGATCTTAGTAGGTTTCATTATGACCCTTATATGAAACAATTTACCTCTTCAATCATAACCATCACCAATTTTACCTGTCAAGCCAACTGCTGTAATCTTAGACTCATCACTTGAATCCGACCCCAAGTCTGTTGGCCGTGTTGATGTTGTAACTTTTTTCCTCCCTTTCCTCTCTTTGAACCACTTCGATCTCTTCTCTGGGTGAAATTGCCAGCAATGATCATCATCGTGCCCTTCTTTCTTGCAATGCTTGCAAGAGATATTCTCTTCCTTCAATGTCACTGAATTTTCTTTCTTCCCATTCCCTTTGCCTTTTCCATCTTTCTTTGAAGATGATTCCCTTGATACACTAACTCCAGTTTTCTCTGTTTCAATATACATTACTTGAACATAAACCTCATCAAGATTAGTAGGTCCAAACATAAACATAGTATTACGAATATAAACAGGCAAACCTCCTATATACTTCATAAGAGTTTCTTGTGTAGTCAATGGACCATCTAACATCGAAACCATCTTACGAAATTCATCTATATATTTCTGCACTGACTGTCCTTTTCTTAACTTAAGACTTTTCCATTCAATTAAATCCATTTCCTTATATCCCAATGGATAGAACTTTTTTCTAAGTGCAGAAATAAAATCATGCCATGATGGAAAAATATTACTAACTTGCTGAGTTCCATGTTGCATTTTACTTTTCCACCAGATGAGAGCTGTTCCTTCAAGACAAATTGATGCCAATATGATTTTGGTTGCCTCATCTTTGATTTGCTGCACATTACAATATAATTCCATCTGTCTAACCCGATTATAAAGTTTCTCGGCATTAACTTCACCATCATACATAGGAAAAACAAATTTTACATCAAGTTTAAGTAATGACATATCAAGCTTGTGTTTATGAGAATGTTTTCTTGTAGTAGAATTTGAACTTGTACTTGAAGAAGAAGAAGAAGATGATGGAGATGAAGGAGGTGAAGGAGGAGTTTTAGGAGGGTCCTCTCCTTCTTCACTTTTGGCTTGCTTTAAATATTCCCCTTGAACTGGTCTCTTCCATTTCAAGTAATCATCATACAACACTTTTACCATCTTCGACATGGCAAAGAAAGTCTTTTGAAAATCTCTTTTGTTTTGAGAAATTCCTTCTTCCGATGCCATCTTCTCACTTTGATATGTCCTCTTTCTTGATCCAATCTCTGGATCTCCTTCTACAAGCTCTCCTTCACCACGACTTAGCTTTTCCCTGGTAATCATGCAAACTCAAACAACCAACTGTCAACCCACTCTGATACCACTTGATCTGAAATTGATCTTTTAAAGACTACGGTTAAGTTTATGCATGGGTTGATTTACCACTTAGGAATTAAGAGAAGAATAAGATTTTAATGAAAGAATGTTGCATCCATCATAAAGAATGCAGAATAAAAACTAAACATTAAGAACAACAAACCATAATGCCAATTTTGTTAACGGAGTTCGGCAAGGTTGCCTATGTCTCTGGGCCTTTGTCTCAGTGGGGAGGCTTTATTATTAATATTCAATGCTAAAAAAATACATCATAAGTACATCAAATGGATTAAAAAATGGTATGGTTGTGTTCTACTCAACCTCAAGAATCCAACACAACTGACGACACTGAAAAAGGTTGAGCGTAGCTCCCATAAATGACCTCCAAATTTTGCTTCCTCAATGGATTCCCTACATAAAAATGGCTTAAGCTTCATGAATTCTTCATCATTCTTCTATTTTTGAACCTCCTTGGATTTTCAGAAACCTTTGGTTTATATAAATTCTGAGTTGGGACTCACCTCCCAACTTCCTCTCAATATCCGACCTCAAATGGGCTCCAGATCCTCATTTTTGGGCAAAATCCTTCAAAAATCAAGCTAAAATCTACAAAAAATGTTATTATATGGTTAAAAAACACATATTTGGAAAATATTTGGGCACGCTAGCCCCTTTTCTCTATGCCTTGGTCATATGGGTTGCTACCTATGTGGCCAGGAGCTAGGTTCTTGCGCCCCAGTCCTCGTCCTCTCTGGTCGTGTGGTGGTCTATGTGGCCAGGCACCAATCCATATATCGCGCCCTCCAGAACTGGCTCCTGGTCATGCCTTGGTTGTGTGGCTAGTCCCCGCTGACTGGGGCTTATCCCACAAAGTCCACCACACATCACCACAAAATATTTTTCGGAGGCCTATCTAACAAGACCCACCTAGTATCTAGACCGGTTAGCACGTTGTGGTTAGTCTGTTGCCCATGCCCGAAGGTCAAGGGTTTGAGCCCGACGAAGGTGCAACAATTTTTTTTGACCAACCAACATTGACTTTATCCGGGGTGCCACGTGGCACCCTGTGATTGGGCCACATGTCACCTCTGGATTGGTTCAATACACACAATCACCAACCCAGTCACCTGTACAGTTGTCGTGCACAATTAGCCGCCTGTCAAGTCACTACCACCTGTCAATCCGCACAACCACGTGTCTGGCACACGTCAACCATACTTCCATGTGTCAGACTGTCACTGGGCCACATCATCATACAGACTACCACTTCAATGTCCATAGAGTCCACATGTCAAATCTGTACCATGCCAACTCAAACTGAAAATGCCAAAAATTCATAAAACGTGTCACCACCTGGTGCTACCACATCAACATGCTAATGTCATGCTGATGTAATGTTGACATCAATAGTACGACCTCTGACTGTTGACTTTGTCTTTTTTTGTCTATTTGGGAAAAAGTTCATATCGCTACAACTTTTGCATATGGTGTTCATTTTCAGAAAAAAACAAAAACATACCGTCCGAATCGACATGACAAACCCTACGTGATGGCGCTGGTTTCGTCCGATTCCAAGAACTTTGAAATTTTTTCCTTCATGGATCCATTTTGGATCAATGAGGCTATACTTGGATCCTTTATGAGGTCAATGGGGTCCTAAGTTTTCTGTACACTTGATGATCTCAATTTGGTTGACACTTTTATGGTGATATTGGGGACTTCAACTTTCTTTTGTTATGTTTCCCTGACTACTTTTTTGGCCTTTTGTTGTCGATGCCTCACTAAGTTGACCTAGATCTGCTTCTTAATTGTGATCTTATTTTTGAGGTATTTAATTAATATTTCTTTTTCCCTTTCAAGGACGTCTGCATATTCCTTCCATAAACTAGAATCTAACACTTGCTTTCTTTTCTTAATTTGTTCCATGATTATCTTCCCCTTTCCATCTTTCCATGCTCTCAATATTTGTTTTTCTACTTGGTCCAACTTCTTCATTAAACATGGTTCTTCAAAGTCAACCTCATCCATCCCTTGAATGAGGACCTCCAAGTCATCGTTGGTCAACTAGCTCTCTGACTTAAAGTCTATCTTCTTAGTTTTCTTGGTCAACTTCTTTACTATTGCTTTCTTCAATCGATATGTCATTGAAGTCACTACATTTGAAACAAATAGTGTGGTGAACATTGCGGCTTAATTTACCTCCAATTCTCTATCAGTTAGGGGTGTAATTATTTGATTTGGTACCCCTCTAGATTCTTTTAGGACTAGGTAGACAATAAACAATTGTCTTGATGGCTCCTCAAAATATCATTGAATTTAGGGTAAAAGTCGAGTTCCTTTAGCTCACCCTTGACTTTGTGTAGGTACCACACATTGGTATCATCCAAGTTTAACTAAATGTGTGCCATGGGGGGTAAGTTTCTTTTGACATTTTGAGGGACCCTTTATTTATGGCATGCAAAATTCAACATTTTCACCTATTATGAAAACATATACTATGGTGTAAGGTCATCGATATTACCCTTCCATCCCGCTGCAAAACATTGGAAGTCCCACATCATCAATGTGTTTAGTAATGTTAATGTTGTTTCATCAACTGGACAAACCCTTGACATGGAAATCCATATTAATAGTGATGGGTAACTTATTTCCTTACTTGTCTCACGACATTATTCACAATTGGTCTTCAATATGTTGGCAATGTGTTCTACCTAGTTGTAAGTCATCCCTTCTTAATAGCTTCAAGTGTGCTCAAGACCAAATCTAAAGCTCAACTTGAACCAGTCAAGAAAAAGGAAATGATAATGCAAGTCCATTTTACTTGATCCTTGTTCACTTGAGTAATGAATAGGTCCTTTGAATTATTTGGAATTATACCCCTTGTGAAAGTCTCAATCCACCCCATGTATTTGGAATGATTTCCCCTATATGTGGGAACCCTATGATTAATTGAATTAATTGTTGAATGTTTTTTATTTCCTCATCTAACCAGATTTTTCCCTTGGGGTATCGAATAATAATAAAATTTGTTGCTTCCTCCTTCAACTTGTCAAATTCAATGATTTGAGGAGCACCCATATATGATTGAATCTTCACCTTTTCCAACATTAGGGTTTCATCCCTTCATCTTTTCCTAGCTGCTTCCCACTTGTTGTAATTCAACCAAAGTTTGTCCAATGGATTCCATCCTTCTTCGCCTATCTAATTCTATCCATCCTTGCTTCCAATTATGTTATAGGCAACTTGTCATGCCTCTCCTTCACTCTAGGTTTGTGTGTTCTAGATCTTGATGTTATTGACACAAGTGGAACTGCCCCTCTCATATTTGGTGCCATTTTTTTAAAGTAGGTTGACCATGTGAATCTGAATCTTATCTGCTTTACTACTCTTGGTTAATTGAATTTTGACTCTCTATCTATCTAAGAATTCTCCTTTGACTCTTTATACACTCATTTCCTCATTTATAATCAATTCCCCCATTTTAATGGACCAAATAGTCATGTGGCTATCTAATCGATGACACAATTCATTTATATCATGTAATAATTATTGTTTGTACAGTCAACTTTAAATTTCAGTGTGTCTAGTTGGTCTTCTATTGACTTTCTCCCTTTGACTAGTTGAACCTCATTCGACTTTCTCCATTCTTTGTTTTCCAACCCATTGTTCCCAGTCAATTTTTTTCTCATTTTTATTCCAAATATCTGAGTTGTTGTGACCTTCGATCATGATATGTCCCTATCTTTGTTGATAATTCTTCCTTTTTTTGCAACTTCCTTCCTCTAAATATCTGTAATGTCAATCTGGCTCATGTCAACTTGCTAATTCGTTGCAACCTTCATCATTTCACATCTAATCCCAATTGAATGTCATGATCTTTGAGTGTCTTCCTCCTTGTTGGTTTGTAGAGGTTAAGGTTTGTCATTTAAATATACATTCGTCAATGGTTATTTTCTCGACTTGCCCCAATGGATCACTTTCACATGTTTGTCCTCATTTTTTATTTTTATTTTCCAAGATTTTACCTATCAAATAACTTGGTTTTCAATCAAACTCCTTCCTAGTGGCACCACAAAGGTTTTCACCACTACAATTCTTTATTTATTTCTATTTTTCTAAGAATCTTCCCGCTAGCAAGCTAGTTTTCAGATAGATTCCAACTCAATGGCACCAAAAGTGTTTTCATCATTGAAATTTTTCTCTTTTTGTTTTTTCAAATTATGATTGGTACTTTTTTAGTTTGGCACCCTTGACTACCTTTTTGAGTAATTTTCCTTGGAGAGTCTTGATTTGCACAACTCCATTCGTCCTTATAACTTTGATTACATAGGAGACAAGCCATGATGTTTCTAATTTCCTTGGATTTCCCTTGAATATGTTGTCATACAAAAGTGCAAGGTCTCCAATTTCTATCTCTTTCTTCCTTAAATTTCTATCATGCCAAGCCTCTTGTTGTTGTTTATAGACTTATTGATGGTGGAAAATTGCCATTCTTTCTTCCTTTAATTTATTAGATTGGTGTTTTCAACTCTCTTTATTCTGGATTGAGTTGAAATTCAATACTTTAGCTACTTTATTGACATCAACTCTGGAATGTAGTGGGAAAACCTCTTCTTGTCCATAAACTAGTTAAAATGGTGTCTATCCAGTATATCTCTTGTAGATAGTCCTATATTCCTAGAGAACATGCACTTTATCATCCTAGTCATCTATGCAGACATTACCTATCTTGGTAGGTCCTTTAGACATGATTTTTTTGAATGATTCCATTGCTCTATTTGCTTGAGAGTGATAAGGGGAACTCTTTTTATGGTCAATCAATAATTGCTTCATCAATACTTCTATTGTGTTGTTCACAAAATGGGTCCCTTGATCACTTATTAGTGTAAATGGAGATCCAAACCCGGTGATGATATTCTCATAAATAAAATTTTCTTCTACCTCCTTAGTGTAGTTATCGATTGGGTCTGGCTTTGCCCACTTTGTAAGGTATTCCATTGCTATAATAATGTACCTATCTCAGGCCCTTTTTCCTTTCTTGGGGAAGGATCCTACAAATTTGATGGACCAAATCTCAAAGGAAAGTCCTGGGTTGATTGACTAAGAAGAAATTTCATATTTCCACAAAGGTCGACCCATCCTTTAGCATTTGTCACACTTATTCACTTTTTCTTTGCAATTTTTATTCAATGTAGATGACCACAATCCAACTTGCAATTTTTTCCTGGTTGTAGTATCTACACGAAAGTGGCCACCTATAGGACCAAAGTGCACTTCCAATGATAATGCTCTCTCTCTCTCTCTATCATGTTCCAAGACACATATATTGAGCATGCCATATGGCCCCATCTTATACAAGCATCCATTTATCAATGTATAAGGTGTAGATTTTATTGCAAACACTTTCTTTTTTTTCTTTGGTAAGAGGAGCCTTCACTTCTTGTAAAAACTAGAAAATTTATACTAGAGCTTTTGGAGTAGATTCTACTTCAAATAAGTGAGCATTCAAAATATAATCATATACTCTAGTAATTTATGCTTCTATTTTGACTTGTGATAGGTGGTTTGATCCTACAATTTCTTTACTGAGTCTAAATGTCTCTTCAAATTAAAATTCTTGGAATAACAACAATAATATACAAATTCTTCCTTGATGGACTAGCTTATTAAATAGGTATTTCAATGCTTGGTGTTCTGTATAAAATATAAAGGGGTTAACCAGTAAATAATGTTTGAACTTTTGCAGGGAAAATATCATTCCAAGCCCTTCTCTCTATGTGGTTGACTAGTTTCTTTTGGATTTATTTAGCTTTCAACTGACATTGGAATTTAGGTGATTAATTACTTCTATGGGTTGTGCCAAAATAACCTCAACTGCTACATTAGATACATCAACATGCATATGGAAATTCTTAGACCAGTTAGGGAATCTGAGTATTGGTGTTTCAACTAACTTTCGCTTAAGTGTTTCAAATGATTCACTGCAATCCACACTCCAAATAAATTCAACGTTGAGTTTCAAAAGTTCATCCATTAGAAATATAATGTCTAAATAATTCCTAATAAACTTCTCGTAATACCCAATGTGACCCAAAAATATTTGTATAGGTTTCATATTCGTCGGGGGTTTCAAGTTGAGTATAACCTTAATCTTTTCCATGTCAACCTTGATCCATCTTTGCAAACTACATGACCCATCAATATGCCAATTCGGGTGAAAAATATGCATTGCTTTATGTTTAGAGACAATCAAATATATCAACATCTTTCCAACATCATCTAGAGCTAGTGTATGTGGTTTTTCATTAAGTTGTATATGATCCAGTTGTCGAAGTAGACCACCATGGTTTTATAAATATACCCTTGCAATGCCCTTACTACTATCCTCGAGAAGACAATAAGGGAAAAGGCACGACTCTAGAGGAAAATCATCTGAACTCCATTACAAATGTAGTCTTTTCCTAGTGCACCTTTGAATTAGTGTACGATTATACCTCGAGAAACCATATATGAAAGAGTGGCATTCATGTCCTACTACCTCATCAATTATCTCCTTTGAAAACAGGGTTGGGAAGGGATCTATGAGTTTTACTTTGTTTAACCCTCTAATGTTGACACAGATCCTCAATTTATTTGGGTTATGCTTTTTTGGCTAGACCAACATGGGGTTGGCCCACTCCGACTTTTCAATTGGATAGATGATGTAGGCTACCAACATTTTTTCAAATTCTTTTTTAACTGTTTCTTTATACTTATGAGCATGTTTGTACAATCTCTTTTTCACAAATTTGGCATTAGGTATGAGGTTGATTTTCATTTCCTCCAATTCTTCTATAAGTTCCTTTAAGTCTTTATAATCTTAGGTAAAAACAACACGATATTCCTTCAACATGTATATTATCTCTGTTGTTTTCTTTTTTATTTAATAGTCACCAATCCTAACAATTTTTGGTCAATTATTGTTTGAAATGTTGACTTCTTTGATATTTGGTTTCGCATCCATCCATTCCGGTGATTTCAACTCATCCAACTTTACTTATCCTTCTTTAAATTTTTTGTATGTTGGTGGATAGTTAATCTTCTCCCCTTCATGTTCTTTTGGGTCAACTTGCCTCGCTACTTTTAAAATAGATTTTACTTCCTTGAGGGTTTTGAGGCCCCAACTTGAAACACATATAAATTTTATGATACTTATTTGAATCTCTATTACGACCTCAATTCTAATATGCCATGGCCACTTTCATTGTTGTGATCTACTGAATAGGTCAAGAGAAAATCCTTTTGCAACAAAACCTAACAAAAGAGAAAAAAAACCTTCCTATTTTACCCAAGAAGGAGTTCTAACACTACATTTTATGATCCTTAGCCCTTACATTGAATCACAAACAATATATTAGGAATAATATAGAAATGCCCCTTTATTTTATATGTCAAAATACCTTTAAGGTAGGGAAACACCATACAATGATCCATTTATGGAGGAATCAATTCTTAGAGAGGGCATCATTCGAATGAGCTAAGTTCAAATATAATATATGTAGATTTTAACCTTGTACAATATTTTACTGCAATTTTTTTTTCAATAAAAGAACAGAAAAGATACACATTACATAGAGACTTTTCCCCTGGAAACCCAAATTGGGAAAACCAACATATTCTATATTCATTCATAGTGATGCATTGTTTACAATAAAATATACATATAGGAGCCAACAACATCCAAAAACCTAACCCAATGACTTGGATTAGTCAACAACCCTAATTAACCAGGAATAGAAAACCATCAGAAAAAACCATGTGCTGAAAAAAACTACCCAACAATGGACACAAAAATCGAGGCGACATGAAAAATGAGGAAAAATGAGACACATTTCCCAAGGAAAAAAATTTCTTGGGGTCATTGCCCCGAACCTCTGCACATGGGGACTATCTCCCCCCTGTGACCCCCCATGTGCCCTCGACAAAAAGTAGCAGGCACTAGACCTAGTCATGCAAATAATATAACACATACCCAACATTCTCCCACTTGTTGTTTTCTTTGCATACATGGGGTTACAGGTTTACATAGTCAACAATCCAGGGCAACAATGCCCATGAATCCTCTACACCAAGAGAACTTATTAGTGCTCACAAATTTTGTTAATGAATCTGCAACATTCTTCAAAGTTTCCACCTTCATCAACAACACTTTCTTTTCTTCAACCATGTCTCTCACAAAGTGATATTGAATATCAATATGCTTTGTCTTTAAATGATAAGTCGGGTTCTTCGCCAGAAAAATTGCACTCCAACTGTCACAATCTATTCATACAACTTGTTGTACCAACACAATACCTCAACACAATCTTTGTAACCATACTGCTTCCTTACTTGCATGAGTGGCTGCCATGTATTCAACTTCTGTAGTTGAAAGTGTCACTACAACCTGTCTTATTCTCATCCAACTGATTACTCCTACAAATAAGTTAAACACATACCCACTTATAGATCTTCTACGATCCATATCTCCAGCCCAATATGCATCCACAAAGCCATGTATGTCTGACACTGTCCAATCCTGACCTTCCTTGGTACAACAATCCATATCTAGCAGTGGCACTCAAATACCTGAAAACCCTTTTTACTACTGTCCAATGCTCCTTCCTTGGTTTTGACATATACTTGCTCAAAACTCCCACTACATGTGAAATTTACGGTCTGGTACATACCATTGCATACATCAAACTGCCAACTGCACTTGCATATGGAACACAAGACATGTCCTCCTCCTCTTCCCGTGTCTTGGGACACTGATCCGCATATAACTTTACACCAACATGAATAGGGACCTTGACCAGTTTACATTCATGCATATTAAACCTCTAAAATATTGTCTCGACATATTTTCTTTGATTTAACCAGAGTTTCCTCTTTTTCCGATCACTTTTAATTTCCATGCCCAAAATGAAATTTGAAGCATCGAGATCCTTCGGGTCAAATTTTGAGGACCACTGAGTTTTCACATCCTGGATAATCTCTTTGTTGTTTCCTATCAGCAACATGTCATCCACATACAAGACCAAATAAATCAAATGATTACCAATTAATTTAAAATACACACAATGATCCTCTTTGCTTCTTGTGAAGCCAAGTCCCAACATATAAGTATCAAATTTTTGATACCACATCCTTGGTGATTATTTTAAACCTTACAAATACTTTTTCATCTTGCATACCAACTCCTTCTTTCCCTTCACAACAAAGCCTTATGGCTGCTTCATATAGATTTCTTCTTCTAGATCCCCATGTAGGAATGTTGTCTTCACATCCATTTTTTCTACTTCAAAATCAAATGAAGCAACAACAGATAAGATAAATCTTATAGAATTTAACTTAGCAACAGGAGAACAATCTCACCAAAATCAATTCCCTCAACTTGGGAATACCCCTTTGCTACTAATCAAGCTCTGTATTTCTCCACTTTGCCTCCTGCATTCAACTTATTTTTAAATACCCATTTTCTTCCAATGGGATTTATTCCAGCGGGAAACTCCATTAGATCCCAAGCCTCATTATTATCCAAGGGTTCCATTTCTTCATCCATGGCCTTTTTCCAGAGCTTTCCATCCTTTGAATCCACTACCTCCTTGATAGTTCTAGGATCATCATCAGTAATGGACAAAGAAAAATTTGAATGGAGATAAGATGGAGTATACCTTTTCGGTAGCCTTCTTTCTCAAATCGATCTCCTCAATACTGGAGTATGAGGATCTTATTTTTCTGATTCGTTTTCTTTTGTAGAGTCTGATTCATCATTCTTTAAATCAAACTCTATTTTCTCTGGTTCTTCCTTACTCGGTAGGACTTCCTATTTAACATCATTCATTTATCTAAATACCACATCTCGGCTATATACAACCTTCTTAGTTTCTGGGTTCCAAAGCTTATAACCTGTTGGTTAAGCTGGACAACTTCTCTCTACTGCCTACACCATAGAACTAGGGCTCATATCTTTAAGAGTACCAACAAAGCCTAAAACTATCGGCCCTTCTGGTAAACCAGAAGGCAACATAGTACACAGAGTGCACTGTGTAGTCTCACCTGAGATACATTTAAATGGGTGGCTATAAGACTCAGGTGTTTACAACCTAGGATTGAGCATGAGATAGGGGATCTGTATTCTGAACCATTAATTATGATTTGTATCACGAACTATTGTTATCCTCTTTTATATTTTAACCTCCGTGGTATCTTTTCGTTAACCAAGCAATATAATAACTCATTCATTCATTGCACACAACATTTAACTAAAAAAATATGACAAAGATGTGCATGCATTCATCACATTACACAGGTATTATTGTGGTTCACCCCCTCTGGGCTACGTCCACAAATATTTGGCTCTCGGCTCTCTTATTATGGCGGTTCTGCAATTCTCGCGCCTCTCGCTTACAACTCTCCTCAGATGGGTAAGATCTCTGTGAGGTGAACTAGATTGCACCAGGCTCCTCAGCCTGTGATCTAATCCTCAAGATCTAACTTTTATCTTCTTCTTAGCTCACTTTCTTTACAAAAATAGTACATCTAATAAAAAACATTACATAGAAACAATCTCAACTCTACAACAGTAGTAAAGCTCAACCTCAACAAACCTCTCCAAACCCTTCTATGATACCTTCGTATCTATATTTATATCTCTCGGGCTCTTCAACCATTTACACAAAAACCTTACAAAAACCCTAACCCTACTGTCATTAGGTCTTCCTTCTTTGCATGCATTTGTTTCTTCCTTCCAGCTGTCGCCTCCTTCTCACATGCGTGTGCGCTATGCTTCTTTCCAGTTGTCGCTTTCCTTCTGCACACTTTCTTTCCCACGAATTCTCTTCCAGCTATCATTATTCTTTATGCACGCTTTCTTTCCCACTTCGAATTGCTACCAACAAGCCCCAAATGCTGACATGTGACTTGTACTGAGTCACCTAATATTTTTGAGTTGCCTCGATCTCTTCGATGATCATTTGGAATTTTTCCCTCAGCTTTGATACTTTTTTTCAGTGCCTGCGCGATCTTCTCCTTAATGGTATCCATTACCTGAACTTCCACTTCGTCACTCAGTAGTCCTACACATTCTACCTGTGTCTATGCCATCTGTGTTCTATCTGCTTCTGCCTGTGCGAGTACTTCTGCTATCCGTTCCTGTAGTGGTTCTATTTGAGCTCGACGTTCCTATTTCTATGTCTGCGCAGTGATAAGTTCTGCCTACAACTTCTTCAACTCGTGAGTCCCCTTGACGCGTTCTGGGATTGGTATAGTATTTTTCCTCTGTTTGAGTTCTTGGATCGTTGCATTGATCCTTTCCTCTTCCTTGTCCCAGCGTTGAACCTGTGGATCCTCCTCCATTCTTGTCCAAAGTTGTGCTGCTTTGTTGAGCAAGTCAGCTGCCATGCTAACCTGCTTCTCCATCTCCTGTATTTGCGTTGTTGTTGCCTGCCTCCTTTGCTCCTTTATTGCCGATGGATTTTTTGGTGTTAGCTGTTCTCAGAGATCCCCGATCTCCTTCTGGTATCGAGCAATTGCCTGTGCAATCTGGTAGAACTTTTCTATCCTAGGAGTTTGTTTCCTTGCACAGTGTTTGGAAGTTTCCCAAAAATCTCTCCCACTCTGCATTCCAATTAGTTCCTGTGTTCTATCTCCTTATGAGTTTCGGATTTGGCCTGCTCATACTCTTTTTCCAGCACTTCCCACTGCTTTGTTTCTTTCTGTAGCTCGACTAAGTTTTTATGTGCCCGAGATTGGATTTCGTGGTCGACGCTGACCTGCTATTTGTGCAGTGCCTTTGATGGCATCCATGTCAGGACCAATTGGATGTGGTCCAAATCCTTCAGTGGTGCCTGTCCCACTATTTCATCCATTCGTAGCATGCTCGGTTTTATGTGGACCTTTGCGTTTGCATGTGGCATTGGGAGGGACAAGTCTCTTTCTTCGACCTCCATTCTTTTGTTGGTTTGTATTGTCGACGGCTCTATGCCTCTACTGCTACTTTCTCTTTGGGCCTCTTTGAGTGTCCTGAGGAGTTGTCCTATTTCTGCCAGCTCTTTTTGCAGGTTATCCCTGTGATGTGCTGCATGGTTGAAGTCTTTTGCTGGACAATCCTGGACCATTTTGACAATCAATTCTCCATCGTCCTCCATGATCGTATAGTCCGGTGATGCTCGTTTCACCTTTGATTTGTTGCACGCACCTGCGGCCTGTACAACCGATCTCTTAGTTCCCCCTGGCTCCTATGTGATGGGGTTTGGGGTGGTCTCTTGTGCTCCCTTAGATTGTTTTGGCTATTTGTTGGTCTCTTTCTGCCCCTTCTGGTTTCTTGTCTGCTTTGACCCTTCGTTTTYCTGAGTCGGTTTGTTTTTTCCCGTCCTTGGTTTCTTGGGCACTGGGATTTGTGGAGTCTGTGTTTCCACATGCACTGCTTCTCCTTCTGTGAGTCCTTCTGGTACTTCCTGGGGAATGGATGGGATCCTCCATTCATCATGCCATTCACTGATGACCATGTCTATATCACCTTATTTGATGCAGTAGCGCATCGGTAGCCACTGTTTATCTAGATCATGCCTTGGTTGTATCCACATGGCTTGACATGTAGCCCAGAAGTTAGCGATGTCCCCATATCACGTGACAGATTCTGGTGTTATTCTCCATGACCGGATAATATCTTCCTACATGTCCCATAGGTATGCTTCAAAGATGATTCCATTGTCCCTCTTCTGTTTGGCCTGTGGCCCAGATCTCAGTACTAGATATCTCACTCTCGCTGGTTGTGGTCTAGTAGAAAAAACTACATACTCTGGTTCCCGCCATCCCATGAAGGCTATGAGGGTGAGCATCCATGAGTAATGGAATTCTGTGCCGAGTTCCTACGCATCCTTGTAGTCCACTTGGAACAAGTTTAAGAGATAAGGCGCCCAACTCACGAAGGTGCCTTCTGCACACTGAGCTTCAACTGTGATGACTCCTGCCGGTACTTCGTCTTTGCAGAATTTTCTTAACAAATTACAGGGTAAGATATTTGTGCCCAATTGTGTTTTTGCATTGTTGATCCGTTTGATTATAATGCCTCTTTCCCCCCTCACGGTGCCATATTTCTTCTTCATTTCCTATGCTAACACTTTTTCCTTGGATTTATCGTCCAGAATCAGCGCAGGATCCATAGCTTGGCTGGGTAGTCCTGTTATCTACGCAATAAGCTCAACTATTATGGGGATGGGTCTGTCCATCCATATATCCCCTCCATGCGTAAATTATAACAGTTTCTTAACGCATGCTGTCGCGTACTGGCCTTTGCCAAAGTGCAGAAGTTTCAACAACCCTAAAGTGTCGGTTCGGTCTAGTCCCACTACCCACTAGTGTGGCTCGCTGATTGTTTATCCAAGTTGGTTGACCACTATGTTCTGCATAAAAACCCTTGGCGCAAGTTCCAGGTACTTGGTGTCATCTAAGACGTCATGGTCAGAATACTTGAGCTTCCCAACATGACCCAGTAGCTGCGGCTCTACCTGTACTCCCTCTAGTATGCGTGGTAGGACAATTTCTGCTGTCGGTTTCTTGCGAGGTGAGCTTGGTATCATAACTTTGTCTTCTTGTTGTGGTGGTTGGTACGAAGTTCTAGCAATTCCTGGTTGCTTCCTTGTAAGCCATTCTGGTCAAGCCGAGGTAGTTCTCGTGGTCTCTTCTGTTGGTTGACCGAGGCTGGGTACCTACGACTCATCTGGTTTCCCTTGTGATCCTTGATTCTATGTCGTGTTGTTACCTTCCATGGTTGGTTCAGTGCTTTCTGGTTGCACTTACTGTTGGGGTTCCACTTCCTTGTTCTGAGGTTCCTGCGCCTCTTCTTGCGTGTCCTCTTTAAATTCCTCTAGTTGTGGCTACTGAATCTCCTCCAGTATCGGTGTAGATTTCACTGGTGGTATCTCTGGGGATGGGATCTCATCGATATCGATGATCTCTGGTTGTTGCTGCTCATTTTCTTCCAGTGGTCCTCGTGACCTAGTTTGAACTCTGGTCGGTCTGGCCTAGCTCAGTGGACTTCGGTGGTGCCATAGTAGTGAGTGTCGAACGTCTGTTGACTTTAGAGGACTGTGGTCTCACTCTATTCATTCGAGATGCTGTTGCTCTCTCTCTGTTCTCCTTTCGCTAATAGACAAGTTGCTTCCATGCTCCCATTTTGTATGGGCTTGTCATGATGCTTCTCGAGGACGCTTCCTCCATGATGCGATTAATGCACCATAACTATGGGTTCAATGCATTTGTAGTAGTTTCATACTTGCCATTACACTTCTATTACCATTTCCAGTTGGTGTGTTTAATGTGACGTTCCCTCAGTCCTTTCCATGCCTTAATTACGCTTAGTGATGTCCTGTCATCCCACTTTTTCTGACTTTCCGTTTCCTGCTCATTTGTCTTAGGCATGTAACCATTGCTCTTGCCTTTACTGCGTTCGTGTTTCGAGTGTCCTGTGGCTTTTTTGCGGCTTTTCGGGGTTTTTTTTTTTTTTTTACTGCGCAGTGGGTGGTCGACTGTCCTTGTACAGCTTCAGTCAGCTCCTGTTGATCATTCCTCTGAGGTTTGCGCTTGATAAATCTCTTAACTGTACAGCTCCACCATCTGTTACAGATTTGACCTCATATGGTCCTAACCAATGCATTCTTAGGCTTCTTGGGTGCTGAAATGATTTTCTATCATAGAGAAATACTAGATCTCTTTCCGTGAAAGTATTCTTTTTAATGTGTCGATCGTGCCATGCTTTGTCTCTGGCCTTCTGCACTTGTTGATGGAATCCTACAAGGATTCGATCTTCCTCCATTGCTAACAGTTGGTTCAGTCTTTCTTGTATTGCGTCGCTTTCTGTCATTTGTGTGATAGCAGCTACACGTAAGCTGGGTACTAAAAATTCTAATGGCACTACCGCTTCTTGGCCGTAGACGAGTTTGAATGGTGTGTGCCTTGTCAACTTCTTACATGTCATCCTATACACCCATAATACTGTTGGTACTTTGAGGTCCCAATCGTCTCTGTTGACGTTACAGATCTTTGTTAGTGCGTTCTCTAGAATTTTGTTGAAGGCTTCTACTATGCCATTCACCTATGGATGATACAATGTGCTTCTCTAGTGGTGAACTTCAAATTCTTCGAGCATCATGCGGATGGTGCTATTTATGAAATGCATGCCTTGGTCGCTCATAAAAAATCTTGGGCACCCAAACCTAGTAATTACTTGTTCAAATAAGAAGTGTGCAACGGTCTCTGCGTTGCAGTCTTTTACTGGTGTGGCTTCCGCCCATCTTGTTAGGTATTCTGTCGCGGTGATGATGTATCTTTCCCCTGTTCTTTTGGCTGGTGGGTTAATAGGTCCCACAAATTCTATTGCCCATTTCTCAAATGCCTGTAATGTCACTTGCGGTTGTAAGATATCTCGTCCCTTTTATTTGGTTTTCTTACCCTTTGACAGACATCGCATCCTTGACAGTACTCTTTCGAGTCTCTATGAATTGTTGGCCACCATAATCCTGTGCAGAGTACCTTCTACGCGGTAGCTTTTCCTGCATAGTGTCCTCCTGCCAATCCCTCATGGACTTCTGCTAAAATTCTTGGTCGTTCGTGCTCTAACACATACCTTTGTAAAATGATATCTGCGCCCATTTTATATATATGTCCTGCGATCAATTGATAGTTAGCTGCATGAACTACCATGTTCTTCTTCTGTGCAGTAGTATAATCTTGCGGCGTGGTACCGGTGCTCAAGTACTGGATGATCTCTATGAAGTGGTCATCAACAATCTGTAATGAGAATAATTGTGCATCCGAAAAGTTATCTTATAAGATCGTGGGTTATTCTCCATTTGTGACCCATGATAGGTGGTCAGGTCCTGCATTTAGTTTTCCTGGTTTGATGATTACTTTGAAGTCAAATTATTGAAATAATAGTAACCATCGACAGATTCTCCCCCCCAACACTGGCTTGTTGACTAGGTATTTTAGGGATGAGTGATCTATAAACATCTTAAAATGTTTTCCCAATAGGTAGTGTTTGAACTTCTGAAGTGCGTAAACCATATCTAGGCCTTCTCTTTCCGTTGTGTTATAGTTCTATTTTGAATCAGAGAGTTTTCTGCTTGTGAATGCGATCGAGTGATCCAAGTCTCCTGCTCCTGGCTGCGCTAAGATAGTGCCAAGTGCTATTGCTGATGCATCTACATGCACATGGAACGTCTTGCCCCAGTCTGGAAATACTAATATTGGTGTAGTGACCATCTTTTCCTTCAAGGTATCTAGACCGTGTTGACACTCATCATTTCATTGGTACTTTGTATCCTTCCTTAGCAGTTTTTCCATTGGTGTTGTGATCTGCGCATATCCTTTGATGAATTTTTGATAGTATCCTGTGTGTCCTAACGTCGATCATAGTTGACGGACTGTTTTTGGCGCTGGTAAATTAACGATGATTGCGATCTTTTCTGGATCGACCAATAGCCCTTGTTTGCATACTATATGGCCCAATAGTATCCCGAACGGTGTTCCAAATATACATTTATTTATGTTTAGTGATATCTGACACTGTCTGCATCGTTCTAGAATCAAGCATAAAACTTCCACATGGTTTTTCAACAGACTATAGACTATCCAGTCGTCCAGGTATACTTCGAGAAACTGATGGATGAATTATTTAAATGCTGCGATAACCACTCTAGAGAATATTGCTGGTGCATTCTTCAGTCTAAATGGAACGACTGTATATTGGTAAGATCCCCATTCTGTTGTGAACGTGGTCTTGTATCTGTCCTCCTGTGCTATCTTAATCTGATGGTAGCCTGAGAATCCATCAGTGAATGAGTAAGCTTCGTGTCCCCCCACCTTCTCTATCACTTCATCTGTGAACGGTGTAGGGAATGGGCCGTGTAGGCATGCATCGTTCAATTTCTTCAAGTCGAGGCATATCCTAATCCCTCTTCCTTGTTTCTTGTCCTGTACGACCATCGGGCTTATCCATTCTGATTCCTTGACTGGTTTGATTATGCCGGCTTCAAGCATCCGATCGATCTCCTCTTTAACTTTCTATTTATATATGGGGTTCAGTCTATATGGTCGATGTCTAATCGGTCTCACTTCGGGTCTGAGAGGTATTTTCATCTCTCCCAATTCTCTTGTTATACTCTTCATCTCTGTAAATGTTGTAGGAAATAAGTCTCTATATTTGCGCAACAACTTGGTAATTCTTTCTACTGTTCGCTCATCCCAGTAGTCTCCAATGTTGTCCATTTTGGGATGTTCCACTGTTCTAATGTTAACTTTATTTACCTTGATTGGTGCAGAAATAACTTTAGATTCTATGCGTGGTCCCTTCGCATCTCTTTTGCCTTCTACTTCTTCAATTTGAATGTCGCGTGGGTCATCTTTGTCTGGTGCTTCCTCCTGTACCTGGTAACATGATTGTATATCCTTGACTGTCTACTTATTTCACTGCTGCTCTTCGGTAATAAGTTCTATTTCCGATTCTTCAATGAATATGACTCCTTTGATCTGTTTCAAGGCTGCATCTATGTTGGGGTTCTCATGCTCGAATGAGAAGGTGATGGTAAAGTTTTGTTGCAATGTCTCCCATGTTGTAGTTCCTTTGCACAATTCCTGATCTATATACCAGTTCGCTGGTATGCCTTCTAAAGTGTGAATAAAATGGTGAGGCCATTCCTCTGGTGGTGTCAATTTCCACAACATTTCACACTCCTCCAAGTGTTTCGTTGGTGTGCCTAGTCCTTCATATCTATGCTGTTTTTTGTTTTTCTGTTCTGCGCCAAACCTTATGCACAATAACCGCTTACATTGGTACCAATTTGTGATAGTCTCCTTGCGTGCACCCCACCATCTTGCGGGTGTGGCCTGGAGTGCTAAATCCAGTGCTAGTAGCCTCTGGTTCTCTAGTACTTAGTCTTCATATAGTGTCAAGGATGTTTCCAAATCATTTAGTCCGTGGAAACTAGGTGGTTCTTTGATTTCTATGCCTATCCACCATACTACGCAGTCTATTCTTGTGCATCTTCTCGTGGCTACTTCGTGTAGTCTTTGCTACCAGTTTTCTAACCCAATGTTTGAATCTGTTGCGCATGAAGTAATACTGTGCTAACTGAGTACCCCATCTGCAGTTGGGTTTACATAATCCTCCTCACGTGTAGTTGTTCTGTACAACTGGTTGATTTCCTCTAAGTCCAGGCAAGTGGGTTCTACGAACCTCTCCCCTTCTGATGCATCTAGTGGTGCTATGACCCTGTAATCTCTGGATTCAAATTTCATTTTCCTTGTCTTCAAATTAATTATGGTCTAGTTGTCAAATGCCCAGTCCAGACCGAGTAATGTCGGGCATGGTGTTGTGCCATCTACTATTTCTATGACTTCAAAATATCCTTTAGTGCGCGCACCATCAAGATCTACTGTTACTCCTTTCAGTCTCCCTATTGGTAGGAACCTATGTTGGTTTTCTATTTTTAGTTGGACATTTGAATATCCCAATGTTGGCTCTCCCATGCAATGCCAGGTTTTCTTGGGTAGCACATTCACTTCGGATCCTAGGTCGAGTATGATATCTCCCATATTGAAATCCCCAATGTTAGAATTCAATCTAAATTCCCTACTTGTTCTTCTTCTTGTGTGTAGATGATTGGCAATTTTTGGTTCTAGCTTTTGTTTCGTCTCATTGCTACATTTCTCTAGGATGTTTTGCAATATTTTCACAGATGAAGGATCACTTAACATTTTGATGCACGACTGCAAAAAGTCTTTGATAGTTCTTACTTATCCCTCTAGTGGCACTCCTTTGGTATGATCCAATGATGGCGACATTTCGTATTCTGAGGCTTCATGGGATGGTTGCGTAGTGGAAGTCAACGCTGTCTCTCTCTTCTAGAATTCTTGTCTGGCTTCCTTAAAAGTCTCCTTTTCTTTGGGCACATCAAACTTCTTCCTTGGTTCGGTTTTCTTCTTTACCCACTGGTTCTGTGCGGGTTCTTGTCTAACTGTGTCATTTCCTATCTTCGTTCCTCCATGGGTGACTATGTTGATGTTCTGTCCATCTTCCCTTGCTTCAGCTGAAATCCATTGAACATTCTGGTTGTTCTGGTTCCTTTTTTCCTAGATATTTACTAATAGTGTCAGGCATTCCTCTGTCTCGTGATTCGATGCATGACAATACATATAAGTTGCTGGCGGCAGTGCGAATTCCCATGCATAATGTCCCGGTTGCTGACAATTGTGACATGTGACTGGTCCTCTGCCATGTCCGAAGCCTCCTTTGGTTCGTCCTCCTCCTCAATAGCCTGCTTGGTCCCCTCTCGGCGTGTTATATGGTGGTGCCTGATTATACAATGCGATATTATATTGGGGTTACACCGGGTTGTACTGTAGCTGTGCGTTGTTGTATGGTTGCTGCGTAGTGTTGTACTGTTGTTGCGTAGTGTTGTATGGAGATGGGGCTTGATTGAAATGTGGCGCTGCTTGCCCAGTCATCATTTTGGCCTGTACTCTGTATGCGTTTGATGTTCTTTCCCGCATCAGCTCCATAGTTCTGCAATCTTTGTTGTCATGGCCTACTGACTTACAAAAGGTGCAATAAGAATTCTTTGCAACTGTCTAGTACTTCTGCATCATCGTGTAGTGATAAGGGTCATGACCCAGTTTCTTGCATATTTTGTGCCATAATCCTCCCTGTGGTAGTAGGTTTGGCATGCCTGTTGCCATATATTGCGTGAATGATGGACATTCATTCTTGTGGTGTCCTTCCGTCCTGCATGTGGTGCACCAAACAAATTTTCGTTTGTCCTTGTTCTTGTTCTGATTCAACTGAAATATTAGGTTCTTCAAATCCTCCTTCAATTCTTCAATAGCTGGGTCTGTCTGATGGTACTGGTTCTCTTCTAGCTGCAAGGCTGCTTGTAGAGCCTCGACCTGCGTCTGAAACTTCTGCTGTCGTAAGGGATATGTTAGGTGTGGGAGTAGTGAGTTGACAAACAAGTGCCTGTGATGCATCTCAATCATAAGGTATTTTAACTTCCTCTTCAGTCACTTGAATCTCTGGTCAATCTCCCATATAAACTCTCCTGGTTTCTGTCTGATCTCGATCATTTCGTTCATGTACAGATCCTCTGAGGTCGTCTTCTGGAACTCATTAATCAATAGATTTTTATTGTCTACTAGTTTCCTCGTCGTCCCAGGGGCACTGTTCATGTCTAGACTCATGTACCAGTCTAGTGCGCAGTCTATTAGTGTGATCACTAGCTCTGCAAGTTTGGTATCTTCATCAGTGATCTGTTTTACCTCCCAAATCTTTTCACAAATAAACAAATGCTTCTCAGGGTCTTCTATTGCTTCTCCTCGAAATTCTGGTAATCTGATCGTGGGGTCATGTCCTGCCATTTTAAATACTGAATTTCTACCTCCGTCGCGTGGTGTAGATACTTGACTAGTACTACCTGAACTGGATCCTCCAGTTGTTACTCCTGTGGTAGATGTACTTCTTGCTATCAGACTTCCTCCAAACTTTGGTTTTCTAAACAATGGTGTTCTCTTTGGTGTATTGGTCGCAAATGGGTTTATGGGTTCCACACTGACATTAATATAGAAAGGATGGCTATCTTCTCCTCCTGTTCTTGGGCCTCTTGTTTTCCTCTCATAGGTTGTGCGTAGGATTTCCTCAATCTGCTCCAAAGCCCGAAGATCCTCTACCTCTTCTTCATCACTTGCCAAGCCCTCCCTCGCGACTACAAATCTTTTCTTAGTATTCACCTTATATTGGTAGGGTACTCTGCTACGTGTCGTTCCCAGTGACGCCAAGATCCACTTAAGCTGGTTGTGATCCATCAAGATCGAGTCCAAGAATTCCTCCTCCTTCTTGCCTTTATCCTCACCTTCGGCCATTTATCCTTCCTCTGTCAGTGCTTCCCCCCTTCCCCCATGCACACAGGGAAGTCTAGCTGTCTACTTCCATTATCATTACACCTTTGTTATATAACAATATTTTAATAGAGGTATACAATGATCAAATGTACCTTCCACGAGGTCCGCGTAGAAATTCCTGTTTTGCTGTGCTGTATGACTTCGCTGTGTCAACTGCAAACTCTATGATGAAGCCTTCCACAATACCGTAGAGCCAAAAGTTGACTGGACATGTGAATTTGTTGTTCACCTGTTGTAACTGCTCAATCTATACTGGGGTCCAATCTAGCTGTTGGATCTGGTTCGTCGCGTGGTTATCTTTCAACCTTAGTATCCACTCCTGCAGTAGGTGGGGAAAATCATAGAAAAAGAATTCGTGTAAATCTTTAAAGACGTATTTATACAAATATTTGCGAGGTGTGAGGCTAGGGTTTCTATTATCCTTCTGGGAAAACTCTAGTTCTTTAGTTCTCAACCAGCCTTCAATTTCCGCTTTCATGGGGTTCCATAGTCTCAACATTCCCTTCTAGTGGCTGAGCAGTATTCTGGTTTCACTCATTCTTTTCTCATGCATTCTATCTCATATACTCAGTCCTCTCTTGTTCCTCTTACAATGACAACATAACCATTTGTTGGTTAAGCTAAACGAGTTCTCTCTATTGCTTGCGTCGTAGAACCAGGGTTCATATCTTTAAGGGTACCAACAAAGCCTAAAACTATTGTCCCTTTTGGTAAACCAGAAGGAAACATAGTACATAGAGTGCACTGCGCAGTCTCACCCAAGATAGATTTAAATGGGTGGCTGTAAGACTCAGGTGTTTACAACCTAGGATTGAGCATGAGATAGGGGATCTATATTATGAGCCATTAATTATGATTTGTATCACGAACTATTGTTATCCTCTTTTATATTTTAACCTCTATGGT
Source organism: Picea engelmannii (assembly GCA_009831015.1). NCBI lineage: Eukaryota > Viridiplantae > Streptophyta > Pinopsida > Pinales > Pinaceae > Picea > Picea engelmannii. The sequence continues at coordinate 343,464 of ML777644.1, forward strand.
ATCTTTTCGTTAACCAAGCAATATGATAACTCATTCATTCATTGCATACAACATTTAAATACTAAAAATATGACAAATATATGCATGCATTCATCACATTACACAGGTATTATCATGGTTCACCCCCTCCTGGGCTATTCCCACAAATATTTGGCTCTCGACTCTCTTATTATGGCAGTTCTGAAATTCTCGTGCCTCGCGCTTACAGCTCTCCTCAGATGGGTAAGATCTCTATGAGGTGAACTAGATCGCACCAGGCTCCTCAGCCTGCGATCTAATCCTTGAGATATACCTTTTCTCTTCCACTTAGCTCACTTTCTTTACAAAAATAGTACATCTAATAAAAAACATTACATAGAAACAATCTCAACTCTACAACAATAGTAAAGCTCAACCTCAACAAACCTCTCTGAACCCTTCTATGATACCTTCGCATCTATATTTATATCTCTGGGGCTCTTAAGCAATTTACACAAAAACCTTACAAAAACCCTAACCCTACTATCGTTAGGTCTTCCTTCTCTGCATGCGTTCGTTGCTTCCTTCCAGTTGTCGCCTCTATCTCGCATGTGCACATGCTATGCTTCTTGCCAGTTGTCACTTTCCTCCTGCACGCTTTCTTTCCCACTTCGACTTGCTGCCAACATAACCTTTGAGACCATATTTATACCCAATAAAGATACACTTTTCATCCTTCTTATCTAGCTTACTCATGTTTTCCTTTGGAACATGAACATGGGCCTCACAACCAAATAACTTGAGATGTGTGAGAGAAGGTTTCTTACCAGTCGATACCTCTTGTGGAGTCTTGTCATACAATGTTGATGCGGGTGATCTTTTGACCAGGTAACATGCAGTACCCACTACCTTTGCCTAAAATTATTTCCCTAACCCGACACCACTGAGCATGCACCTTGCTTTTTCCATCAACATTCTGTTCATCCTTTCTGTAACTCCATTATACTGAGGTGTATATGGAGTCGTATTCTGCCTTTCTATACTGCACTTCTTACAAAATTCTTCAAATTCATTCCTGCATAACTCTCCACCATTATCTGTCCTCAACACCTTAATTCTTTTCTCTATATGATTCTCAACAAGAGCCTTAAACTCTTTAAACCTGTCAAAGACTTCAGATTTCTTCTTGAGGAAATATATCCAAGTATTCCTTGAGAAATCATCTATAAATGAGACATAGTACATAGATTTTCCCAATGATGGAACCGACACAGGTCCAAACACATCACTGTGAACTAGCTATAAAATTCTTTCTGCCCTTGTTGCACCAAAGGGGAATCTTACCCGATTATGCTTCCCATATACACAATGTTCACAGAAATCAAAATCCAGAGAGAAGTTAAACATGCCTTCAACCATACCTTTACCATGTAATAGTAAAAAACCCTTCTCTCCGATATGCCCCAATCTTAGATGCCACAACATAACCGTTTCTGTAGAGACTGTAGGAGTTCTTTCTTCTTCAACTCCAATATAAGGAACAATGGAACTATTACACCCATCACTAATAGTGCTTCCTTGCAGCTTATACAGAGTTCAAAATTGAACTCCCTTCAACAACACCATTGCTCCTCTAACCATCCTGCAGGTTTCCTTTTCAAATATTGTTTTTACCCCTGCATCGTCCACTTTGCTTACATAAATAATTTTTTTGGCCAATATTGGGATGTGAAGAACACTAGGTAGTGTTCTAATCCTTCCATCTATGAGCCTCAACTTGAATTTTCCTCAACCTATGATTCTGGTTTTCGAGTCATCACTATTGCATTGATTATATGATTAGTATAATGCACTCATTAATTATCTATCTGGGATTCATAATCAATAGAGTTACAAAACACCAGTAAGAGAGGTAATTCTAATGTCACGAGTATAGAAATAATATGGATTAAGAAACAAACTGAAACACACTTTGGTTGCCTTACAGAGAGAAGCTATCTACTCCATTGGGGTACATGCAAATATGATATGGAGTTCTTTGATAGATCAACTCTGTTATCTGACCAGAAAGCTAACTATGCAATCAAACTTCTAAAAGGGAAATCACACATCAATCATCAGGACATAGCATGGGTAGTTCAAATAGCCAGTATATTGAGTATGCTATGGTTCACAAAATTCTATTGTGAACTTCACTAGTTCTTTTCCAATTATATTTGACTACTACTGCCAACATCCATGTCCATTAAGAAAAATCAAATTCATAAGAACAAAAATGAAGCATATGCAAAAATAGAGTAAATAAAGATCCCTAAGCAATCATATAATCGAAAACCTAAACTGAAACTATACTGTTATTATCTGGAAGAATCAAAGCTTCAGCTATTCTAACAGTTATACTATTGAAAGCAAATGTTAACACTACTCTATAAGGATGCTGACCTTTGTTGGGCGATGGGCCCTTGCCGCTTCAACAGGTCAAAGACTAGAGTCTACAGTAAGTTGGCCTTTAATCCACACATCGCTCTTATTCAAAACCTCAAAACATGAAACTATACTAACAACTCAACTCACATTCATTCATAAATGATGAAGACATGGGAATAAATGGCATTCTTCTATTAAACTTCAATATCAAGAGATGTTCTACAATGTAACGCTACTTCACATGTTGTAATATGCTATCTCTCTACTACTTCAACCATCCTTGCCATGACTATTTAAATAGTCTTAGTCATGAAACACAAGGAGGTGAAATCTTTTACAAATCAACAATTGTCAAATTTATATATTTGGTTACATATTTTAAGCTTCATCCTCATGACACAAAGTGTATGAGGATGGAGCAATAAACAAACTGTCTTAACATAGTCTTGCTAGAACTTGATGATTTCATAAACTCTCAACAATTATCCTGGGTGCGATCTGGAGCCAATCTTAGCATACTCTGTTTTCCTGTATTGGTACCAGATCGTGATAGGTGAGATTCAATAGATAGTACCGGATCCAAACAGTACACAATTGGTTGGTACTGGACTAGAACAATATGCGATCGTTGGTACCAGATTGCGACAGTGAATGGTCAGTGGGTACTAGATCTGAACAGAAGGTGTTCTTGGTATCGGATTTAGACAGTGGGAAATATGGCGCATAAGTACCGAATAGATGAGATGACATAAAAGTGTTGGAATTCATCCAAATGTCAAAGGCTACACATGGAAATTTTAAACATTAGTACATGAAATATTTAGTCTCCTAGTTTAATAAACCACAAAAGGCATGAATTCAATTGTACTTTACCTTATGACCTTATCAGTGACTAGAGGTAGGGTTATTTATCATTGATCCAAGCTTAGGTAGGCCAAAAATGTATAAATTAAGAGTATAATATGGTAATGGGGATGTCAATTTGGAGGCTCAACATTCCCCCATGCCAAAATCATTGCATGTCCTCATGCAACTAAAACATACTCAATTTTTTTCCAAAACTTGAGACTCCATTCTCTTTACTCCTGTGGGTCAATGATGTTGACAGCTGAGGCTTTTGCTTTTAGCTCTCTTTTTATGACCCTAATGTATTACAAGAGTCTTAGCACATTCTGGAGCTTATTAAAAGTCTCTTCATGGTCATCTTTGAGTTGTTGGCTGGTTTCCTTCAGTTGCTCATTTTCCTTCTTGATATACCTATCCAGTAGTTGGTATTCCTTCACTTCTTGTTTGAGCTCCTGGTTTTGTTTTTGTAGCTTCCCAATCTTCTTCTTCATCTGTTCTTTTTTCAAGGTATTCATTGACCTTATTGTCTCTGGCTGGATGCATTCTCTTTCCACCACTTCCCCCGTCATCCCACACAAAGTAATAGTAGCTTGTTCCTCAGTCAAGCTAGGGATGTCATCCTAGGCTGATAGGTCTAGGAAGGTAAGATCTATTGGGTCTTCATGTGTATGAGGACTGACAACTTCTTTTCCTTTCTTTGCCATACTCCATGTGGTTCTTTTATAAGGGGGTAATGGATCAGAGGTGCTCACAAGCTTCCTTTTCTTCTTCTCTGTTTGTGGAATGGTTACAGGAGATTGTTCTATAGAATGTTCATCTCTACTCTTCTCTTTCCTCAAGGATTTTGATGTATGACCCCTCTCCTCAAGCGCTACTTCTGATATCTCCTCCACTAATTTGGATTTACCTTTTGATTCTTTACTTTTAAGAATCTTATTATCTGAGGAAGAGGGCCTTACTTGTTTACTAGCTTTATCCTTTACTACTCTGGAGGATGATGGGGCTGCCTTGCTCTTTTTCTCCGTAGGTTCCTTATTTTTATCTGGAACAGGATGAGATTATTCTACAGGTTCATTTTCTATGGAAAGGTGTTGAGTGATGAAGGTTTTCCAACTAAACCCTCACTTCCTGATCTCATGTATAACTAACATTTTGATAAGACCCCGATGATAAATGCTAGCTTTCTCAGTTTTGGATAGGGATTTGACACCTCTTACCATGTTGTTTAGGCTAATCCATAAAAATAATGGGAAGTCAATTTCAGGGCCTCCTTCAAAGTGAAACATAAGCCTAAGATGATATAAGAAAGTTACAACATACGTGCCCTCACAAGTGAGGAATCGTTGAAGACTAGCAAGCATTGGATGATATTCTTCCTTGATATAGTTTCTAGAAATCCCCTTTTTCCAATCAGGGTGCTAATGGTCTTCCTTTAGAAATCGTTGGCACATTTATTTATTGATTCCTACTCCTTTGAAATACTTGGCTCCTCTGCTAGGTAATCCCGTGGCTTCCCTTAAGGTTGCTTCATTGATGGTTAGCTACAGATTTGATATGTGCACAATCTTTCCATCGTAACCCTAAACAAATGCATGCAATACCTTCTCATGAAAAGCTGTGAATTTCTCTAAAAATGGCATCCATCCTGCTCTAGAATACTTATCTCTACATAGCTGGAACTCCTCGGTCTCCATATAAATATGGAAGACCGGTTCATGTCTACTTACAACCATCTTTATAAACTATAAGTGAAAACCGGGTTGTAGCACAAGGGTTTAGTCAGTTGTGACTGTGAGGGTTTGGTACCTGATGTCACAGAGAGGAGAAGGCTCTGAAAATGGAGAGAGATGGGTAACAGTCGGATAAATGGTGATGGCTTCAATAATTCAGATGGTGAGTTTAAGTAAATATGTTGCGAAGAAAAAATAAGACAAGATGAGGCTCATCTGGATGGCTTCGCCACCCAGATAAGCCATTTCATTTCTTCCCATTAGTGAAATTATGGGGAAGGGATGTTTGGTATCAAGACATCATTGTTGTTTGGGATTGGTGATTGGACCCCTAAGCGACGAATTTTAGTGTTGAATCATGTGAGATAGATTCATGATGGTTTAAGGATGAAGCACGTTCTTGGTTTTAGGGTCATGGCTCATCATTACTGGGCATGCTCATTTCAATTCATCCCCACATTCACACATTTGATGTGATTTTGTCCTCCCTCATATTTTCAAGCGCTTATGTGGTGAGGGAATTGATTAAGGTTAAGCATATGGGTATGAGGGAAATGAAAGTTAGGTGCATGGTTTTAATACTAAGGTCATAAGATCTAGTATACATTTTCATACCTTTTGTAGTTTTATAAGCAAAGGAAAAAATTAATACCATGTTACCTTTTCTTTTACCATTGCATAACCAATACCCATAGCATATGAAACTGCGTTTGTATTTGAAGCTTACAGATTGTCAGAGTTCATCTTTTTAGGCTAGAGTTTTCTGGATGCTTAGTACTGGAATTTCATGTACTTCATGAATACTTCTTTATTCTGTGCTTGTCTTGAGTTTGTTCTTTTGTGTCTAGTTCTGCAGGGTTGTATAGTGAATAGGCTGCTCTCTGAGTCTGAAAAAGAGTCCTGAAAGGGGCTCGTTAACCCTCTGCCATGCCAAGGATGTTTCATATCCTTATGCAAAAAGGACCGACGCACTGTTCACAAATGGAAGAAAATTGATAAGAGATGAGAAACCAAATCAAATTCCAAAAGTACATTTATCACCTAGCATATGATCCCATGCCTTTAAAAATTGAAATTGCCTTTCTTCTGATGACTTATTGATAAGGGCAACATTTAACAATGAAAATAGGGAGGTTTTTTTATATTTTTCCAGAAGAATAGATCCAACCTAATTTGCTTCAAAGATTTACTATCATTAGATGTTATAGATAAATTTCACAGTATAAGTAGATTAGACTCCCTAGTCAAGGCTCCACTCTTAAGAAGTTTCCTTCTTAGGTAATATAGGCTTTAGATGCCAGGCCAATAAAGTTGACTTAGGGTAATTCTCAAATGGACATTTTCTTGTAGTATTCATTTTGTTTGTTAATCTGGAGTTTGCATCTTATAAGTGTCAACAATGACCTTTGTTTGTAGTATTCATTTTTTATGACAAAAGTGAAATTTTCAATCAAATAAGTATAAATGAGACATTTCTCAACCATAACCCACTACCAACAAGCTTATTCAGTACTCTGGTGGGGTAGTTGTGATAATTAGTGAGAGACATACCTTTCCCAGGCATAATGCCCCATTGCCAATAGGCCTGTTCAATACCCTGATGGTTTTTCCCAGTCATACCATAGACCAGTACCCGCTGCCAACAGACTTGTTCAGTATCTCGACGGGTTAGTCTCTTAAACCCTTTTTCCATCAAATGCTTCTTTTCCATCGTCACCTATTTTAGTTTTTGTTAAAGAGTTCTTTTGCATGGTGACAGGGGAGGCTCATTTGAAAACCCTTTTATAGGATGATATGGTATTGGGTTAGAAGGTATATTCTCTTATTTGAATGTCTTTAAAGATTTGTCTGAAGGAAAAATAAACTTATGTATGCACATTTTTAGAATGATCCAGATGTATGATTTGTCTGAGTTTGTCCATAAGAGAATGACCTAAAGTTACCTTAGGGTACTGATACATCCTCCTCCATAAAATTTTTCCTAGTGTGCCCATGATAGAGAGTGTTCATATACTCATATGATACTCTTTAATAAATATAATCCAATGATTACTGTTGAAGTCTAGTTAGGGTGAAATGGTTACTTATAGGCTAATATACTTTTATCCCTTTAATCATGCTGAAATACTGGATAAAGGAAACCTCTAGACTTTGAATTAGATTAAGCATGGTTCCTTTAACAACATAGGTAAATATTATGTCTTCTTTTTCAAGCAACATAACCAAAATAAATTAAAATATTTCTTGTTAGCTAGCAACAGAACCAAAAGAAATTAGAAATACTTCCCTTTAGTCAGCAACATAACCAAAAAAAATTAAAAATACTTCCCTTTAGTCAGCAACAGAACCAAAATAAATTAAAATACTTCCCTTTAGTTAGCAACATAACCAAAATAAATTATTGCTTCATAAGAGCTTCCATTTGATGCTTCATTCGACTCCTTGGTTCCAGCTTAAGGGGTTACTGCATGGATTCACATAAGTATAAAATTCTTGGTCAATTAGGTGATGTATCCTGATAGTATTGTATAAGGACAAACTTCTGGTACCGAACCAACACAAGATTGCTGGTACCGGACTAGAACAAAATTTCTGGTACCGGATCAACATTGCTGGTACCAAATCAGAACAGAGTATTGTTGATGCCTAAAAACTGATGTTTTAGCAAGTTCGTGAAGGATCAAATAAATTATAGAAGTCTACTAACAAGAATAAAGTGCGAAAGTAAAACAAAGGAGGTAAAAATCCATTGTTACCTTCATCTTATTAACAAAACACAATCCACACCTATGTACAAAAGTTTAAAAACTAAAACAATCAATCAATGTGGATCAGTAGGAAGATCTCCTTCCGTACTGATCACCTGCATATCTGAATTCTGTAGCACATGTGTCAGAAATTCCTCTTTTGATAGGAGATTGTTGTAAATTCTCAATCAATGCCCATTCAAAAGTAGGGGTGTCTGATGTTGGTCAGTTGTCTTTATTCTGATTGAACCATTATCATAGACAGTGTCAATGTCGTAAGGTCCTAACCAACGAGTATTTAACTTGCCTTTGAAGTTCTTGAACCTGCTATCATATAACAAGGCCCAATCTCCCGGTTGAAATTTTTTCTTTTTAAGATACTTGTCATGCCATTTTGTTCTCTGCTCTTGTACGGGGGTGGTTCTTTGAAGTGCTTCCTACCTAATTTCATCCAGCTCATTAAGCTGCAAGAGCCTTTGTTTCTGAGCTTCGTCTAAGTTCATGCCAACTTGTACAACAGTCCTGAAGGTTTTGATCTGGAATTCTATGGGGAGAAGCACCTGCTTCCCGTACACCAATTCGTAAGGTGTACGTCTTGTTGTATTCCTCCAGGTGATTCTATAAGCCCATAAGGCTTCTAGTAATCTGTCATCCCAATCCTTGTGGTGTAGTTGTATTGTTTTAGTAAGAATGGACTCAATGACTTTGTTGGTAGATTCTACTTGTCCATTCTCTTATGGATGATAAGGTGTAGATTTCTTGTGCTTGATCTGGTACTCTTCTATAACTTCTTTGACTATATGAGAGGTGAATTAAGTCCCCTGATCAGTCACAATTTCTCGAGGTACACCAAATCTAGTAAAGATGTCATTAAAAAGGAAATATACCACTGATTGTTCACTTGCGGCTGGTAAGGCTTTTGCTTCAACCCACTTAGTCACATAGTCAGTACACACAAGTATATACTTTTTCTTTTTAGATGCAGGGTTAATGGGCCCTACAAAATCTAATGCCCATTTCTCGAAAGGCTCAATGACTACTTGGTATTGAAGTGGAATTTGGTCTCATGCAGTAGGCTTACCCATTCATTGGCATTCATCGCAATTGGATACATAAGTTATGGCATCTTTGAAAATATTAGGCCAATAATAACCAGATTACATAACTTTATAAGCGGTCCTCTTGTCAGCAAAGTGGCCTCCACAAGGACCATCATGGCAGGCTTGTAGAATATCATGGATTTCATCTTCCCTTACACATCTCCTGATTACCAAATCTGGTCCTGTTTTGTAAAGACAATCATCATGCCACATGTAGTTTGCGCTTAGCTGAATTACTTTTTGTTTTTCTCTAGGAGACAATTTTTTAGGCATATTCCCCATTACAAGATAGTTAGCTACATCTACATACCAAGGAGTAAATGTAGAAATAGAAAACAATTTTTCACCAGGAAAGTTATCATTTACTAGTGCATTATCTCCCAGATGAATCATTCTAGATAAGAAATAAGCCACAAGATTATCCTTATCGGGTCTATCAATAATATTGATGTTAAACTCTTGTAATAATAACAACCATCTTTTAACTCTAGGGTTTGTTACATGTTTGTTCATTAGGAATTTGATGGCTGAATGATTAGTGTGTACAAAATCTTGATATCCTGTAATGTAGTGCCTAAATTTATTGATAGCATGGAATACAACTAACAATTCTTTTTCTGTGACCATATAATTAACTTCTACCGGGGAAAGATTTTTACTGACAAAGTAAATAACATAAGGCATCTGATTTTCCCTTTGTCCAAGAACTGCCCCCAGGGATGTGTCCGAGGCATCGATACAGATATGAAAAGGAAGGGACCAATTTGGTCCTCTTAATACAAGAGTACTTGAAAATTTATGTTTTATAATTTCAAAAGATACTTGGCATTCATCATTCCAATTAAATTCAACTTCTTTAGATAATAACTTAAATAAGGGAATAGCTAAGCTTGTAAAATTTAGAATGAATCTTCTATAGTAGCCAGCATGCCCTAAAAAGATGCGAACTTCCTTTTGTGAGGAAGGTATTCTGATTTGTGTGATGATGTGAATCTTTGCGGGATCAACTCTCATTCCAGAACCAGAGATGTGATGTCCCAAAATAATACCTTTAGTGAGCATCATCTTTGACTTTTCATTACTTAGGGAAAGATTATTTTCCTTACACCTAATCAAGACTTTTTCTAGAGTGGTCAAAGCTTCCTGGAAGTCATTTCCATGGACTGTAAAGTCATCCATGTAGACTTCTACACAATCATTGGTAAAGTCAAAAAAAATGGCTAGGACAACTCTTTGAAAAGTGGCTGGGGCATTGAAAAGTCCAAAAGGAAGAATCCTATAAGCATAGGTTCCCCATGGACAGGTGAAAGTGATATTCTCCTGGTCTTCGGGTGCTATTTGTATTTGGTTATAAACACTAAACCCATCTAGGAACGAGAAATACTTATTTCTAGACAAGGTATCCAACACCAGATCAATGAAGGGTAAGGGAAAATAATCCCTATGGGTGGCTTTGTTCAACTCCCTAAAGTCTACACATATTCTCCACTTACTATTTTTCTTGGGAACTATGACAAGTGGAGACACCCATTGACTATCTGAAATGGGGTATATGATATTGGCTTGAAGGAGTTTTTGCAATTCCTCTTTTACAATATCTTTGAGGGCTGGATTCATCCTTAGCTGAGGCTGTCTAGCCGATCTGATTTGGTCATTAGTGTAGATATGATGTGTGCATGTGTCAGGTTGAATTCCTTTCATGTCTGCATAATCCCATGCAAAGGCATCAAATTGTCTTTGAAGCATATCAATTACTTGTATCTTTTGTTCTGGTTCCAAACTAGAGTTGATATACACAGGTTTTCCTGGGCTAATCTCAACAATTTCAGTACTTTCTTCCTTCTCTGAGGAAGCTGGTGATAAAGTATATAATTGAGTGATATCAGGGTGCCAAGTTTGTTGGAATTCGGAACTGAAAATGTGTGACAATTCTGCAAAAAACCTAGGATATTCAATGCAGTTTGTATAAGCCAAAAATAAACTTAAGACTTGTTCATCTGATTGTTCTTGCATACCTTTTACTTTTTCAAGTGTTAACAATGGTTGGATGCAATCTTCCTCTCCATAAGGGTTTTCTAGCCAAAGAGGTATCTCTTGTGTCGGTTGGGCAGGAGGGAAGAGAACAAGATTTTGGCTATGTGTGCCATTGGATATAGTCATCTCGTCAGACTGACAACTAATAAAGGCATCTGCTGTGGCCACCCAAGGGAGACCAAGAACCACAGGGTGTCCTGGTTTGGAGGATGATTTAGAATAGATGACTAGAAAGTCTACTGGATATTCCCAAGAAGCTAGTGTAACTGTGACATCATCTAAACTTCCTATAGGGCTAATGACTGACTTATATACCAACTCTATCATGGTTTGGGTTGGTCTTAACTGGTTGATTTGGAGTTTTTGCATAGTGTCAAAAGGTATTACATTAATTGCTGCACCTAAATCAATGAGTGTGTTTGGTAAGGAAATACCATTAATTTCAACAGTGACTACTGGATTCCCAGGGCCATTATATTTATATGGCATTTCGGAAATAAATTCAGATAATTGTCCTACCACTTGAATGAGGGGAGGTTCCTTCTTCTTCCTTCTTGGTTTCTTAAGGAAAATATCCCTTATGATTTTGGCATATATGGGGATATCTTTGATGGCTTGCAACATAGGTATTTTTATACATACATTTTGTAACTCGTCCTCTATGTCTTTGTGCAAGGGTGGGTCAGGTTTCTTCACTAATAGTCTTTCGGGGTAGGGTGGAAGATTAACTTGTTGAGGTACTCCTACGGACTGTGAAGTGGTTGGAATATGAGGTGAAGTCTCTCCTTCTTCAGGGGTAGTTTGAGTGTTTTCTTGTTCAATATCATTTTCTTCTTGGATTATTACTCCATAATTTGATTGATTTACGACTTTCCTGGATCTTAGTTGAATTTCATAGGTGGGAAAGGTTTGGATTTCTGCATTCTACACAGGGTGGGTGGGTCGATTATTGGGGTTAGGAATTGGCTGGGAAGGGATTGTTGTTGGTCTAGGAGGGTTGTGGGTAGCTTGGTTTTGTGGCTGTTGATTGGCATTTATAGGTGCTTGCTGCTGTTGGTTAGGGTTCAAGGGTGCTGTGAATTACTGCTATATAAGAGGTGGAAGTAAAACTTGCATATGAGGTGGGTTAAATCCAGGTAGTAATTGGGAAATGTTTGTGGGATACTGTGGATATGTAGGGTAAGAGGGATTCCCATACACATGCCCCCTCCAACATTGTTTCCAAGGTTGAGTTTGATCTTGCTGAGGTGCCCATTGGGAATAGGGAATTAGAGGAGGACCCCATTGTTGTTGTTGGTATTGTGTATTAGGGTCATAAAATGCATTGGGGTTTTGTACTCTCCAAGGCCTCCTAGAGGGGTATGGTTGTTCTTGTGAGACTCCCCCTCCCCTATACATGGCTTGAAACTCAAGCAAAGTTGGACATTCATATGTGGGTTCTCTAGTGTACATAGGCCACAGACTTCTATGACATTTAATGGGCATTCTTTCTCAGGGTGTTTTTTTCGACATTTAGGACAAAAGATTGCAAAACCAACCTCTTCTTCTTATTTCTTTTTCAGTTTTAGAGTATCTAACTGGTTACTGATTATTCTCAAGATGTCTGTTTTAAAGTTCTCCAATAAGTTTCCTAACTCAATTCTAGTGACAGTCCCTGAGCTTTGTCTTGAATTTCTGCTAAAATAATCTCTTGGTCCTTTGCCTGTTTTAGCTTGTCCCCTTGAGTATCTTCTACAATAATCTGCAATTTCTACAAAGGGATTTTGGTGCACATATCCTGAACTTAACAAATTTAAAACTTCTATGCAGTCATCTCTAAGACCTTTCAAAAATACGGTTCTTACTACAGCTGGGTCTGTGGTGAATAATTTTGATTTTTGATAGTTGCATAAGAACCTTTCTAAGTAGTCTTCAGGGCTTTCATATTCTGTTTGCTGCATTTTGAAAATGTAATTTTTAGCATTATCCTTACAATAGTCTTGGTATTTCCATAAAAATGTGTCTTTCATCTGATCCCAAGAGAGAATTGTATTTTCTCCTAAGCTCATGAACCATCTCAAGGCTGAGTCTTTTATTGTGCTTGGAAAGAGCTTAAGTTTTTGGGCATCGTCTGAGTAGTTATAGCTTCTACATAATATGTCAAACTCAAATAAAAATAGGTCTGGATCTTGAGTTGACATACCTCTGAAAGTGGGTAATGATGATAATGGGATATTCTTCATGCTGATGTTTCTGGAAATATCCAAGATTGGAAACCCGAAGGTCTCAGTCTCAGTGGCTGCATTTTTGTTTCTTTCTTCTTCTTCCATTTTGATAGGTGCACCTCCTCCACTGATAGATGGTTCAGAGACTGGATTTTGTGTGTCTTCTAAATGTTCAGTTCCTTCAGCAGACTCACGTTCTATCTGTCCCAGTGTTGATTATTCAGTTCTAGGTTCTTCTTCTGGAGCCTCATTGTCTCCCCTTGAACTCCCTCATGGTGGAATTTTTCCTGCTCCAATGCCAGCTGAAGTAGTGGGGGGGGTTTGTTTTTGAATATTTATAGCTTACAAATCTACCCTTATTATCTCTATATCTATGCATAAAAATTTGATACTTAACTCAATTCAAATCCTAATTCTATATAGAAGGTAAGAAGGAAACTTGGCTTCGAAGAACCCCACTCTAGTGGTCGCGTGGCTCTTCACTCATGTCTTAAACATTTTATCCTCCTCCCTCAAGCAACCTTTAAAATTATTCAAAAACTTATGCAAAAAATCTAAGCTAAAATCACTTCCTACCGTTTTCAACTCCTCGTCAACGATGCCAAAATGTTGTGCTGCTTATATGATTAGGATAATGCACTCATTAATTATCAATCCAGGATTCATAATCAATAGAGTTACGAGACACCAGTAAGAGAGGTAATTCTAATGTCACGAGTATAGAAATAATCTCGATTAAGAAACAAACTGAAACACACTTTGGTTTCCTTTCATAGAGAAGCTATCTACTCCATGGGGGCACATGCAAATATGAGATGGAGTTCTTTGACATATCAACTCTGTTATCTGACCCAGAAAGCTAACTATGCAATCACACTTCTGAAAGGGAAATCACACATCAATCATTAAGACATAGCATGGGTAGTTCAAATAGCCATTATATTGAGTATGTTGTGGTTCACAATATTCTATTGTGAACTTCACTAGTTATTTTCCAATTATATTTGACTACTACTACCAACATCCATGTCCATTAAGCAAAATCAAATTCATAAGAACAGAAACAGAGAAGATGCAAAAATTCTCCTTTTCCGTCTTCCTTAAAAGTCTTCTTTTCTTTGGGCGTATCGAACTGCTTCCTTGGTTCAATGTTCTTCTTTACCCACTGGTTCTGTGCGGGTTCTTGTCGGACTGTGTCGTTTCCTATCTTCGTTCCTCCATGGGTGACTATGTTGATGTTCCGTCCATCCTCCCTTGCTTCAGCTGAAATCCATTGAACATTCTGGTTGTTCTAGTTCCTTTTTTCTTGGATCTTTACTAATAGTGTCGGGCATTCCTCTGTCTCGTGATCCGATGCACGAAAATACATAAAAGTTGCTGGTGGCAGTGGGAATTCCTGTGCATAATGTCCCAGTTGCTGACAGTTGTGACATGTGACTGGTCCTCTACCATGTCCGAAGCCTTCTCTAGTTCATGATGCTCCTCGATAGCCTGCTCGGTCCCCTCTCGGCGCGTTATATGGTGGTGCTTGATTATACTGCGTGGTATTATACTGGGGTTGTGCCAGGTTGTACTGTGGCTGTGCATTGTTGTATGGTTGTTGCGCAGTGTTGTACTGCTACTGTGTAGTGTTCACTGTTGTATGGAGTTGGGGCTTGATTGAACTGTGGCACTGCTTGCCCAGTCATCATTTTAGCATGTACTATGTATGTGTCTAATGTTCTTTCCCACATCAACTCCATAGTTCTGCAATATTTGTCATTGTGGCCTACTGAATTACAAAAGGTGCAATAAGAATTCTTTGGAACTATCTGGTACTTCTGCATCATCGTGCAGTGATAAGGGTCGTGACCCAGTTTCTTTCATATTTTGCACCATAATCCTCCCTGTGGTAGCGGGTTTGGCATGCCTGTTTCCATATACTGCGCGAATGATGGACATTCATTCTTGTGGTGTCCTTCCATCCTACATGTGGTGCACCAAATGACTTCTCGTTTGTCCTTGTTCTTGTTCTGTTTCAACTGAAATGTTAGGTTCTTCAAGTCCTCCTTCAATTCTTCAATAGCTGGGTATGTCTGCTAGTATTAGTTCTCTTCCAGCTGCAAGTCTACCTGTAGAGCCTCGACCTGCGTCTGAAAATTCTGCTGTCGTAAGGGATATTTTAGGTGTGGGAGTAGTGAGTTGACAAACAGGTTCCGGTGATGCATTTCAGTCATAAGGTATTTTAACTTCCCCTTCAGTCGCTTGAATCTCTGGTCAATCTCCCATACAAACTCTCCTGGTTTCTGTCTGATCTCGATCATTTTGTTCATGTAATAATCCTCTGAGATCGGCTTCTGGAACTCATTAATCAGTAGATTTTTAATGTTTGCTAGTGTCCTTGTTGTCCTAGGGGAACTATTCATGTCTAGACTCATGTACCAGTCTAGTGCGTGGTCTCTCAATGTGATCGATAGCTGCGCAAGTTTGGTATCTTCATTAGTGATCTGTTTTTCCTCCTAGATCTTTGCACAAATAAAAAAATGCTTCTCAGGGTCTTTTGCTACTTCTCCTCAATATTCTGGTAATCTGATCATGGGGTCATGTCCTGCCATTCTAAATACTGAATTGCTATCTCCACCGCACAGTGTAGATACTTGACTAGTACTTCCTGAACTAGCTCCTCTAGTTGTTGCTCCTATGGTAGATGTACTTCTTGCTATCGAACTTCCTCCGAACTTCGGTTGTCTAAACGATGGTGTTCTCTTTGGTGTATTGGTCACACATGGGTTTATGGGTTCCACACTGACATTAATATGGAAAGGATGGCTATCTTCTCCTCCTGTTCTTGGGCCTCTTGTTTTCCTCTCATAGGTTGCACGAAGGATTTCCTCAATTTGCTCCACAGCCCAAATATCCTCTACCTCTTCTTCCTCACTTTCCAAGCCCTCCCTTGTGGCTATAGATATTTTCTTGGTATTCACCTTATATTGGTAGGGTACTCCGCTACACGTCTTTCCTGGTGACACCAATATCCACTTAAGCTGGTCGTTATCCATTAATATCGGGTCCAAGAATTCCTCCTCCTTCTTGCCTTTATCCTCACCTTCGACCATTTATCCTTCCTCTGTCAGTGCTTCCCCCCTACCCCCATGAATGCAGGGAAGTCTAGCTATCTGCTTCCATTGTCATTACACCTTTGTTATATAACAATATTTTAATAAAGGTATATAGTGATCAAATGTACCTTCCACAAGGTCCACGTAGAAATTCCTGTTCTGCTGCGCTGTATGACTTCGCTGTGTCAACTACAAACTTTGTGATGAAGCCTGCCACAATACTGTCGAGCCAAAAGTCGATTGCACGGGTGAATTTGTTGTTCACCTGTTGTAACTGCTCAATCTGTTCTTGGGTCCAATCTAGCTGTCGGATCCGGTTCGTCGTGTGGCTATCTTTCAACCTTAGTATCCACTCCTGCAGTAGGTGGGGAAAATCATAGAAAAAGACTTCATGCAAATCCGTAAACACGTATTTATCCAGATATTTGCGAGGTGTGAGGCTAGGGTTCTATTATCCTTTTGGGAAAACTCTAGTTCTTTTGTTCTCAAACAACCTTCGATTTTTGCTTTCGTGGGGTTCCATGGTCTCAACATTCCCTTCTAGTGGTTGAGGAGTCTTCTGGTTTCACTCATTCATTTCTCATGCATTTTATCTCATCTACTTAGTCCTCTCTTGTTCCTATTACAACGAAAACATAACCATTTGTTGGTTAATCTGGATGAGTTCTCTCTACTTCCTGCGCCGTAGACCCAGGGTTCATATCTTTAAGGGTACCAACAAAGCCTAAAACTATCGTCCCTTTTGGTAAACTAGAAGGCAACATAGTACACAGAGTTCACTTTGCAGTCTCACCCAAGATAACTTTAAATGGGTGGCTATAAGACTCAGGTGTTTACAGCCTAGGATTGAGCATGAGATAAGGGATTTGTATTCTGAACCATTAATTATGATTTGTATCATGAACTACTGTTATCTTCTTTTATATTTTAACCTCCGTGGTATCTTTTCGTTAGCCAAGAAATATAATAACTCATTCATTCATTGCATACATCATTTAACTACTAAAAAATTGACAAAGATATGCATGCATTCTTCACATTACATAGGTATTACCATGGTTCACACCCTCCTAGGATACGTCCACAAAGATTTGTCTCTCGACTCTCTTATTATGGCGGTTCTGCAATTCTCGCACCTTGCGCTTACAACTCTCCTTAGATGGGTAAGATCTCTGTGAGGCGAACTAGATTGCACCAGGCTCCTTAGCATGCGATCTAATCCTTGAGATCTACCTTTTCTCTTCTGCTTAGCTCACTTGCTTTACAAAAATAGTACATCTAATAAAAAACATTACATATAAACAATCTCAACTCTACAACAGTAGTAAAGCTCAACCTCAACAAACCTTACTGAACCCTTCTATGATACCTTTGTATCTATATTTATATCTCTCGGGATTTTCAACCATTTACACAAAAACATTACAAAAATCCTAACACTATTGTCGTTAGGTATTCCTTCTCTGCATGCATTCATTGCTTCCTTCCAGCTGTCACCTCCTTCTCGCATGCCTGCGTGTTGTGCTTATTGCCAGTTGTTGCTTTCCTCCTGCATGCTTTCTTTCCCACTTCGACTTGCTGCCAACATAACCTTTGAGACCATATTTATACCCAATAAAGATACACTTTTCATCCTTCTTATCTAGCTTACTCATGTTTTCCTTTGGAACATGAACATGGGCCTCACAACCAAATACCTTGAGATGTGTGAGAGAAGGGTTTTTACCAGTCGATACCTCTTGTGGAGTTTTGTCATCCAACGCTAATGAGGGTGATCTGCTGACCAGGTAACATGCAGTACCCACTACCTCTGCCCAAAATTATTTCCCTAACTCGACACCGCTGAGCATGCACCTTGATTTTTCCATCAACATCCTGTTCATGCTTTCTGTAACTCCATTATATTGAGGTGTATATGGAGTCATCTTCTACCTTGCTATACTTCACTTCTTACAAAATTCTTAAAATTCATTCCTGCATAACTCTCCACCATTATCTGTCCTCAACAAGAGCCTTAAACTCTTTAAACCTATCAAAGACTTTAGATTTCTTCCTGAGGAAATATATCCAAGTATTCCTTGAGAAGTCATCTATAAATGAGACATAGTACACAGATTTTTCCAATGATGGAACCGACACAAGTCCAAATACATCATTGTGAACTAGCTATAAAATTCATTCTGCCCTCGTTGCACCAGAGGGGAATCTTATCCGATTCTGCTTCCCATATACACAATGTTCATAGAAATCAAAATCCAGAGAGAAGTTAGAAATACCTTCAACCATACCTTTACCATGTAATAGTCAAAGACCATTCTCTTCGATACGCCCCAGTCTTAGATTCCACAACATAACCTTTTCTCTAGAGACTGTAGGAGTTCTTTCTTATTCAACTCCAATATCAGGAACAATGGAACTATTACACCCATCACTAATAGTGCTTCCTTGCAACTTATATAGATTTCAAAATTGAACTCCCTTCAACAACACCATTGCTCCTCTAACCATCTTGAAGGTTTCCTTTTCAAATATTGCTTTTACCCCCGCATCGTCCACTTTGCTTATAGAAATAAAATTTTTGGCCAATATTGGGATGTGCAGAACACTAGGTAATGTTCTAATCCTTCCATCTATGAGCCTCAACTTGAATTTTCCTCGACCTATGATTCTGGTTTTCAAGTCATCACTATTGTGCTGCTTATATGATTAGTATAATGTACTCATTAATTATCAATCCGGGATTCGTAATCAATAGAGTTACAAGACACCAGTAAGAGAGATAATTCTAATGTCACGAGTATAGAAATAATCTGGATTAAGAAACAAACTGAAACACACTTTGGTTTCCTTACACAGAGAAGCTGTCTACTCCATTGGGGCACATGCAAATATGAGATGGACTTCTTTGACAGATCAACTATGTTATCTGACCCAGAAAGCTAACTATGCAATCACACTTCTGAAAGGGAAATCACACATCAATTATCAAGACATA
>ML777644.1:367152-460370 GCA_009831015.1 Picea engelmannii
CATAGAGAACCTAGTCAAGAAAGTTTCTCCTACTGTTTTAAAGTTTTTTCCCTCCCTCCCAGCTAAAATTTACGCTTTGTGTTAGCGCCACCATTTTTTCAGTTAGAGTTAGTATTAGATGAGTCATGGTCCGTGTGTCAAAGCGTGTGAGTTCAGGTACTGAACAATGAATGGGTCGAAGTCTGCAAGTGGTCGGTTTGGCCCTTGGATTTGGAAATGGGTGTCAGAATCAAACATGTGTAAATGGTAAAGGTCTTTTCCCAAAAGGTTGGGTCCTGTCAGAAGGGGGGATTTTACGTGCCAAAGATCGAAGCAAGTTGTTAGAATAAGGGTCACATCGACAGATATAACGACCATCATCACCTCATTATGAAGTCATAAAGGATAAGAAATCATGGTGCTCATATCACATATACTCTGCAACTCTTATCATCTGTACTTTACACACTCCAAAGTGTACTCATCGCATGAATGTGCTGCACAAATATTTGGCCTGCTTCAAAACTTCTCATCACCATGGATTCAGTGTCCCCAGTCATGATTCCATCCCTCACCCATTCAGTTATAAATGCTAGTCATTCTACATGTATTTTATTTACTAGCCAAGTTTATGCGTCGTCTGTAACTTTTCCTGCAAGCCCTGAGTTTCCAACTTTTCCTGCAAGCTATGTCGCAAACCGGGTCAGTCAATATTGCCGTGTTTTTTCCGTATTAAATCATGGTTTGGATCTCGTCAGATTTGGTCAAAAGTTAGTTTGTCAGGCGACAAGTCCTCTCACAGTCATCCCCTCATCCTCAAAGTTTTTTTCACGCCCAAATTATCTTTCACGCTCCCCTACTGCGATGAGCCTATCGTCGTCATTGTCACAATGTCGACCCATTCCTGAACCGAGAGTCTTTGTGGCGCCTGGGGGCCGCGCAGTGAATTCCCAAAGTCATTCTTTCTTATCGCAAAAAGTTCCGCTACCGCCCCTCCGATGGGTCTGGGCTCAGAATATCATTATCCATTTTCCATGCGAAGGGGGTGTCATCTTCACTACCGTGCGCACATAAAAAAACACACATTGCACCATGACGATGTCCCAAAACATAAGGAAAAGGGTGCAAAGTGGCATAACTATGAGGTCCGAGCCTCAAGACTTGGCATTGATAAATGAAGATCCGAATGTCAGAGCATCTTTTGAATAGGTCAGATGCATGCTCCATTGCAAGAAAATCCAAGGATACAATGTGAAACTGGTGGAACAATTCGCGCTCAGATTTAATGGGTTCCACACGGTTATTGCAAGAATCACATTCCAGGTGACGGAGGAAACTCTGTCAGCCACGACGGAGATTCCTTCACGCGGTGAAAGGTGGTATAAGGGCATGCCTTTGGATGTGATATGCTACAAAGAATTCATCAAACCAAACTACCTAAATGGGAAAATTGAAACGGGTGTTCCAAGTTGGTATCTACAGAAGCCTTTTCATAAACTCTTGAAGGTGATTAGAAAGTATTTCACCCGTGAAAGAAGTTATGACAGAATACACTCGCATCACATCAGATTGCTAATGCATTTCATAGGAAAGAGGCCGTTGAAACTACCTTTCTTCTTGCACCAAAGTCTAGGAGGAATGAAAAATAGCGTCCAAGCTAAAGCAGACCAGCCAAAGAAGAACTTATCCCATATCTCACTAATCAAATTGTTGATTGTTGAGGAATTAGGGCGACTGGGCAAGGGCTGGGATTCATTTATGCTTTCAACCGACATCCCGAGGGACCCAAAAGGAGATCCCCCTCTACCCACGAGAGAAGAAACATCTCACAACATGAAGGCGAGAATAGAAGGGGCTGCCAAAAAAGGAAAGACAGTGGAAGTCTTGTCCCCCTAACAACCAATACCCCAGAAAAGAGGCAGGCCAAGGAAGAATAGAGAGACCGGGGAGGCCTAAGCTCCAAGAGAACCACGTGCCAAATCGGTTGCTAAGAAGTTACTCATGCACACTATCTGGATGGAACCTGTCGAAGGTTCAAGCCAAGAAATTTGTGACAGACGGAGAAGGCTGAACATTGAAAGCATGGATGTTCGTGAGCCATCACAATAGCTAAAGCAAGTGCAACTAGCTATTGCTGAGCTGTACCAAGAGAAAAGGGAGTTGAGAAAGAAATTAGAAGAAAGGACTGTCAAGACATCAACATCACACAGCCATGAAGGGAATGCGAATTGACTCAAGAGGCAACTCAGAGAAGCGCAAGACACGATCATTCAGCTACGCGAAGCACATAAAATGTCAGAGGAAAAAATCATGGATCATTTCAAAGATTGTGGACCGACCATAGAAAAAGTCCGCGTAGCTCTAGCCAGTGCTCAAGTGAAGCTGAAGGGGAATGAGGTCTTGCGAAAATAGGTAAAGAATCTGAAAAGGCACAACTGGTCCCTCAGAAAAATTCTTAGAAATCACGACTGCAGATAAGGCCAGAAACATAATTGATTAGACCCTATTTTTGTCTTTTTGAACATGGCGCAAAATTCCTTTCTCCCCGTGTCCTATTTCCTACTGGGAAGTAAGGAATCTGATGTGTATCCACACGACGGATATACGTCGCGTAGATACTGAAAACCCACCTATCGCGAAGGAAAAGTGTAGGTTGAACACAACAATTTTTAAGAAATGTGTTGTCCCCTGACCGTTGTTGCCATCTTGGAAATACAAGTGACAATCCACAACTACCCGCCACATGCATATGACAACCAATGATTGTGCGACATCAATCAAATATGTTACACTGGGTGGAATAAGTCTGACAAAGCGCTCGATCATCCAGATGACCTTTCAAAGGAGAAGCACCGACACATCACTTCTTAACGATGGAATCTTGCTGATGACCGAACCATCATGGTAAAAACGTCAGTTATTA
Source organism: Picea engelmannii (assembly GCA_009831015.1). Classification (NCBI taxonomy): domain Eukaryota; kingdom Viridiplantae; phylum Streptophyta; class Pinopsida; order Pinales; family Pinaceae; genus Picea; species Picea engelmannii. The sequence goes on from ML777644.1 coordinate 370,055, forward strand.
CATGATTGGGTACAATCAAGTTTCTATTCTTAGTAAGTGCCATCCGAAGGATCATCTGGTAGAGAATAACCAGAGAATAATTTCTAGGAGTAGTAGTTGGGGGGCATGCCAGCCCAAGCGACACATCCTTTTTCTATATATTTCATATTTTCAATGTAAGAGAGGTTGGTTGGAAAAGTAATGTAGACAGTGATTGTTGAATGTAACTTTCGAACCCGATTGAAATTTAATGCAAATCTCTTGAGACTTTGATGAAAATATTCTAATGGTGGTGGTTAAATGTATTATGATCTCTCTTATGTACGTGTTTCCTGTGTTCTGTAAATCCATGTTTGTATGCTGTTTAAATCAGAACGTTTTATAAGTCTAGAATTCATCTCACGGTGCTCTAGACTTCACCATTTAAACACATGTGTTTTCTTCTAAGTAATTTAGAATTCATCTCCAATGGTGCTCTGAGTTACTTTATGTATTTTTCTCTTTCCACACACAATGACTTCGAATTGAAAGACCATTTCCTACTTAGCCTTTATCCTCTCAAGTTTAAGTCACCAAGTCATTTATTTCTCTCACTTTCTCGAATTTGAATCCATGGCCCAAGGTTCTGTATTCTCTTGCCAATAGAACCAGAAATACTGCATGAATGTGTTAAACCTAGCTGACAATTCAAAGACATTATCTGTATAGAGACAAAGCCTCAGAGAGAGCCATATTTGGGTCGTAAAGGCTAGTTTCCGACCTTAAAGTTGGTATGTAGGTTACCTCTGTCATACGTTTTCTCAACCAAATGAATTTACAGAGAGATAACACTTTGCAATCAAAAGTATACCCTAAGGACATTGTTCCTTCTAAGGAGGGGCTCGCAAAGGACCCTCCTTAGTCTAATATCATGGGTAGGAAATCTCATCTCCTTAAGGCGCAAGAAATAACTATTGTAGAGATAAAAAAAGGAAGGCAAACCTCAATTTCCAGGGCCCTTAGATCAAGGAATGCCCTAAACCCCTCCCCGCAATGATTCTTCTCTATTTTAACATAAGAGGGGTATCCCCCCCCAAAACAAATCTAGACCTAAAGAAGTTGCTCTTGAGCCTCAAGCCGGATGTGATCCTTATTCAGGAGATGATGTATTATGGAGAGAAAGCCAAGGAAATGTTTGTGCCCTGGATCAAGAACTGGTCTTTTTGTTCTATCAATATCGAAGGTCATTTGGGGGTATTAATAATAGGGTGGAGCTCTGATTGTAAAGCCTTATCCTCTTGGTCTATTATCTCAGTTAAATTGAATATTAAAGATACTAAGTTTTCATTTACCTTAGTAAATGTCTATGGGCCTTATGATGAGAAAATACCCTACTGGGAGGATTTAAAAATTGTAGGTGCTTTCAATGATCCTCTCATAGTGGTTAGGGGATACATGAATTTCTCTCTTTCCTTACGATAAGTGTGGGGTGATACCCCAAGGTGGGAAGCAAGAGAGTTTATTTTCACTCTTTACTAGAGGACTTCCATCTAGTATATGTTGAACCGGTTAAGTTGATGCCAACCTGACACAACTTTACAACAGGGAAATATACAATAACAAAAAGGCTAGATAGGTTCTTAGACTTAGAGGCATTTATGGAGTTTGGTTTACGTTTCAAATATTCAGTAGGGGAGGGAGGAAAATATGACCATTGCCCAATCATCCTCCAATGGAAGTCTGGAATGGAAGCACCTCCAACACCCCTGAAGATAAGTCATGTATGGTTGGAAGAATAATATTTCAAAGAAAAGGTGAACTCAACATGGAGAATGCTAGAACTTGTGGATATTGAACATCTAATGGATCAATTCATAGTGAATTCTTCTAGGATCAAAAGTGATACCAAACCATGATTACAAATCTATAAGACTCCTAACCTAATAAATCTAAGAGAAAAATAAAAGAGGTTGAACACACTTTTCAAAATAATTGATGAGGGTCCCCTCAGCTCAAGCCAACTGATAGATATGAAAGAGATGGAGGATCTCTGACATTCATGGTTAGAGAAATAAGAGCAGTCATGGCACCTTAAAAACAGGGAATTGTGGCTAGAGGCTAGGGATAACAACACTAAGTACTTTAATCAATATGCAAATTTCAAAAGAAACCTCAATACAATTTGGGATATTAAGGATGAAGAAAATCAAGTTGTTATGTCCTTCAAAGAAAAGGAGGAAGCAGGGGAAAATACTATGATAAGATCTTCAAATCCTTTGATGACTTCCCCATTTAGGAAATACTGGAATTTAATTCCAAATTTCCTATGGTTTTCTCTAAAGAGATAAACAATTCTCTTAGTGAGGAGGTGATGGAGGTAGAAATATTAGCATCCCTATCATCCATGCAAAATGGGAAGATTCTAGGCCTAGACGTTTTTACAATTGAGTTATTCAAGAGCTTGTTTGATACTCTAAAATAGGATCTGCTATTGATGATAAGAGAGTCTCAAAGGAATGGAAAAATGCTAGGGTTCTTCAAGTCCACATTTCTATGTTTTATTCCTAAGAAAAATGAGGGAGAGATCTTTGGGGACTATAGACCCATATCATGTTGTAATATGATCTAAAAAATAATAACTAAGGTTATTGCGAGGTGACTGAATCCTATCTTGAGTGAGATCATAAGAGATGAATGGTTTAGATTCCTACAAAACAAGAAAATTCATGATGCGATCATAATAGCCTAGGAGGTTTTATATATAGTAAAGAAGAATAACTTGAAGGCAGTTGTCTTGAAACTAGATTTTTCAAAGGCATATGATAGATTTAACTGGACATTCCTTCAGATGGGTATGACACTGAAGATAATAAACTAGATAATGGGTTTCCTTCAAAATGCATCATTCATAATTCTAATCAATGGAACCCCCTCTCGTTTCTTCAAATCCTCAAGGGGACTTAGTTAGGGATGCCACCTATCCCCCTTCCTCTTCCTGATCATTGTTGAAGATCTGAGCATAAAGATAAAGGAATATAGAGTCAATGGGGCATTGAGAGGAATCTTGGTCACAAAGAGAGAAGCAATATTTCATTTACTATTTGTTGATGACGTTTTATGATGTGTATATGGATCTCAATGAGACCTTTCAGCCCTTAAATGCATTCTAGATTTGTACTTCTGAGCGATAGGTATGGAAATAAAGCTTGACAAATATTTCCTTAGTTTTAATAACTGCTCGGACAATGAAATTAATCTCCTTCAGAATATCATCCCAGCCCTAAGGAAAAATCTAGAGGATGGTTTTAAGTACCTAGGTTTCTTCCTAAATCCTGACAACTATATTTCTAAGGATTTGGGGTGGCTTATTAAAAAAATAGAAGCCAAAGTTTCAACTTGGGTAAAAAGGCTTCTCTCTCGAGGAGGGAGGCTTCTAAAATCAATATTGGAGAGCATTCCAATTTATTGGAACTCCATTGTTACATTCCCCAAGGAAATCCTTACAAATACTCGTAAATTGAGTTTTCAATACCTTTGGTCACGACATAAAAGAAATGGAGGGATCCATATAGCCAAATAGTCTTAGATCGTAACCCTAAGGATATGGGGGGATGGGGTTTAAAATAAATCCATTCATTTTCTCGATATCTGGCTAGAAGAAACCTTTGGAGGCTGACGCAGGGAAAATCTCTTTGGTCTCAGGTAATGAGATCAAAATATTTTAGCAATATGACTATTATTGACTAGTTTAGAATCCCACAAAAATACTCAAAAGGCTCAATAATGTGGAAGGCCTTGGTAGAAGAATTTCCTCTGGTAGGTGATTGGTTTGTGTGGAAGATTGGGAATGGGAGGAATATCTACTTAGGAGAAGACCCCTGATTGGGAGATGGAAACGACTTTAATTTCCTTGAACCCCCTAATTCATTCATTAAGAGACCATAAACGTTTACATGTTGAGTGACACATGGATGGGTAATCCCCAACCAAGAGGTCGAAGTAGATGGAAATCCACAGACTCTTTGGGTCTAATTGGTGGGTTAACCGAGGAATGGAATGATTTTGTGGGACTTTTATGTGTAAATTTTGTTATACGAGATGATGAGATCTTTGAATATCTCTGTTGGTCAAAAATCCCGAAGGACAGATCCTTCACCACCCGGATAGGATACAAAGCATGACACAAATACCAGTTCGAAGACCCCCAAAAATGGTGGTGGGTTCTGATTTGGAAAATCAGAGCTCCACCCATATGCAAAATCACTCTATGGTTAGATTTAAACAATAATTTAATTACATGGGATAATCTTATCAAAAGGGGATGGTGCAAGCCAAGCCACTGTCCTTCATGCAAATCTAATTCAGAATCCACTATTCACTTATTTATTCATTTCCCCTATGCAGTCCAGGTCATGAAGTTGGTAAAGGAAAAGCTGAAGGAAAAATAAGATTGGAATAAGGAAAATTTGGAAGAATACTCCAAGGAATAGATTCAAGATATATCAGTTAGTCTCTATGCAAGTTTACCATGCATTTTGGTCTCAAACCTATGGTGGGACCACAATAAAAATGTCTTCAAGGATAAATTTATTCCCCTAGAAATAAAAATGATTACTCTAAATTTAGCAACAAAATTCAAAGAAGATCCGAAGGTAAAGAAACCCAAGAATCCAGTAATTCCTTCAATTGATTTCAAAATACCATGGGGGTATTTCGACAGGGCTTGTCAGGGGCATCCCCCTATATGTGGGGTTGGTGTTGTGTTGTACATCAATCACAATCATTACATATTTATAAGGTATTCTCTAGGACTAGGTACAAATAATATAGTTGAATTCATTGCACTATGGACTTGACTAGAGATAACAATCAAAAGGGACATTAGAAAGCTTCAAGTGATGGATGACTCGAAGCTTGTCATCGACTGGGTCATGCAGTAAAATGTGGCACACGTCATCATATTATCTCCGATTATGAGGGAAATCAAACTTTCCTTCTAGTCCTTTGAATGTTTATCATTCCACCATATCCTTCGTGAGCTGAATGTAAAGGAAAATGAATTCTCGAAAGATGCACTCTCCTTTCCCATGGGGGCTTGTGGGTACTATGAATTTATTGAAGGAGAATAAACATAATCAATGGAGTTATGATTGTGAGGACAAATAAAGTCTGTATAATGTTTTGTATATGGTTTTAGCAGGGACAAGTATAATTGAGATAGTATTTAAAGTAGGGATATTTATAGTTGAAAATTGATATGCAAATGTTTTTTGAAGTGGGTCTGACTCAAGGCCACCGATATGGACTGGAACATGTATATTCCTTTTTTGTGAATATAATTTTTTTTTTCCAAGGAAAAAAAAGGAGGACTCCATCCTTATTTATAGCTATCTAGAAAACCATAATCATAAGAAAATGCTAACTACCTAGTGGGCCTTCTTTAATGAGGTCACATTTCATCTATTCAATGCTAACATCCCCCAAGTCGGTAGACTTGGGGACCCCCTTTTAATTATAAATTTTTGTGTTAGTCTTCATCTTTTGAAGTGTTTTCTCAATGCATCTTACTTTCAAGATGTCCTTGAGTTATTGCGATGATGAATAACAAAGATGACTTGCCTCTTGTTGATTTTGGATTTCATCCAAGTTTACAACTTTAAATAGTGCTTTTCATTTTCACTTTGCATAGACATGACCTTGTTTACTCATTAATGATTGTTTTGTCAATATTAGTTCAAATATGATTTTACACATATTGTATTAGTGTAGTTTGGCCTATGCATATTATGTTCATTATTCATGCACTCTCACTAGCAATGCATTACTTATTTCAATAGGAGGTTTAATGAGATTTCAAGAAATTATGTGCAGGTTTCATGCCTTTAGCCTATTAGTGGAAGTGAAGTCCAAACTATGAACATAACCATATGCCTAGCGAGATGGTTGCATGTAAGGTTGGCGAAACAATCAATGATCAAGAAAGGGCCTAGTGACATTCACACATGGAAATGGTATGAAGAGTTGACGATCAATGACCTATAGTGTTTCACATTGGCATTAGAATATGTCTATTAGTGTAATGGCATAACTAGGCAACCCACTCAATTGTGTTACATAATTCACTGTTTCACCACTAGAATCACAACATTATGCGTGGCGAGAATGACACATCAAGGGATGGAAACAAATAAATTATTAATGTCATACACATTAAATAACTCATTTTTGATAGAGCATTTCCCCAAATGGGACCTAGAATTTTAATTAAAAATGTTTTTGCACATAAAAAGGAGTGTCTGATGGATAAGGTACAGGACTATGAATTTGGGTGAAAACTAAAGAAAAAACCATCCACATGGACAATAATAGAAACCATGAAAAATGGGAGGGAATGGAGGCTCTGCATTTAGGGTTTTTGCAGGCCTCTCTCTAGGCGTGGATCCCTCCCTCGGTCACTATCTATGCCTGCTATATGCTCCATTGGCTCTCTTGTTTTTCTGAGGCAATAGGGTGCCTACATGTGGATGTTTGTTTTCCTTCCAATGGAGGAGGAGTTGGTGGATTTCTCCGAAGACCCACTGGCCGGAAAACAAATATGGGCCTTTCCATAGGCTTGTGGATGCATACATCCTTCCTCTCCCTCTTCTAGGTATGATGACCCCCACTCTTTTTTTGACAAGTTTATCCTTCCACGCGGGATTGCCAATTTGGTATTGACTCTAAACCTCTCACATATAGCTCTAAAATTGTGTGAATCCATGCACCATCTTCCCTCTCTTGACTCATGTCCCATCTAGGTCAAGTCGGAAATGAAACCCTCCTCTTCATGTACTATCCCCTCCCCTCGTTCACCCCAACCCTCCCCCCTTCATAATGATAATTTCATTTCTCACGAGATGGGATTTTTAGGGCTTTCAACTTATCTTTCTCTCAAAGAAAGTCTGTAAAGCTGTGAAGAAAAGGGTTTTATCAAAAAAATTTTGGACACTGATCTCATGAGTGGTTGTGCAGAGAACCCTACCCCGTCAATCTCTTAAACAAACCCAAATTTTAGTTCCATGGAGGAAATTCAAACACGTTAGAAATGTGTCAAAAGAAAATATGAGGAAGTAAGCTTGGTCCTTGGTGTTGGTGTAAAGCTGAACAAAATTACACATATGGAGAGTGCATCATTGGTGGGACATTTTTCCAGTAGGAGGATGATCCAGGATGCGATGAAAATCTGGACTAGGGCCCATTTCTTTCCTATTCTAGGCTATGCGAGAAAATTCTTAACTCTGGCCAAAGGCCGACTCGCATGGATCACGCGTTTGGCTGCAAACAATGATAAAATATTACTTTCTCGCCAGAGTTGGGGCTCTTAGGCTTTGTTTCTCAAAAATTGGTCAGTGGATTTTGACGCGAGTATCGAAATATTGGCCACTACCCCAATTTAAGTTTGCCTTCCAGGATAACCACTCATTCTCTAGTTAGAAGAGGTATTCAAAGAGATTGGCAATTCTCTAGGATTTTTCTATGAAGAGGACTCCTCGTATAGATCTTTAGGTTACATGGGAATGGATTGCATCCTAGTGAGTCTCAAACTCTTAGGAGGTTTAGCAGATTCTATCTCTATCTAATTGGGTCAGAACAATTTTCATTAGAGATTAGATTACGAAGGAATTTCCTTCCACTGTGGGAAATGTCACTTTTATGGCCATCTCGATAAGGAATGCAATAGAGCTCAAAAATAGAATATATGGGCTAGAAAGTCCAACATCTCCACTCAAGTAAGCCCCTCTAAATTGACTCATTATCTTGTTGAGAGGATTTCTCCTTATTTTCATTAGATCTGGAAATGAATATATAAATAGATGGTACCCATTGAGACATCAAAATTTCTCATTCATCAAAATCAAGAGTGGGTATTTCCTCGGGTAAGTTTAATTCACTCTCTTATTTTCCTCCTCTCCTTCTCCTATCTCGCTCAAGTTTGGCTCTGTCCCCTCATCACTTCCAAATTTCCCACCCGACCAAGCCCCATACTTCTTGTGTGGTCTATCGAGCCTCTTTGGACCATAGGCTCCCCATTTCATCTCCATCTGTTCATGCTCCCAAGCTCCCTCCCCTCCTTCCAATCCCCCATCTCTCTCCTCCCCTACCCCCTCAATAGACCCTCCCTCCTCTCCTTCCCTTCTCGATCCTTTCAAATACAACTTGTGCTCTAAATTCAAATCAAATCCCTCCCTCCTAACTGGTGTGGAAGGGGGCCTTGGTCAACATTCAAAATTAGATCAAAAACTGGCTTAGCGAGGATGGAATTCATTTCTTTCCCTTTCCAAAAAACAAGAAATCACTAAGGTTCATTTTGGAAAACAATAATATCTTCTCGGTGCCCTTTGAGAAAATTCCCCAACACCCTCCCCGCTTTGATTTTCCTCCCCCTTAATTGCAGGGGCCTAGCCAACCCCTTTAACAAATTGGCCATTAAGTGGTTGGTAGACCTGCACCAACCCTCTGTTCTTTTACTTCAGGAAATAATTATGGAAGGGGAGAAAGCAATGCTCACTCTATATTCCTCTCTCTCAGGATGGGATTTTTTTACTGTTGGTGAAACTAGTCACTGTGGGGGTATTATCACTGGATTGCACAAAGATTCTCTTAGACTAGTGAACTCACGGGATCAAAGGTTGATCATGGGGGTGGTCCTCTTCTCCTTGAAATTAGATTTGGAGTTTCAAGTTTTGAATATCTACAGGCCCTATTCTAGAGAACGAAAATTGTTTTGGGATAGCACTCTTTGACTCTCTCTCTTAAAATTAGGACATTCTTTGATCGGGGGGAGGGGGGGGACCTCAATTTCACTCTGGGAGCCATTGAAATTTGTGGTTTGTTGGCACAATTGGACAATTTAGCTGAGTTCCTTATCCCAACTCTAGAGGAAGTGGATTTGATGGATCTCTGATCCAAATTTTATAAGCATAACAAAATGAATACAGATCATTAAAAGATGCTTAACACATAATAACAAAGATATAGTAAAACTAGTTTTCTATTCAATAAGGAAATAACCCGAAACTGTAAAATGCAACGGAAAACAAGCTTGCTGGAATGGTGGCGGCTTATCTCTGAGAAGAGATGTGACGACTACGCTCATTCGCAAGAAGATGATTAAAATGAGGCTTTGAAGGCATTTTTTACAATAAACTGGAATGTCACAAACCCTATACATCCAAAAAACCTAACCCTAGGAGATGAAGCACCAAAAKTCATGCGGGCCCCCATTTGGGTAAGTTAGTACATCAACTTCTCGGGGTCGTAACTTTTGCATACGCTTTCCGTTTGGGGCGCACGATAGCTCGTTGGAAAGGTATCATTGAGGATATTAATTTTGGGGGCCCAATTAGAGCCTKTGGATATAATTGAGAAKATCTATCCCAAAAAATATTCATTTAGGCCCTCAAAATGGTTCCAAAAGTTAAAAACTGCTAAAAATAGTAAATTACCAAAATTGCCAGAAAACTGTTTTGAGCCAGTTGGAAAAGGTGGGTGGCCACCGATATACACCTGATCAATATCCATCCCCAAAGTTGTTTCCCACATGAGGACAAGTGGGAATCGCATTGCTAAGAGGATAGACCACTTCCTCATCTCTCAATTTTTACTGGACATGAATCTCAAGCTTTGACAATGGGTCTACATGGGGGGGTGGGACTTGGATCATAGCTCCATTCTCTTTGAATTAACTCCATCCTCCCCAAAACCTCAGGGTCATTTCAAACTAAAATTGTCATGACTTGATTATCTCTCTTTCATTTCCCTTCTAAAAAAATCCTGGGTCCCCTACAACCCCACTTTCCCTAAATCCCCCCAATTAAATTCCGATAAAATATCAAAAGCGTTAAAAACTCAACACAATCACGGGGAAAAGAACAACACATAAAATAATCTGAATCACTAAAAGAGTTGGAAATTGAAATTTAGTCTTGGTATGACTCAAAAACATCCACCCCTCATTCAAACTGTCAGAAGGAAGAACCGAAGCTCCTGGAACAGGATCGCCGAAAAATTCGCCTTGATAGATAAAAGGAATGGAGGCTTAAAATCAAATCCCTATAGCTCCAGGCAGGGGATGAAAACACAATTTTTTTCCATAACGTTTCCAATCGAAGAAAGTTGATCAATACCATTTGGTCCATTGATAGACCAATGCCCCCCCTGCATGGTCCTTTGAAGACATTGCAACAACTGGGAAACATCACTTTCAATCCCTCTTCAAAGAAGAAAACCATGCTTAAATAGATGTGGCTCTTCAATTTGCTTATCTATTTCCATGGTTCATTGATCAAGATGGCTGAAATCTCAAAGGAAGAGCTATAAGCTACTCTTCGAAGCTTTCAAAAGGACAAAAGTCCAAGCCCAGATGGTCTACTAGTCAAATTACCTAGAATGCTTCGATTTCATTGGGAAAGATTTATTAGGAGTGGTTGAGTTTTCGGATCCACTGGGAAAATACTTACATCCTTCAACTCAACCTTGATTTCTCTAATTTTGAAAGCAGACAACCCTCACTCCTTTGATCAGTTCCGCTTTATATCACTCTGCAACAATATCTACAAAATTATCTCCAAGCTTATCGCTCATATACTTCTCAAATTCCTGTCATAACATATTTCTCCAGAGCAATTTGGCTTCCTAAAAGGCCATGAAATTCATGAATCCATTGGCCTTTCCTAGGAGGGGCTAAACTCTATCCACACAATCAAACACAAAATGGTTATGTTTAAGGTTGACCTCTTAAAATCCTTTGACTGGGTCAACTGGATCTACATCAAACTTCTTCTCATTTAGTTGGGTTTTAATGACACTTTTTCTCTTGGATTATGAGTTGCAACAACACTTCCTCTTATTCCATCCTTCTCAATGACTCAACCACCCCCTTCTTCAAGCCCGAAAGAGGAATCTAGCAGGGGTGATCCCTCTCTCCCCCTTTTTTCCTTCTGGTGGCTAAAGGAATGAGTAGGATTATTCATCAGATGGTGGAATTTGGGAACTTCAAAGGCATAGCAGTAAGTCCCCTTTTCTGACTCACTCATCTTCTCTTTGTAGACATTATTCTCATTTTTCTATCAAGGAAGAATGTGGTTTCTAGAGCATCTAATATTCTTGCTCGATCTATTCTACAAAGAAAATGGAACACAAATCAATAAGGATAAATCCTCTTTTTATATCCGGGGAATGTCGGATCTCAAACACCAACATATAGCTCAAATCCTTGATATGCACCCCCAGACCAAGACCTAGGTTTAAAATACCTGGAATTTCACCTAAAAGCAAATGGTTGTGTTAAAAGAGACTAGCTCCAGTTAGTGGCAAAGATTAAAAAAAATATTCTTGGTGTAAAAAATGGCTCTCCCATGCCGACAGACTGGTTCTTCTCAAATTAGTCCTCGAAGCAATCCCTGTATACTAGGTCACGCTCACATGGGTGCCCAAAGGCATTCTCAACAAAATAGGACAACTCTCCTATCAATTCCTTTGGTCTGGATCCAAGGAAAACAAACAAATTGTTCTTGCCTCTTGGAAGAAACTAGCCACTCCAAAAGACCTGGGGGATAGGGTTTGAAAAATATTCATCTCTTTTCCCAAGCTATTTCCGCAAAAAAAATTGGAGTTTGATCCAAAGAAACAAGCTTTGGCCCAAAGTTCTTCAGGCTAAATACTTCCCTGATGAAGCCTTGATTGATTGGATCAGAAACCCAAACAAAAGGATGTAGAATGGGTCCATGGTATGCAAAGAAGTGTTAATAGATTTTCCCCTTATTGGAAAATATCTCATTTGGAAATTTGGGGATGGACACAACCTCCTCATCAGAAAGTATCCCTGGATCAGATTTGCGAACAATCACATTCTCCCTGCTTGACTCATTCTTGATTTGAATAGCCAATTTGTTTTTACCTTAACCAGATATGGACCAGTCAATTGATGTTTAGGAAAGCCCTTGTTTTGATAGGACAATTCACTCAATCCATGGAATCCTTCATAGAGGCTCTTCAAAGATCATGTCTCCCTCTCTAATTAGGAATACCAATTGATCTCATCACCCAATTCAACAGGTTCCTACAAACCAAAATGGGGATACAAAGCTTTAATCCATGAACATAGGGAGCTCCCCCTCCCTTGGTGGGGGAAATCCCTATGGAAGGTCAAATGTCCAAAAAACACAAAACTTTTCATGTCGCTCTTATCGTACAACAAAGCTCCCACTTGGGATCGTCTCCAGCGAAGGAACTTCATTGGCCCATGACATTGTAGTCTATGTAAATCAACCGATGAATCTAACTATAATATTTCTTTAGATTGCTCCTTCTCGAAAGAAGTTTGGGCTGAATTGAGGCATTCACTTGGCCATTGATGCTCATTGGCAGGTGATTCTATTGAGGCTGCTCCGAATAATTGGTTTTCCTCCCCAACGATAAAGGATTTTAAATCTCTTCCCTTCATTGCATCTTGGGGTATCTGGTTGGACCAAAATCACTCCTTTTTTGATGACTCCCTCCCTTCCCCAGCCGACTGTGCTATCCAGATATTGGCCATTTTCTCCTCTTTCCCCCAGTCTCAGTTCCCCTCCTCCTGTATGCCTCATGACAAGCCCATCCTTGGGCTTTCTTCGATGGATCTGCGCAAGGACATCCCACTGTAGGGGGAGATGGGGGTACTATATTCACTTTCGACATCTCTTCTTTCTCCTTTGTAGCTGGCCTGGGCTCAACTACAAACAATTATAGTGAGCTCATGGCCCTAAAGCTCATCTTATTACTTGCAAAGGAAAAGGCATCTACCACCTGCATATATATGGGGATTCTCAACTCATTATAAAATGGATTACTATGGAATTCTTTGCAAATGTACACTCTATGGCCTCTGTTTAATAAGATTAAGAGACTTGCAAGCACTTTCTCTCCCATTTATTTCTCCCATGTCTATAGGAAGCAAAACCAAGATGCAAACAAGCTCTCAAAAGATGGAGTGAAAATCGCTCGGGGATCATGGAAAATATTCAAACAAGGCCAAGACCATGCCCATGAATATATTCACGAGTTTTGATTCTAAATCGGATTAAATGTTCCACTGTTTGAAAAATAAAATTCCTTTTTGATATTGTATAGATTATAAATTGACTTTTTTTGAAAACATGTATGTAAAAATTCACAGACTTACCTTTTTTTTTTTTGTTCATTTCAACCCCTTGCTTGTATGGGCTGAAGCTTTTGATGCTGTTTACAATATATTTGACCTTTTCAGGCCAGCCGATAGATAAATCCTTTTTTATCATACTCTAAAATGCTTAAGAGCACCCCTTTGATGGACGATAAGCCTTTTTGAATGTCTCCAACATCTACAAATGTAATTTTGTTCTCCAGTAATAAAATTACCGTCTTTAAAAAAAAAGGGGTGTCTAATCAAAATGACTTTTTTTTATCTATAGAAATGGATACCTATAGGTTTTTAGGTTCTACGAATCCAATGCAATTAATGGAATTGGATTATGACACCTATAGATAGGTGAATGTGCTTTAATGAGTTCCTATCGACAGCGCATGTCAAAAATAACTAATTTTGGAATGTATGTTTCCAAAGGAGTCTAACCACTTGTTGGAAATATTTTAAAGTCTACCACACAATGAAATTTATGGTTTCTCAATCCAAGAAGTTAGAAAAGAGTTACACCTCTATTTAAAAAAAAACAGAGGAGTTTTTTTTGCAAAGGCCACTTTAATTAGATTGTTAAATGATCCAAGCCCTTTTTGAGCAGTTTTTTGATGTTGTTGATGCCACGAAGGCTTTTTCAGGTGAATAATAAGTCCTATGCCAGTTTCAAGGACCAAATCAGGGTTTCCGAGGCACATGCTTAGTAAGTCCCGGAGGCCCCTCACTGGTGTCAAAGGCTCAATAAAGCTCTAGAACTCATACTTCTAGGATTGCTTTAAGACTTATCTATAGCAATTCATGGATCAAAAAGTGTTGCAAGTCTATTTCGCCCAATTCCAATTTTCCCAATAGCATTCTCTCCCGCCCAGGTTTACATCGCTGGCCTTAGAGCCCTGGTAAGCTTGTGAGGTAAGCGATTAGCCTCAAGCTGTTGTGGTGCACTACAACAACCTTTTGTCTTCATTTGCATCAATAGTTAGCTTGCTAAACCCTCCACCCAACAATGAAGGCGAGAAAAGGGATTTTTCTAGCTTGGGGGTTTCTTGGGCTCAAACCAAGTGATGAAGGTGAGGAAAAATAGTTCGCTGGCGCGGGGGTTTCTTCGGCTCAAACACAACAATATCAAGCTAATCATACTTCAAGAACAATACTAAAGAGTTCAACATGAAGTTCATCGGCATGGGAAGATATTTTAGCTCCCAAATAGAGCAATACGCACTCTAAACATGCAAGGCCAACTATGAGTACAACGGTTCGCCTCTCAGTGCTCTCAAAGCGCTAAACCATTTGCCAATAAGAGGTAGAGTGCTGATCTTACCTTCATTTGTGCATTGGGTTGTTTTTTTTCTTTTTCTCTGGGTTTTTTCTCTCAATGTTTTTTTTTAAATTTTGGTTGAAGAGGGCAAAGAGCTGACAACCATGAATGAGCCATCACAACTCTTCCACAATGGCCATAGGAAATGATAAAAAAATGAACATGAAGACACATTGATAGGATTTTAAGTTTGAGGCTAGAGGAGGGCGGAAATGGAGATGGAAACCATGAATGAAGAAAAAAAAACTTCATAAACAGAGAAATAAACATCGGTTGAAAAAATCAAACAACAAAATAACTAATGGAACTTTTTGCAAAAGAGAAAACATGATTTTTAGTGAAAATTTCAGCCATTCATCCCATGGATTCAAGCTTGAATAACCTTCACATGATTTTTAGTGAAAATATCAGCCATTCATCCATTGGATTGAAGCTTGAATAACCTTCATTTTCCATTGTTGTTTCAGCTATAAATATTTCTTTATATACTTGAATTGAATTTGGTTTAAAAGCTTGCGTTTTGAGCCAAACAAAGTGTAATTACCAGCACTTGTATTCATTCTTGTCAAGTGCCTTTTGACTGTGAATTCAATATTTAATAGATGAATTGGTTTCTTACCTATTTTCTTGACTATGATTTAATGAGTGTTGGGTGAATGTGAATTGAATTTGCATATTTGTGAATATAGAAGTAGTTCGTTGCATATTTTCAATCTCCTAGAATGCTACAACAAACATGTTTGAGCTTGATTTTAAACTGTTGATATGTTCTTTAAATTCTTACTGTACTTAGCTAAGTATGAATCATAAAACTGAACATCAATAATCATAGATTTACCAGTATGAAAATTCACAACACATGTACCTTGGGGAAACCCTATACAGGGAGAAAAACCTAGCAAACAATCTCTTTTTATTGCAAATATAAAGTATGATCACTTACAAAAATTCCACCATGAAATTCTGCTCTTAAATGAGCTTGCCAAGACGACTTTGACCTGACTGTAAAACCTGTAAGTACGACAACAGCTTTCTGTTCTTTCTCTGCTGAAATATACCAACACTATGACAAGATTCTTGTTGTCCTTTTCTGCTGTCTAGCACTAACACTGATACAAGAGCTCGCTGTCCCTTTTTGGACTAATATACACCAGCAGTGTAGGTTTATTTTTCCTGTCTTCTAAGACTGATATGTATGCCAACACTGTAACAACACTTGATGCCTTCTACTCTCTCACCCTCACGCTACAAAACTTGTGTATAGAATGAGAGTCGTCCTCTGCATATAAAGGCATGGAGAGGATGTAGAGAGGGCTCGAAATAAAAGCCTGTTTTCATGGTCATCATAACTTGAATTCAGCTTGAAATGGATCTTGGACAAGAGACTTCTAATTTAGAATTTAACTTGAGATTTCAGTTAGGAATACAACTCACCCTTGTGACTTGGAAATGCATGGCTTGCCAACTCAACATGTAACTCGACCTTGACTGGACATGCATGCAAACTAACTCAACATGCACATGACATGCATGCACGCAATGCATGCAACTTCAACATGCAACATGCATGTATGCAATTATGCAACTTTATCCAACTTTATGCAACTATGCAACTTTATGCAACTATGCAACTTTATGCAATTCGATTTTTACAACTTGAGTTTAACAACTCATTCAACTTGACTCTTATACATGGAAATTCGAATTTCTTCATGGTGGATACTAGTGTTACGCGTGCCAATGCACTAGATCAATACATTTACATAATTTACAATATAAGAAAGATTGTTTGTTTCTAGCTCATAGGAATTTTATGTTCAACCTAACTTTTGCTATATGACTTGACTTTTGCTCATGGCTCACAATGATAGATTAGGCTCACAGAGGTTGTATGTTCCCCCTGACTTTTGCACTAGTTTGTCGATGCTCATAGAGGTTGTACATTCCCCCTGACTTTTTCACTAGACTGTCTACGCTCACAGAGGTTGTACGTTCCCCCTGACTTTTTCACTAGACTGTCTACGCTCACAAAGGTTGTACGTTCCCCTTGAATTTTGCATTAGACTTACATCTTGACTCACAAGATCATATAGCATCTTGTTCGTCCTGACTTTTGGTTTGACTCACAGAGGTTGTACGTTCCCCATGGCTTTTGTCAATACCTCACAAGATTGGTTGATTCTCCAAATCTCCCTGGGTAGCCTCAGGGTGGCCCATATGGCCTCCCATTGGAGAATGATTGCCGATGCTGCCAAATTTAACAAAAAAAACTTCGAACTATTGTAATAATAAATAAAATAAAATAAATATTTTTGCAAATTCACTTTAAGCCTCAAATAAATAATTAAAAAAAAGATTTGAAAAATATTGTTTTTTTTCAATGATAAACTATTTACATTGAAATTTGCATTTCTCATATTTGTGCTTATGCTTGAAATTTTTCAATGTTTGAGATTTTTCATGTGAAGAGAATGGATGTTTGTTTCTCAAACTCCAAATGCATTGGCTTGAACAAGCAAGCTTGTATTGATATACAATTTGTAGTTTGTGCCTAAAACCATGTTTGAAATGCCTTTCCCAATTAACCTAAAGATCAAAGCTCTCTCATATATGGTTGCATCTGTTTTCATTGGTTCAAGTTTGTATTAGAGAGTTAGTTTAGATAAGTTTTATTTCAAATGAAGGATCTCATGAAAAAACCCTTTATTATCATGTACAAGTTTTTCTGGGAAGAATTCTATTTCTTTTACAGGTCTTGTATGAGTTCAAAACATATGCATTTTTCTTCATGATCATGCTCTCTATATCTATCTTTTGTTTTTAAATGAATCACTTAACCATAACATGCTTCAAGTCTTACTTTTCCAGCTTCAAATAAGTTCACGAACATGTAATCCAACAAGTGAACAATATGAATAGGTTTTGATGGTAAATGACAAAAATATGAAATTTATGAGACAAAAAGAGCTTGTTCCATTAATAATCAAGATCTAAGATCTAAGTGGATTTCATTTACAAATTCCTTTATATGTAGAGATTAAACTTTCATTTAAAGCATTGAATTCATATTAGTTTCATGTAAACAAAATTCATGAAGCTTCTTTCATTTGTTTTGCAGTGTTTAATGAAGGCGTGAAGAATGAATTAACATATCCAAGAACCTGAAGGGAAGAATGCATAAGTCAGTCTCTATGCCATTGAAGGAATTTATCACGTATCATACTTGAAGTATGTCAGTCCAAGAGGAGAATAAAACCAACCATTTTCAAAGCAAAAATTTGAAGGAGATAAAATCACTAAAGTTTTTGCATACCAATCAAGTGAGCAAGAGTTGAGTTTCAGTCACCTAAAGAACCACTAGAAGACAAAAGTAGAATGAAAGGTTCAATCCATTTTTGCGAAAGAAAATAATTTCACATTTAAACTCCTAATGAATTTTTCCCAGGCAAAATAAGACAAATCAATGAATTTGGACATCAAGCTCACTGTGAGACAAATAGACAAGTATGAATAGTTATTCTCATCCAAGACTTGAAGAAAGAGACTACATGCTCAAACTCCAGAGAGTGTTTAGCCAACACAAAAGGATACATATGGGAGAATGAAGGCTAAAGATGGTGAATATTATTTTGTATTATTAGTCCCTGCCGTAGGCATAGAGGGACTATAGCGATCGATAATTTGTTGACTACATATTAATTTGTCCTTTGACCACAAATATTTGCATAATATCTATTGTTGGAGCTAGGGAACTAAAAACATAGATTTTTATATAATAAAAAGTACCATATATGTACTGATCTGATTGGATAAGAGATTGGAGGTCTTATTTCCGGCTTCGCTATTCCCAATGTTTTATACGGTAACATATCCAATTTTTTTTATCGTATACAGTCTTTTTGAATCATATATTTTTCCTATGTATTGCTTAAAGGTGGATTAATGCTAGCATTAGTTCGAATGTTTGTCTTAGCATTTTCTGCTAACTAAACATATCTGTAATTTTTTGTTTGTACTAATCATATTGAAATGTTTAGATATCCAAGATTTATAGTGATTGAGAATTCCAAAGTTTATAACGTCCTTGCCGCATGTATTTGTATTGAAATGTATTGACACTTTTTTTGAGGTGCTTGAATAGGCCTGACATCTTAAATGTTTACATGACGCGAGGTCCTCCAACAGGTCCGACAACTTAAATGTTTGCATACTGCGAGGTCCTTAGACAACCTGACAACCTTAAATGTTTATCTAAATACGCTTCTCGGAGTACCATTTTCCTTAAAATTTTCCATACAATGTTGCAGTGATTTTGCACAATATTGTTTTCCACTGTCAGTTGAATAGGCATTGTATGTTTCATCCTCCTTCTAGCTTTGCAATGCAATTTCATCATCATTGAAACTACATACATTTTTTACTGGTTCGATGAGTGCTTCTTCTTCGCTGGTTTGTCGGTTGCTGCTTGTTGTTGTTTGGTTCAAAATTCGACCGACGCTTCTGCCTTTCATTGTTTCAGAGTAAGTTTCCAGGCCATTGTTTCATTTTCTATTCCTTGTTTGCTGTTTAGTGTTTGCAGTTTGGAAGTAAGTATGTTTGCTTATTTCTACTGGCATGGTCGTCGTATGTTTCCAGTTCCTTTTGTGCTTCTTCTATAGTTTCGTAATCGTTGGAGATACATATGTTGTTTACTGGTTCGGTGGTTGTTGCTTGTTCACTGGTTCGTTGGTTCGTGGGTTGTTGGTTGTGTTTGTTTGACTTGGGTTTACACTTTGGGGCCTGTTGAGCACTCAACACACCCTAAAAAAGTCTATGATCATTTCCTTTTTGGGTGCCACTCGATCCTTTGCATTGCCTATTTTCACTTAAGTATGAAACTGATGCTTTCGCTTATCTTATATGTTTCATGATTGAATTAAGTAAAGTTTTCTTAAACATACAACAAAGAGTCATCTTAACTTTAAAAGGGACTTAACAACTACTCGAAGTCAGACATCGGTAAAAGTTAAAGATGGCGAAATCGTTTGAGAAGTCAAAGTAGCTGAGTGCTGACCTTCATCGGCGTTGGCCGATGAAATCTTTTCTTTTATGTGCATAAACCTCGGCAGGGACTTTTCCAAAGACTGATTCATTCGGCTTCGACAGATAACTATAATAGTAAGCAACGCACAAATAGAATAATGACTTCGCCGACCACCGACTCCCGAAACATTTTCGAAGACGAAAGTTTATGAAGATGATGACCCACTGATAGACTACGCACCTGAACTTTCTCCCGATCACCAATCCCGGATATCATCGACATCAGAAGTTTTATCAGAAGGATAGTATCGGGAGTACACACAGATATTAGCCGACCCCCGATCCATTCACTGGGTGACATGATGTGACGAGACGTGTTAGCCCCTGAATGTGTTAGGTACGTTGCACTTACAGTTATTAGTTAATTCGTGGATCACGCATTAGTTACTGACTCGTGCACGAATAAAAAAGAACCGTTAAACTCGCCGATACAATGCATCTCCATTCGCGCCTCCGCCGTCAACCAGTTAAGATTTATCCGCAGAAATCCGATAGTGGTTTATTTTGAATCTGCATTCATTACTCGTATTAACTAATTGATATGACTGATAGTATCTCCCTAGTTATATCCTTTTCGAGCCATTGTGTGTGATCCCATTCTGCGTAACAAGAAATTCAGAACAGATAGAAGAGCGAAGCTAACAGTCCGGAGGAAGGTCCAAAGTACAGTGAGTATTAAATAGTTATCTTAGCAAGAATTACATGTATGGGTCCACTTACGGTTTTACGCTCCATTTTATATGTTCTCACCCAACGCTGCTCTGTATACATTTTTAAATGGCAGATTTTAATTGCAGGGACAATGTCTCCAAAGAAGCCTTTCGCCAGGAAATTGCCAAGAGCGCCAAAGCTACAAGAATCAAAAGTAGGAGAGGGATCCTCCTCAACAGTTGCAAGACAATTAGAGTTCCCTCCCAAGCCAGTGTCTGTCATTAAGACGATCAACAAGGAGCCCTTTGTCCAACCCCCATCGTTCGGAGATACAGAGGTGAGTATTGGATCCAAGACAACTTTTCCTCACTCGGAAGAAGTGTTCAAGAAAATCCAGAGGGAAGAACCCCTCGAGTATACCCCACACAATGACCCTGAGACAAGGAAGCTCGACAACGATATCCTCCCAAATATTCGTAGGGCTTATTTGCACATGGTGGCAAGCCGATCTCCGGTATTTCCTTGCATTGAGCTCCTGAAATGGCTTATTGACCACGCTGATGCACAAAAATGTATGATCAATGATGATAACGACAAATGTGTTGGGGTTTTCCTTCCATTAGAAGTTCAGAGTTACTACAAGCTCAAGGACTCTGAGCTAAAACTGAGCACTGATTTCATCCTGATTTTCTATGTGTCACACGATACCAGAAATATCATGGCGTCTTGGTGGAGGGAAGACAAAAAATTCATGAACCGGACTACTGGCTGGTACCCAACAACCAATCTCAGGGAACCATACATATATCTCATGGCTCTACTCTGCAGGTTACATGGTGAGAAGGACTGCTCCCGATTTTCAGAATCTTGGATGTCTCTTGCTTTTACAGTCGCCATTTCAGGCGCAGGCTTCAATTGGGGTGCCATCATCTCTAGACAGCTAAGCACCTGCATAAGACAGGCTCAGGTGCGAAAGGAGGGAGATACCACTGCCTTCTACATGGCCTCGTATCTACTGGACACCATCTCCGCAAGGAACACTTTCTTTGGGATGAACCTGAATTGACACTCTTCGGAGCTTGCAGTCCATGTATACTTCAACATCTTATGGGAAAACAGGTAGAAGAAATCCTATGCTGTTATCTGTGATCAGTTTATTGCATGCATTTACTTTTTTCTCTTCAGGAAAGAATGCCCTAGGTTGTCAGATGAAGCAAAGAAGGTTATATCCAAAATTGGTCACTGGTATTTAGATGAATTAGAAACCTAAATCAGGATTTTCGGTGCCACGGGGGCACCCCACTTATTACCCATTTATGTTCCCGACCGACTAGTGTTAGGGGAAATTTTCTATCAAACCATCCTGCAAGGATACAACGCAACTTTAGTAAAAGACAAGAAGCAATATTTCATACCGTATGGGTTTCATATTGGCTTCTGCATGGTCAAAGACACCGTGCATGCTAAGCAACTTGGGCTAGGTCAATTAGAATTTCGGTTCCAAAATGGCTGATTCCGCAAACATGATCCCAAGGGCCTTGTTCTACAACGTGTCACAGGTATCATCTTGTTGGCCTTATTCCCATGACTGGTTCGAAGATGAAATTTTCACTGAAAACGCTCAAGATTGGGATGAGGTGGCAGCCAGGAAGGTTGATCCTCGAGGAACCAGGTTTAAAGCTATGAGCTATGAAGAGCAGGCAACGTATTTGGAGTAGGCAATTCAAGAAATTGGCCGACACCCGATAGGAGTAGTAGCATATGAATTGGAGGAAGGAATAAGTGATCCCCAAGAAGACATTGAGGCTGTGGGAGCTCATCAGGAATCCCCGGTACAAATTAGGGATCTCCCTGAAGATCAAACTGCACAAGAGAGGGGTGCACTTTTATACCAACAAAATTAGCTACTAATGAAGCGGATGCAGGATGACCCGTACCTTATAATAAGCCTGCGATTTCAACTACCATCCAAAGTGTCCCGACAGAGTCAACCGATCTTGGTTCCACAGTTCCCGATAACACCAATGGGTTAGGCAACCTTGAATCTACAACATCGTCGATCAATCTCTTGGAATGAGGGGCAACTCAACTAGAGACAGGCCAGGTGTCGATAGAAACACAAGCGTTCAATCCCTTGAGCACATTTATACATATATACAACGATGCTGAGAGTCCAGAGCCCGCTCGCGACACCCCAGTGCGTGTCCAAGAGGAATAAGGTCCCAAGAAAATCCCTTCCCCTGAGCCCGAGGTTCAAGACAAGCAGATCTCACAAAAGGAAACATAAGTCGAAGGCGACCTCGACACAAAATAACCCGATGAGACGGAAACCAAAGAAAGTCTGAATGATCAACCTGAATCGGAGGATACTGAGAAAGGATCTTCACAAAAGGAAATCGGTAGTTCTAGAGTCGACGGACAAGTAAGAAACAAATATGTACCCAACATCTCTATTTTTCTGAATATCCATATCCTTGATGAGCGACAAATAGGGGTTGGACCCACAATACAAAACGATGAGGTTCGAGAGCCCACTCTTGAACATATATACACCACGGGTAGCCTGGGAGACAACCTCACATGGGGTGATCAACATATACCAGAGCTGGTAGATAAGGTAGCAGACATCTATGCGATCTCCTACGATAAAAAGAGGAAGGCCATCGTTCAAAGGACTGCAAAGAAGAGAAGGATCACTTTGGATCAATTCATCTTGATTACCACAGAGGAGAACTTAATCAACACTGCAGATGCTCGTGCGTCTGAACTAATTGGCGTAGTAAAATCCCTCTCAGATTCCGCCCAGGATAGAGCCAGTAGGGATGAAAAAGAATTGGCCGACACCCTGAAGGAGCTCAAACACCTGTGCCATCTTACTGAATACTATAAGGGTGCTACACAAATCGCTGTGTATCTGAAAGATGAGTTCAATAGAGTTTACAATGAGTTCAAGAAGGAAAGGCACTTGTTAATCTCAAATGTAGCCAAATTCCAGGAGGACACTCTCATGGCATTCACAACTTGTAAGGAGATGGAGCGATGGTATGAAAAAGCACAGCAGGCGGTAGAAAGGCTCGAGTACATTGAGGCATTCCAGCGGGGTCGAGAGAAGGAAGAACATGGCATTCGGGTTGTGGTTAAAAGCAGTCTCAATTGCATGAAGAGATCGGCTGAATACTGGGATAAAATATCTCGAGACCCACATAAATAAATCCAAGGACAATGGACCATATGCCAGAAGCACTGGGATAAAATCAATAAAATAATGAAGTACATCGGGCTCCTCGAGTTCGACACCCCCGATAAGTTTATCGACCTGAGCGAAATGGTCAAGTTATATGCTAAACATGACTCACTTTGGACCGAAGAGTTCGCAAAGATAACCGATGCAATGCCATGGCAAGTACAACAGTTCGCAGAACATCCAATCAGATCCCGAACCATGCTTCAACAATTGAACTTTAGTCTAACAAAGTATCAAGCGCATGCAACAAACATCAGAGGGATATATGCGGCTCCAATGCAACAACACAGATTTCCGTGGGCCAACACTTGTGAAGAACTATTTATCAGCTGGTCTGAATATGAAAAGAGTCACCCTTTGCAAGAAACATCTCGGGTGGACTGTTGAAGAAACTGTTAGATGATAACGCCACATGGCAATTTTTGTTTGGTTCAAACTGTACTTAGCTGTTAATTTCAGTTGAATTTTATATTATAAATAAGGACATAGACCAATTAGTCAAGGGTCGATGGTTATTGTAAGAACTCTTTCTTTTTGGTTGTTGATAACTATTTTGAGATTGCTATAAACTGAGAAGTCCTTCTGGATCAAAGACAAATGATTTTCATCAGATGTATGTGATTGGAGTTGGAGAAGAATTACTTTCTATCCTGTTCCATGAATGATGCAGTGAATGAGTAAGAGCAATTAATTTTGTTGTCAAGTTATTTGGTGCAATGTTTTGATGTTCTTTGCTTTAATGATGAAGATAAAATCGTTGTTTTGTTATGTGATGAATGTTATGGTAGATGAATTATTTTTCTCACTGTGATCTTGATTACATATGTGTTTTCTTTCTGTTAATTAGTTTTGTCAGATAGTAATTGGATGCTCATTTGGTTAATGTATTAGTACTAGGCCCTTTGGCATAGAATCAATGTCTGCATGTTTGAGCAGAGGGTTATCCTAAGCTCGACCTCTTCCCAATAGTGAAAACTTTGTCCTGTAATTTTTCAAGTTGGTTTATACTGGCTTGCATCTCTCATACCAGCCCCACCCAAGAGAAGTACAGAAAAAGAACAGTCTTAACTGAAGGAAGGGACTTCATAAGAAAACATAAAGCCCATCGATAAATCGGTCGGATTGCAAGATCTGGAGAACCATTCCATCTTAAACGCTGCAGAGTCTAATTGGGCCTCAGTGGCAGGTTTAGTTCCTGTTGTTGAGTCAAGGGATTTAAGACCCATCAACAGAATTGGGGCTAGAAGGAGGGCCTTAGAATGAATGACTGAGTATATAATTTATATAGTATTTCGAACAACCTACAGATTCATAACGGTCCACATGCATGGCTAGTCATTCAACAAACAAACCACACTTACTGAGTACTCCTGAAGAGGATAACTCACCCCAGCCCGAGGAAGAACCTTTTCACCCTAAAATACCTTATTCCCTTCCTCACGAGGAAGTGAATCAGTTTCGGAGAATCACTAGAGCCTACGCCTGACAAATTGACGCGTTGTCCTTAGCTCCTATCCTTCCTCGAAGAAAAAAACAAAGCAGAATAGTGGTTAGTACTTTCGAAGAAGTTTTCGTACACTCCGTAGAAGACTTGATAGATTTTGCGATGACCGAAATCCAAGAGCCTCTTGATCTAATACCCAAAACGACAGTCGACAATATCTTCGAGCCAAACGATTTTTTGGAAGAAGAGGAGCTCAACTCGGATTCCGAAGATGTGGAAGGTAATAATGATCATGGGGAGGAAAGGGAAATCCCACTCCAAGACAACCAACCTTGGTTGGCCGGAGACGCCGTGGCCATTCCCGAACGAGTACATAATCTTCCCCAGCACCCGGAAAAGATGCTCCCCAAGTATGATCTCGAGACTTCAGGTTTACCTGAAGATCATATCAATAAATTCATACTTGCGATCAGGCTGATGAACGTTCAACATGAAGACATAATCTACAGAATTTTTCCCTACACGTTTGAAAATTCATCTTCCACGTGGTATTTTAATTTGTCAGTGGGATCTATAACCAGCTGGATTAAGTTCCAAAAATATTTTTTAGACAAATTTGCGAAAGAAACTACTACGGGAGCCCTGATGGTTGAGTTTTTCGTAGCCACCATGACCCCAAAAGAGAGGGTCAAAGATTTCAATCAAAGATTCACGACCATTTTAAACAAATTCTAGTCCGTGGTGAAACCAACTCAAGAATTGCAAATCGAGGTTTATGCCAATGTGCTTTCGACTTCTATTTCTATGTTTGTGAAAAGAGTCACTAAGCAAACCCTTGCGGAAAATTTTGAAGAGGCCAAGACGATAGATTTCCAGATGAAAGGATGTAAGGAAGGCCAGGTTTCTTTAGCAAAAAGAGAGACCCATCCCCCTCCTAGGAGAGGACTCCTTTTAACTAGACTGCTGGGGAAACTGACCGAACAAACTCCCGACAAGGGTAATAGGGATATAGAGGATCTGCAACGCATGGTTAAGAAATTATCAATTGAGATTATAGACATGAAGAGAAGCGTAGGGGAGGGAAACCTAGGCCAAAGGCCCTATAATCATTTCTTTAAAAGAAACCCTCCGTTCAAAGCAATTGAACCTCCCCCAACCAACTTCAATATTGATCTAGGGAACATCGCGTCTGATTCTTTCTGCACGTATCACTAGGAAAACCACTCCAAAAGAAACTGCCCCCAATGGGTACATGCCATGAATTTGATGGCCAATCGATTCCTAGATGAAGTCTCCCTAACTGAACAACCAAGTAGTTCGACTATTAATAGTGCCAATCAGGAAGAGATTGATCCACCACGAGACACGACCATGATGATATGGGATCTCAACTTGATCATGCTTTCCTGCGACCTGTTTGAGTCTAAGGAATGACCCGTGAAAGTCTCGACGATACATACGCGCAGTAAGGGTCCACCTGGATCGAAAGATGCTGACACCTCTCAGGTCTCTAAGAGTAAGGAAACTCCCGATCGCCCGAAAACGCCTTCCTCTTTCGACAAGAAGCCTATAAGCATTCACATCTGGGAATAGTCCAAACTAGATTATAACGTGGTCAAATATTTGAAAAAGTTAAGGGCCAACATATCTGTTATGGACATGTGTAGGATCCCCCAACATAAATACTTTCTGCTGCAGGCTCTGAGCTTTGTAGGAAACTCGGCGACGACAAATGATTTGGAAAGAAATATGTCTTCCATCGTTCTGGTGAGCAAGCCGACTTTGAACACCTGTTCGGGAAATAAGAGGGAACATCCCTTTGTTCCACCTTTCCTCTTGAAGTTTGAAGTCTTCAACAGGAACCTCCACAATTGTTTGGTAGATTATGGGGCATCCTCCAACGTGATGCCCTTGGCCATTTGTAATAAATTAGGCGTTGTCCCTCTCAAAAGTGATAATCATGTCATGCAATTTGATAGAACCCAAGTCAAGGTCATGGGAGAACTCAAAGATGTGATGATCATGATAGCAACACATCCTAATTTTGTGCAAGTGATTGACATCATTGTAGTAGATATCCCAGAGGCATATGGGTTATTGCTGAGCCGAGATTGGTCTGAAAAGATCAATGGATATTTTAGTACATATTGGGCATACCTTTGGCTACCACTGAAGGGATACAACAAAATGATCACGATTGATAGGGAGAAATATCTAAAGCATATAGTTACTGATCTAGAAACCCCGAACGAACCCGCATCCACGGACTTTCCCATGTCAGGTAATTATTCCTGTGATTCCCATTTCGGGAACTTTTTTCCTCTCCTATCTAATGTTCCATCTACCCAAAACTCCGAAATTATTTTCCAAGAAGAATCACCGATGTCGACGGGAGACTCTCTCTTCTGTCAAAACTCCACACTTGGACTTGTGGGAGAAAAGATCGGAGAACAAAACATTAAATAGGAAAGAGAAAGGAGCGACTGTCGTTCACCCATTTGGACCCTTTATTTGATGGATCTAAATCACAAGAAGGATCAGGAGCAGGGTGTATCCTCATCGACCATAAAGGTAAACATTATTTCCTATCCTGTAGACTAGAATTCGAATGTACCAACAACACTGCCGAGTATGAAGCTCTAGTACATGGGTTAAAGAAAGCCATAGATCTGGATGTTAAAGAATTGAAAGTTTTCAGGGACTCTGAAATTATTGTTAGACAAGTAAGGAATACTATATACTGCAATTCGCCTCATCTTAAGAACTGCCAACATGAGGTGCATAGGTTAATAGAGTGCTTTGAGGCTTTTAATATCACGACGATTCCTAGGGAAAATAATATTCTTGCCAACTCCTTAGCCACGCCCGCTTCCAGACTGTCACCTCTAGAAGATTATGAAGCCTCCCGATTCACTGTAGAACTGCTCTACAAACCATCGATACCTAATAAAATTTCTAATTGGAAATTCTTTGAGGGAGATGAACAGATCATAAACTTCTTAACCAACCAAGACAATTTCAAAGATCTTGTTATTGATGATGAAGATTTCCAAGAGAAATCAACAAGAACCGATCTTCGGACAGAACCGAAGGCTCACACAATCCTGAGGGGGGTAGCCAATCTAGAGAATCTGTTTGATCTGAAGGAACGATTTAAAGGACCTAAAAACACAAAGAATGGTAGCTCTTTCCCCCTCCATGAAATTGTAAATATTGGAACCCCAGAGAACCCAAAGAATGTGAACCTCGACAAAACCATATCTAAGGAAGAGAGGAAAGCCTACCTCAAATTATTTAGACAATATTAGGACATCTTCGCATGGTCCTATAAGGATTTGAAAACGTATGACACCCGCTTTATTCAACGCACCATCCCGTTGAAACCCAAAATAAAACCTTTCCAGCAAAAGCTCCGAAAGTATCATCCATCCCTGAAACCTCTCATGTATCAGGAGTTAAGGAAGCTTTTAGATGCGAAGATAATTTTCCAAGTTAGGCATTCTGCCTAGGTAGAAAATCTTGTTCTGGTGAGGAAAAAGTCGGGATAAATCCGATTATGTGTGGATTTTCGGAACCTCAACAGAGCTTCCGAAAAGGACAATTATCCTGTCCCGCCGATGGAACAACTCTTGCAGACCGTGCTAGGCTCAAAGATTTTCTCCCTAATAGACAGTTTCTCAGGCTACAACCAAGTATTGGTTTTCGAAGAAGATTGTTTAAAAACCACCTTCCGAACCAAATGGGGAACCTTCGCTTATAAATGCATGCCTTTCGGGTTAATCAACGCAGGAGAAACCCTCCAAAGGGCCATGGATGTAGCTTTCCGAGGAATTATCAATAGATGTGTGGTAGTGTATTTGGATGACGTTACAATGTACTCGAAGAATAAAGAAGATCACATCCGACACTTAACTCAGATTTTCGAAAGATGCAGGAAATATTGTATATCTATGAGCCCTAAGAAAACTATTTTCAGTGTTGAGGAAGGGAAGCTGTTAGGCCATATTATATTGCAAGTAGGGATTCACATAGACCCCGAAAGGAATAAGGCCATAGCTCAACTCCTGCTACCCCATAACAAGAAAGCTATAAAGTCCTTTTTCGGGCAAATCAAATTTGTAAGGAAATTCACTCTCGACTTCGCCGAAATCATCAAACCCTTACAAAAGATGATCTGTAAGGATGCCAAATTTAAGTGGGATGATGAGCGAAAAGACGCCTTCGTCAATACCAAAACTTCCATATCCCGGGCCTCGGTGTTGCGAAGTCCCGATTTTAATAGAGATTTTTCCCTCTAGACTTTCTCCTCCGACCAATCGCTAGCTGTGGTTTTGACTCAAAAGGATAATGACAACAACGAAGCCCCAATGTCATTTATGAGTACCAATATTCAAGGAGCTGAGCTCAATTACCCTGCCATAGACAAACAAGCCTACGCGGTCTATAAGGAAGTCAAACATTTCAGGTCTTACATCCTCCATAATCACACTAAGGTGATTGTGCCACACCTTACGGTCCGATCCTTGTTTACCCAACAAGAAATGGGGGAAAGGAGAGGGAACTAGATGACAATAGTCCAGGAATTTGATCTAGATACAAAACCTGCCAAACTAGTAAAAGGACAAGGTTTGTGCAAGCTCACAGCCGAAGCCCAGGATCAAGCAATTCCAGATTCTGGGTGGGAAAACGAAATAGCACTATGTTGTAATGAAATAACATACATCTCCCCAGGACAAGGATCCTGGTACAAGGATTTAAATTATCTTCTACATCACGAGACTTGTCCCAAGAACCTCAACCCTAGGGAAAGGAGAGCCCTAAGGTTAAAATCTGCACAGTATCACCTTATAAATTCGGTGCTCTTCTGGATCAACTATGATGGAGTACTATTGATATGTCTTGAATGAGAAGACACTGATAGAGTGCTAAAAGAAATTCACGACAACCCCACTGGGGGACATTTTGCAGGAAACACCACTGCTCATAAGATTATGAGAGCCGACTATTACTAGCCCACCTTATTCAAAGACGCTCATAACTACGCTAGGAGCTTTAAGACTTGTCAAATAAGCATTGGAAAGGAGAAAAGGGAAACAATCCCACTTCAGCCTGTGATTGTCTCGAGGCCTTTTGAATAGTGGGGGTTAGACATAATAGGGGAAATTACCCCGAGCTCTTCAAAATTGCACAAGTATATTCTTACTGCCACCGATTATTTCACAAAATGGGCAGAGGCCATTCCTCTGACTCAGGTAAATGAGAAGGTGTTAATCCAATTTATAGAACAACAACTGATCACAAGGTTTGGTGTTCCCTCTGTTCTGGTCTTTGACAATGCAACTTATTTCTCTTCTACCTTATTGACAGAGTTTTCTCTAGACAAAGGGATCATAATCAAGTACTCTGTAAATTATTACCCTCAGGGAAACGGTGTGGTAGAATCAACAAATAAAAACTTGGTAAGGATATTAAAGAAGACGGTTATGGATAACCAAAGAAATTGGCATAATCTACTTCATAATGCTCTATGGGATGATAGGGTCACACCGAAAGAAGCTATAGGAAATTCCCCATATTTTCTAGTTTATGGGAAAGAATCCATCCTCCCAAATGGGCTCTATCTTCTATCTCTTCAATTGGCCCAAGATTCCAATGAGGAACCATCCTCGACCATGCAATAAATAATCAACACTTTTCTCATGCTGGAAGAAGAAAGAGAAAAGGCTAAGTCAAAATTCCTAGCCCACCAACAAATAGTGAAAAGATGGTTTGATAAGCATAAGGCTAAGGAAAATAACTTTGAAGTAGGAGACTTAGTCCTGAAGTGGGATAGGGAAAATGAACCAAAAGGGAAACACTCCAAGTTCAAGAGCCTATGGATTGGGCCTTTCGAAGTGGCCAATAAAATCGGGGCAGGTACTTATAGGTTGCGAAATCTGAGGGGGGAACTTGATGCCCTCCCAGTAAATGACCAAGCCCTAAAAAAATACTTTCAATAAATTTATATATATATATATATATATATATATATGTATGTATGTATGTATGTATGTATGTATAAATATGTGTGCTTCATGTTCTGCGTGGAATTATTACCCTAAGGGAAACAAAGGGGAACCATAGATTCTACATTCACCCAATGAATCACCATTTTTTGAGCACTCAACACACCCTAAAAAAGTCTATGACCATTTCCTTTTTGGGTACCACTCGATCCTTTGCATTGCCTATTTTCACTTCAGTATGAAACTGATTCTTTTTCTTATCTTATATGTTTCATGATTGAATTAAGTAAAGTTTTCTTAAACATAGAACAAAGAGTCATCTTAACTTTAAAAGGGACTTAACAACTACTCGAAGTCGGACATCGGTAAAAGTTAAAGATGGCAAAATCGTTTGAGAAGTCAAAGTAGCCGAGTGCTGACCTTCATCAGCGTCGACCAATGAAAACTTTTCTTTTATGTGAATAAGCCTCGGTAGAGAATTTGCCGAAGACTGATTCATTTGGCTTCGATAAATAAGTATAATAGTAAGCACTGCACAAATAAAATAATGACTTCGCTGACCGCCGACTCCCGAAACATTTTCAAAGACGAAAGTTTATGAAGATGATGACCCACTGATAGACTGCGCACCTGAACTTTCTCCTGATCATCAATCCCGGATATCATCGGCATCAAAAGTTTTATCAGAAGGATATTATTGGGAGTACACACAGATACTAGCCGACCCCCGATCCATTCACCGGGTGACGTGACGTGACGAGACATGTTAGCCCATGAATGTGTTAGGTATGCTGCACTTATAGTTATTAGTTAATTCGTGGATCACACATTAGTTACTGACTCATGCGTGAATAAAAA
Source organism: Picea engelmannii (assembly GCA_009831015.1). Lineage (NCBI taxonomy): Eukaryota > Viridiplantae > Streptophyta > Pinopsida > Pinales > Pinaceae > Picea > Picea engelmannii. The sequence goes on from ML777644.1 coordinate 401,804, forward strand.
AGAACCGTTAAACTCGCCGATACAATGCATCTCCATCCGCGCCTCCGCCGTCAACCAATTAAGATTTAATAGAAATCCGATAGTGGTTTATTTTGAATTTGCATTCATTACTCGTATTAACTAATTGATATGACTGATAGTATCTCCCCAGTTATATCCTTTTCGAGCCATTGTGTGTGATCCCATTCTGCACAACAAGAAATTCATAATAGACAGAAGAGAGAAGCTAACAGTCTGGAGGAAGCATCCAAAGTCTAGTGAGTATTAAACAATTATCTTAACAAGCATTACAGGTATGGGTCCGCTTATGGTTTTATGCTCCATTTTATATGTTCTCACCCAACGCTGCTCTGTATACATTTTTAAAGGGCATATTTTAATTGTAGGGACAATGCCTCCGAAGAAGCCTTCCACTAGGAAATCTCCAAGAGCGCCAAAGCTACAAGAATCAGAAGTAGGAGAGGGATGCTCCTCAGCAGTTGCAAGACAATTAGAGTTCCCTCCCAAGCTGGTGTATTTCATTAAGATTATCACCAACGAACCCTTTGTCCAGCCCCCAACGTTCGGAGATACAGAGGCGCGTATTGGAGCCAAGACAAATTTTTCTCACTGGGAAGAAGTGTTCAAGAAAATCAAGAGGGAAGAACCCCTCAAGTATACCCTGCACAACGACCCTGAGACAAGGAAGCTCGACAACGATGTCCTCCCAAATATTTGTAGGGATTATTTGCACATGGTGACAATCCGGTCTCCAGTCTTTCCTTGCATTGAACTCATGAAGTGGCTTATTGACCATGCTGATGCACAAAAATGTATGATCAATGATTATAACAATGAATGCGTCGGTGTTTTCCTACCATCAAAAGTTCAGAGTTACTACAAGCTCAAGGACTTAGAGATAAAACTGAGCACTGATTTCGTCCTGAATTTCTATGTGTCACACTATACCAGTAAAATCATGGCGTCTTGGTGGAGGGAAGACAAAAAATTCACGAACTGGACTGCTGGCTGGTACCCAACAACCAATCTCAGGGAACCATACATATATCTCATGGCTATACTTTGCAGGTTACATGGGGAGAAGGTCTGCTCCTGATTTTCAGAAGCTTGGATGCCTCTGGCTTTTACAGTCGCCATTTCAGGCACAGGTTTCAATTGGGGTGCCATCATCTCCAAACAACTGAGCACCTGCATAAGACAGGCTCAGGTGCTGAAGGAGAGAGATACCCCCGCCTTCTACATGGCCTCGTATCTACTGGATGCCATCTGCACCAGGAATGTTTTCTCTGGGATGAACCTGAATTGACACTCCTTAGAGCTCGCGGTCCATGTATACTTCAACATATTATGGGAAAACAGGTACAAGAAATCCTATGCTATTATCTGTGATCAGTTTATTGCACGCATTTACGTTTTTCTCTTCAGGAAAGAATGCCCTAGGTTGTCAGATGAAGCAAATAAGGTTATAGCAAAAATTGGTCATTGGTATTTAGATGAAAGAGAAACCTACATCAGGATTTTCGGCGCTATGGGGGCACCCCACTTATTACCCATTTATGTTCTCGACCGACTAGTGTTAGGGGAAATTTGCTATCAAACCATCTTGCAAGGATACAACACAACTTTAGTAAAATACAAGAAGCGGGCTTTCATACCGTATGGGTTTCATATTGGCTTCTGCATGGTCAAAGACACCACGCATGCTAAGCAACTTGGGCCATGTTAATTAGAATTTCGGTTCCAAAATGGATGATTCTGCAAACATGATCCCAAGTGCCTTGTTCTACAACATGCATCGTAGGTATCATCTTGTTGGCCTTATGCCCATGACCGGTTCAAAGATGAATTTTTCACTGAAAACGCTCAAGACTGGGATGAGGTGGCGGCCAGAAAGGTTGATCCTCGAGGAACCAGGTTTAAAGCTATGAGCTACGAAGAGCAGACAACATATTTGGAGCAAGCAGTTCAAGAAATTGGCCGACACCCGGCATAACCAGTAGCATATGAATTGGATGAAGGAATAAGTGATCCCCAAGAAGACATTGAGGCTGCGGGAGCTCATCAGGAATCCCTGGTAGAAATCAGGGATCTCCCTGAAGATCAAACTGCACAAGAGAGGGGTGCACTTTTATACCAACAAACTCAACTACTAATGAAGAGAATGCAGGATGACCCATACCTTATCATAGACCTGCGATTTCAACTACTGTCCAAAGCATCCTGACAGAGTCAAGCGATCCTGGTTCCACAGTTTCCGATAACACCAATGGGTTAGGCAACCATGAATCTACAACATCACCAATCAATCCCTCGGAAGGAGGGGCAACTCAACCAGATATAGGCTGGGTGTCGATAGAAACACAAGCGCCCAATCCCTTGAGCACACTTATACATATATACAACGACAACGAGAGTCCGGAGCCCGCTCGTGACACCCTGGTGCATGTCCAAGAGGAAGAAGGTCCTGAGAAAACCCCTTCCCTTGAGCCCGAGGTTCAAGACAAGCAAGTCTCACAAAAGGAAATAGAAGCTGAAGGTGGCCTCGACACAAAAGAACCCGATGAGCCAAAAACCAAAGCAAGTCCGAATGATCAACTTGAACCGGAGGATACTCAGAAAGGATCTTCACAAAAGGAAATCGACAGTTCTACAACCGATAGACAAGTAAGCAACAAATATGTACCCGACATCTCTATTTTTCCCAATATCCAAATCCACGACGAGCGACAAATAGAGGTCGGACCCACAAGAAAAAACGACGAGGTTCGAGAGCCCACTCTTGAACATATATACACCACAGGTAGCCTGGGAGACAACCTCACATGGGGTGATCAACATATACCAGATCCAGTAGATGAGGTAGCAGACATCTATGCGATCTCCTACATTCAAAAGAGGAAGTCCATCATTCAAAGGACTGCAAAGAAGCGAAGGATCACTTTGGATCAATCCATCTTGATTACCATAGAGGAGAACATAATCAACACAACAGATGCCCGTGCGTCTGAACTAATCGTCGTAGGAAAATCCCTCTCGGATGCCGCCCAGGATAGAGCCAGGAGGGATGAAAAGGAATTGGCCGACACCCTGAAGGAGATTGAACACTTGCGCCATCTTGCTGAATAATATAAGGGTGCTACGCAGACTGCTGTGTATCTGAAAGATGAGTTCGGTAGAGTTTAAAACGAGTTCAAGAAGGAAAGGCACCTGTTAATCTCAAATGTAGCCAAATTCCAGGAGGACACTCTCATGGAATTCACGACATGTAAGGAGATGGAGCGATGGTATGAGAAAGTGCAGTAGGTGGTAGAAAGGCTCGAGTACATTGAGGCATTCCAGTAGGGCCGAGAGAAGGAAGAACATGGCATTCGACTTCTGGGTAAAATAAGTCTCAATCACATGAAGCGATCGGCCGAATACTGGGCTAAAATGTCTCGAGACCCACATAAAAAAATCCAAGGACAATGGACCAGATGCTAGAAGCACTGGGACAAAATCAATAAAATAATGAAGTACATCGGGCTCCCTGAGTTCGACACCCCGGATAATTTTATCGACTTGAGTGAAGTGGTCAAGTTATATGCCAAACATGATTCACTTTGGACCGAAGAGTTCACAAAGATAATCGATGCAAGGCCAGGGCAAGTACAACAGTTTGCAGAACATCTGAGCAGAGACCGAACCATGCTTTAGCAATTGAACTTCAATCTAACAAAGTATCGGGCGCATGCAACAAACATCAGAGGGATATATGCGGCTCCAATGGAACAACATAGATTTTCGTGGGCCAACACTTGTGAAGAACTATTTATTAGCTGGTATGAATATGAAAAGAGTCACCTTTTTCAAGAAACATCTCAGGTGGACTGTTGAAGAAACTGCTAGATGATAATGCCACGTGGCGATTTTTGTTTGGTTCAAACTGTACTTAGCTGTTAATTTCAGTTGAATTTTATATTATAAATAAGGACATCGACCAATTAGTCAAGGGTCGATGGTTGTTGTAAGAACTCTTTCTTTTTTGGTTGTTGATAACTATCTTGAGACTGCTATAAACTGAGAAGTCCTTCTGGACCAAAGACAAGTGATTTTCATCGGTTGTATGTGATTGGAGTTGGAGAAGAATTACTTCCTATCCTGTTCCATGAATGATGCAGTAAATGAATACGAGCAATTAATTTTGTTGTTAAGTTATCTGGTGCAATGTTTTGATGTTCTTTTATTTAATGATGAAGATAAAATCGTTGTGTTGTTATGTGATGAATGTTATGGTAGATGAATTATTTTGCTTACTGTGATCTTGATTACATATGTGTTTTATTTCTGTTAATTATTTTTATCGGATAGTAATTGGATGTTCATTTGGTTAATGTATCAGTACTAGGCCCTTTGACATAGAATCACTGTCTGCATGTTTGAGTAGAGGGTTATCCCAAGCTTGACCTCTTCCCAATAGTTAAAACTTTGTCCTGTTATTTGTCAAGTTGGTTCATACTGGCTTGCATCTCTCATACCTGCCCCACCCAAGAAAAGTATAGAAAAAGAACCGTCTTAACTGAAGGAAGAACCTTCACAAGAAAACATAAAGCCCATCAATAAATTGGTCGGATCGTAAGATCTGGAGAACCATTCCATCTTAAACGCTGCAGAGTCTAATTGCACCTCAGTGGCGGGTTTGGTTCCTGCTGTTGAGTCAAGGGATTTAAGAACCATCAATAAGGCCCTGGGCTGTAGTTGAGTCTATTCGTGCTTTCTCACTGGTTTCGTGCTTGTTGGTTTCTTTTGTTTGATTTGTCTTTGCAGGGTTGGGGTCCTACGCCGGTAGTTGGAGTTGTTTTTTTTTTTTTTTTTTGATTACTATTGTTTTTTGGGCGCTTTACAGTGTTTGGACCTTGCAYCCACGAGTCGACGTGAAGTTGTGTTATTTTCCCTATCTGGCGAGGTCGATATCTGTTTTGCTGTGATATTTTGCTGGTGCTTCAGCGCTGGCATGAAATAAAATAGTTGCATGAAAAATAGTTCGAGAAGTACATCTGAAATTGCAATATCCATTGTTTTTTTGTTAAAATAAAGCATATGCAGGCTGCATTTATAAACCATGTATGGTCAAATGTGCTGATATGACAATACATTTTCTTTGTCCTCTACATAGACTAGTGTGTGCACGATACAATTTGTCTTGTACTTGAGATATGATATGTACAACAAAGATTCTGCAAAATTATATTTCCATGTCTGGAAGCATATCTGGGTAGTTTTCCACAAAAAACCAAAAATCTTGTATCATGGGCACAACATTTTGTGTATAGGATAAAGAACATGTATTTCTATTGGTGGAACCATATCTAGATACTTTTCCATGGAAAACCATAAATCGTTTAGCTATGGCCATGCAATTTCGTAATATTTTGTGGCTTGTAATATATTTTGGGCAAGGAAAAAAAAATTACACATTTACAGTTATGGATGGAGAAGCACAAAGGTTCATGTTTCTTCCTATATTTTATACTGTTTGTTAAGTCTCTTTTAATTTATGTACATATTACTTGTTCTTCGGTGCATATCAGCTTCCATTCATGTTCATTGTATTTTGTGCGTTCCCACATTCAAACAAACAAAATAGCTGGAGAAAACAACGGAGTCTTCACTGCATCGGTTGAAGATGATATAGAAAGGTGCATGCTTGTACTGTTATTTCATATTGCGTTGTTTTGTATTTCATTTATTATATGTGTTCACCTAGTTTATTGTATGTATATGTTGCGTACCTTCCTGCATGATAACTTATCTTCCTTACATGCCTTCCTACATACTAACCTACTTCATGTCCATTGTGTTTTCAATGCATTGCTACATTTAAACAAACAGAATGGTTGGAGAGGATGATGAACTCTTTGGTGGGAATGTAGCCAAGGAATTACAGAAGTGGATACATGTACTCTTATTTTATATTCCAGTGTTCATTTTTTCATTTGTTGTTTGTATATTTGTTGTGCTTGTTCTGCTGCTTTGCACTTTTTTTTTCCCTTCTTTTCTTCCTTCAAATATAATATATTTTGTGTATTTTGCTTGTTGCTACATTGAAATAATTAGATTTGTTTCTCTTTCTTTTACATGTCTGTCTTCATACTAACTTGCCTTCATGTCCATTGCATATTCGACGTTGCTACCTTGGAAGAAACAGGTTGGTTGGACATGAAAATGAATTGTTTTATGCAACAACAAATGGCTCTGTGGTGCAATCTTCTAAAAGGTATACCAACTGTGATGGTAAATTAAATATACAAACTGGGTGGGGGCATGTAATATTAGACTAAAAAACGATGGCTTGGCAGGAATGAGACTTTTTTCCCTCCCTATTTCAACTTTTTCCATTTTCTATTATCCCTTTTGTTTTCTAATTGATCTGCTTAGTGGTCTTTCCAAAAATGTCTTGGTGCATCGGTTGATAGACTAATGGTTTCACATCTATGGTCGCGATTCTACCTTATTCCATACTTACCCACTTTGTCGATTGCGGGTGCCGGGATGGCGGGTTCAAGATTTCTCCCCTGGCTTCTAGGGGTCCGCGATATACAGATTGGTCATGGTGCCCTACCCTCATGGCATGTTTACTGTTAAACATTTTTCAGGTTAAAAAAATCAGATGCATACAATTTTACGCTTATTTAGTCCTTCTGATGGACAATATACAATGCATATGCTCGTTTAGTCCTGATGTTCATCTACATATGCTTGCATAAAAAAAAGTTGGACTAGTAACATGGCCATGAGCAGTCAGTCATCCCAGACATCAGCAGACCGACAAGGCCAAAGGTAAAGATGCATATTCTCCGGTCTTGGTATGTTTACGAAATAAATATCCTCGACTATTTATTCATCTATGGCATGGTGAATATGATAATATCATCTGCAATACATGGTTTGCAGTTCACAAGAGGTATCAACAAGTACAAGCGAGACACTGAACATAACGCATGTTCCACAGATTAAGAGGTGTGGTTTCAAAACTCTGGCTCCATAGTTCATCGAAGCTATGCGTGTACTTGTAGATTTATGCCAGTGAAAGAAGAATACAAAAAAAAAATGCACACTACCATTCACTTTAGTTTTCTTTTTAAAAAATTGTCAGTAGGTCTAGATTTGTAACACCCAAAGTACTATTAATAGAGGGCTTGAACAACCGCCAAACTGGACAAGTGTTCATTGGGGACATAATGGTCGTCTATAGCACCTACTTGGACAAGGAAAACAAAACTAGATCCATTATGCATGCTGACATGACAGACAAGGAGGCCATGATGACAGTCACATTGACTATTCTTACACAACTTGTCTAGAAACATGCAGAAAAGATATTGTTGGGTAATGGGATATCCATTACAAATTTTAATATATTTCCCAAAACATTATATGACCGCGGTGATTGTGATCGAATTATTTCACTCAACGAAACAAGTATTGTGGAAAAATTCTCGCTGTTTGTTCAAAATATCGTTTCATCCCAGATGGAACTATTAGCCAGCTTGCACAGAGCAATGATATTTACCTAATCAGAACCATTGGCGCAACTGTCACATTGGCAAGAAAACTTGGCTCACAACACATTCTCCATATAAAGGATGGAGAGTCGGACAACGATAAGGAAATGGTACCGCTTTCCATATCCAGTTTTGTCCTTTACTTTCGCATGGGCATGTATCTCGAGTAAGTTACACAAATATTACACTGTTCCATGTTGCAACTGCAATTGTTTGATACCTATTCAAATTTGTTTTCGTCAATGGAGCAACAATTGCATAAAGGGAAGATTCCACTTATGATTTTCAAAAATATAACAAAGAAAAGAGATGTTATAGAAATGATCTTTTGGACAACCCAAACAATGTTTGTAATAGAGTTGCGAGCACATATAGTACAAGATCTGAAGAAACTAGCTAGATCTACAACTGTTGTGCATATACATCCACAAAATCATCCTCACTTTGCTTATACAAATAGCCTTCATCAAATTTCAGCAGCTTGTTTTATTTATTTATTTTTACGGGGGGGTGCAGTTGTGTATTATATTGTTCAATGTATTAATTCCTATGCTCATGTTCTCAGGTTGAAGGTGTTTTAGTTGCAATGAATGCATACTCGACCCCCTTTGAACCTGTATGTGAGAAATGCAACTCTCCTGCTTCTGCCTCCGCTTTGATAAGTGATGATATGATTGATTTTCTGCGACGCGGTGAAAAATGTCCATATATGTATATGGACATTACCTCAATGCTTCCATACGAACCGTGGGAAACACAACCATGCGTTGCACGGTTAGGAAACCTCTGTTACAAAATGTGCTTCCTAAGTTGGCAGAACTGTCGTATGAAACATATCTATAGAAAAAGGCAAGCAATGTCTACATGCTGCACGACTTTCAGATACACAACAAATTTACCTTAAATGAGGACAATGAATTTTTTCATATCGACTGAAGAAGGGAAAAAAAAAATATCAAACTTTGGCAGGAAACGAAAATACCTCATTTGTCTGTGTAATATTTTTTCAACATCTAGATGAATGTTCATCGAGCTCGACTACTTGGGATTGCATGTGCATAGGATTGTTTGGTCCAAAAATGGGAAGCATGGAAGAAAACCCCATATATCCCATGGCCTGGTTATTTTCTACTGGGAACATATACCAGCTGTAAGAGAAAATGAATGCCGCGACATCTTTTCTTTGTATATCAAATTGTTTGATGTAAAGGTCGATGCTTCCTGCTCTATGGAACCTTGTGGGAACTTGCTTGCGGCCTGTTTGAAGTTTAGTTGGTTCTTGGTTGTATTCTTCGTCTGTCAATTTGTATATCGCAGAATTCCGAGTGTTGTTTGGAGGACACAGAATAATAGAAACACAATTTTTTTGCGAGCTAGCCTGCAAATCTGCCTGATAATGTCTATGGTGATGTGACACAAATGTAGTATGTGGCTTGTTTTAACATTTTTCTTTGATTGATGAACTTGGTAAAATTAATCTCCTGGAATAATTTGAAATCAATGAATATATATTGTGCGAAGTCCAATTGTTCTATCATATCAACAATAGGCCTTTAAAATTCAAATTGGTCATTGTTATGCTTGCGGTGATAGAAATTTAAAAAACTTTGTTTTGTTTCCTTCATTTTTTTTAAAATAAGCAATTTAACATCCTTTGATAATTTTATGTAATTAAATTGAGATCAATATTTAATATTAATAATTTAGTATTTGAAAATAATGTTTTTAGATAATGTTAGATAGGATGACCATCTGTAAACAATCCCAATCTTGAGCCCGCCAGTCCTGGAGTCCGTCTGTCAATCTATGTCGCGGAAATCCGAGTGGTGTTTGGAGGACATGGGACAATAAAAGTGCAATGTTGAGCCAGACAACCCACAAGTCTGCCTGTCAATTTGTATATCACAAAACTCTGGGTGCTATTTTTAGGACACAGAACAATATAGGCTCAATTTTGAGCTCGCCAGCTCGAGAACCTACGATCCAAAAAGTGGCTAAGTATGGAATGAAGGATCCGTACATGCTCTATAAAATATCATGTCCATACTTTATAAAAGTACATATTTAGTATGTATTGCTCGTTTCTCGTAAAATTTCTAGGTGTGGAAGTTGTCGGATGCACGTGTTCATATTTCCACTTACTTTTATATCACTAGCCCGACCAACCGCTTCCCCATTTAAAATTGTACAATTTTTTTTGTCTAATTAAATTGTACAACATCAATATTTAATATTAATAATTTAGTATTGAAAATAATGTTCTTAGATAATGTTAGATAGTTGATAGGGATTACCATCTGTAAATAATGACAATCTTGAGCCCTCCAACCATGGAGTCCGTCTTTCAATTTGTATATCGCGGAACTTCAAGTGCTATTTGGAAGACACAGAACAATAGAAGTGCAATGTTGAGCCAGCCAGGCCGCAGGTCCGCTTGTCAATTTGTATATCGAAAAATTATGGGTGCTATTTGTAGGGCATGGAACAATAGAGGCCCAATTTTGAGCTCGCCAGCCCGAGAACCCGTGATCCAAAAAGTGGTTAAGTATGGAATGCGGGATCCGTACATGCTCTATAAAATCTCATGTCCATACTTTATAGTACATATTTAATATGTATTACTTATTTTTCAGAAAGTTTCTTGGTACGGAAGTTGGCGGATTCACACTTTCAGATTTCACTTACTTTTATATCACCAGCTCAATTGACCGCTTCCCCGTTTCATATTTTACAAACTTTTTGGCTCGTAGTTTTTTCAAATATGTGAGTTACTGGATAGGCGGGTTCAATAATGATAATTTATGTAATTAAATTGTACAATATCAATACTTAATATTAATAATTTAGTATTTGAAAATCATGTTTTTTGATAATGTTAGATAGTTGATAGGGATGCCCATCTGTAAACAATGAAAATCTTGAGCCCGCCAGTCCTGGAGTCCATCTGTCAATTTGTCTATCATGGAAGTCTGATTGTTGCTTGGAGGACATGGAACAATAGAAGTGCAATGTTGAGCCAACTAGCCTGCAAGTTTGCTTGTCAATTTGTATATCGTAGAACTTTGGGTGCTGTTTGGAGGGAACAGAACAATAGAGGCCCAACTTTGAGCCTGCCAACCCGAGAACCCACAATCCAAAAAGTGTCTAGGTATGGAATGAGGGATCCGTACATGCTATATAAAATATCATGTCCATAGTTTATAAAAGTACATATTTAGTATTTCCTCCGAGTGCTGTTTGGAAGACAAAGAACAATAGAAGTGCAATGTTCAACCAACCAGTTCGTAAGTTCACCTGTCAATTTGTATATCGCGAAAGTCTGGGTGCTATTTATAGGACATGGAGCAATAGAGGCCCAATTTTGAGCCGGCCAGACCGAGAACCTGCGATCCAAAAAGTGGCCAAGTATGGAATGCAGGATCCGTACATGCTCTATAAAAATCTTATGTCCATACTTTATAAGAGTGCATACTTAGTATGTATTACTCGTTTTTAGGAAAATTTCTAGGTGCGGAAGTTGGCAGATTCACATCTTCAGATTTCAGTTACTTTTATATCACTAGCTCGACCGACCGCTTCCCCGTTTCATATTGTAATAAATGAATATAAACTGGCCCAAGTCCAATTGTGCTATCACATCAACACGAGGCCCTTAAAATTCAAATAGCCCACAAGTCCGCTTGTCAATTTGTATATCACGGAACTCTGGGTGCTATTTGTAGGGAACAGAACAATAGAGGCCCAATTTTGAGCCCGCCAACCTGAGAACCTGCGATCCAAAAAGTGGTTAAGTATGGAATGAGGGATCCATACATGCTCTATAAAATCTCATGCCCATACTTTATAAAATTACATATTTGGTATGTATTACTCGTTTCTTGGGAAAATTTCTACGTGCGGAACTTGACAGATACACGTGTTCAGATTTCCACCCACTTTTATATCACCAGCCTGACCAACCTATTCCCCGTTTCATATTATACAAAATTTTTGGAATGCAAGTGTCCGAATATGCGCGTTTTTCTTTTAAATAAGATATTTAACATCCTTTAATAATTTTATGTAATTAAATTATACAATACCAATATTTAATATTAATACTTTAGTATTGAAAATAATGTTTTTAGGTAGTGTTATATAGTCGATAGGGATCACCATCTGTAAACAATCCTAATCTTGAGCCCGCCATCCCTGGAGTCCTTCTGTGAATTTGTATATGGCAGAACTCCGAGTGCTGTTTGAAGGACATGAAAAAATAGAAATGCAATGTTGAGCTAGCTAGCTCGCAAGTTCGCCTGTCAATTTGTATATCATAGAACTCTTGGGTGCTATTTGTAGGACACTGAATAATAGAGGCCCAATTTTGAGCCCTCCAGCCCAAGAAATCGCGATCCAAAAAGTGGCTAAGTATGGAATGCGAGATCAATACATTCTCTATAAAATCTCATGTCCGTACTTTCTAAAAGTACATATTATGTATTACTTATTTTTTCGGAAAATTTCTTGGTGCAGAAGTTGGCAGATTCACGTCTTCAGATTTCACTTACTTTTATATCACCAGCCTGACCGACCGCTTCCCCGTTTCATATTGTACAAACCTTTTTGTCTAATTAAACTGTACAATATCAATATTTAATATTAATAATTTAGTATTGAAAATAATGTTTTTAGATAATGTTAAATAGTTCATAGGGATTACCATCTATAAACAATCACAATCTTGAGGCCGTCAGCCCTGAAGTCCGTCTGTCAATTTGTATATCACGGAACTCCGAGTGCTGTTTGTATGACACGAAACAATAGGAGTTGAATGTTGACCTAGCTATCTCGTAGGTCCTTGTCAATTTGTATATCGCGGAATTCTAGGTGCTATTTGTAGGCCACGAAACAATAGAGGCCTGATTTTGAGCCCGCTAGCCCGAGAACCCACTATCCAAAAAGTGGCTAAGTATGGAATGTGGGATCCATACATGCTCTATTTAGATTTCACTTACTTTTATATCCCCAGCCCGACTGACGACTTCCCCGTTTCATATTGTACAAACTTTTTGGCTCGCATTTTTCTGAATAGGCGAGTTACCGGATAGGCGGGTTCAATATTGCGTTTCCATTGTTCCGCTGCCTGCAAACAACACCTTGACTTCCGTGACCCACAAATTAGAAAACAAATTGAAATAAAAGAATATATACTATGCGAGTTCTAATGGAACAATCATGTGAACGAGAGGACATTAAAATTCAAACTCATCGTTGTTATACTTGCCGTGAAGCTAACAATACATAAAATTTACATAAACATCCAAAAAATGATTGTCTTGTAACTTTTCGCTGCTTCTCTTATACAAACAGACCCTGGAAACTATAAACATCGCTCATTGTATCTATTCCTTGATTGAATAACCTATTAACATGTTTAATGCACTCCATAGTTACTGTTAATACCAATTCCCGCTTCCAAAAATTTCCATCCACTTTCTCTTTTCTCTCTGCTTTCCCTTTCTTTACTTACTTGTTTTTCAGAAAATGTCTAGGTGCGGGATTTGGCAGATTCACGTCTTCATATTTCCATTGTTACTTTTATATCTCCAGCTTGACCGACCGCTTCCCCGTTTATATTGAACAAAATTTTTGAATTGTGGGTTCCTGCATAGGCGGGTTTAACATTGTGTTTCCATTGTTCCGCCGCCTGCAACTAGCACCCAAACTTCCGCGATTTACAAATTAGCAAACAAATTCCCCTTCATCTTGTATGATTTCGCTTTCTTTTTACTTGGTCCTTTTTTTGAATGTCTTATGCTTTTATATACAGAACCTGAAGTTCAACAATATACAAATTGCCCTCTCGACATTGCGCTTCCGTTGTTCCCCTATGCACAAACAACACCCGAAATTCTGCGACATACAAATTGACGACCAATATCTGTCATTGAGATGCAGTATGACCATTGACCCTTCACATCTACTGGGCATATCTTCTGCCCCTTTTTTTTTGTAACCCGCCCGACCGCTTTCCATACTTGGGCATTTCTTGGAATTTGTTTCGTGGGTTGGTGGGTGCACGTAATGTACACTGCTTCGTTGCAATTCACCATCACCGCTACCTTCGTACTCGTTTCTAGATATGCAATAATTAAGCTTTAATGCTAGTAGTTCATCCTGCAGGAACCGTTAAGATTGTCATTAATGTCTGGAAGGCTGGAGAAGATTTGTCATTACTACGAATTAAACCAAGATTTGCGAAGAAGCGTGTTATCCTTTCCAAGTATTCATTTCAAACATGATGCAATCTATTTTTGTGTGCCGGTGGGTTGGCGTCTTTAAGAAATATCTAATTCTTAATCATTATTCGCCGTCACTATGACCTTCACACTTTTTTCTAAATATGCAATTAGTGAGCTTTAATGGTAATAGCTCATTTCGCATGAACCCTAGAGATTGTCATTGATTAGCAAAAGAATCGAGGATATATTCCATTGATACACATTAAACCATAATTTGCGGAGGGTTATATTATCCTTCCCCAATTTTCATTTCAAACATCGTCTAGACCAAACAAAAATTATCGTTAACTTGTGGCAATAGTTTTGTCCAGATATAGTAAACACATTCAGCCATAATGGCCAGAGGTTCCACTATTCTAGGGCATATTCTTACCACTCATATCCCTCTGCCCAGGAGAAAAAAAGGAGATGGTCCCTTGGTACATTGAGAGATATATCTCAAGCCAAATAATTCCAAGGCAACCCTGCCTGCTCAGAGAACTTGCCCGGTTGCATTGATGGCTGGCACAAAGGTTGATGTCATGGATTCCGAGGCGGAAGAAGATGTTCTAATGGGAAATGATACGACAATGGATGATGGCAATGCAACAAATGTTCCTGCTCCTGCGTCCAAATTGAAATCAACCATAATGGGTGGAACTTCCCGGCTCAGTGATGGAAGTCCTGACAACACTAAAAGGAGTTTCAGAAAATAAATCGATGCTGAACGCAATAGCCATTTCGCAGCTCGAAAGTAGGAATTCTAGAGGTCCAAATTAGTTCGTTCTCGGTGGAAGAGTTTCACTATAAAGAAATAATATGTTGATGCTCCCAGAGATATATTTCAAGCCAAAAAATTATTCACTTGTGGGACTACTGTCCCGTTCTCTGGATACACAATTAACATATTCAGGAATCAAGTCCAAAACTCTCACTGGTGCAAGGCATATTTCTACTATTCATCTCCTTCCACCCATAATGGACTAATTTGAGCCTTTGAAATTGCATGTGCAACTTGTGTCCCTGAAGTTTTTTCGACTGTGCAGAGGTGGTTTCTAGTTGTGTCCTAACTTTTAGTTAAGGGCTATTCCATTTTCCCTGCAATGTTTTTCATCTTCTTCTTGACGGGAAGCTTATGAAAACTATCAATTTTACCACAGAATGATTCATCGAGGAGAAAAATGCAAGGATCCTACATACTGCGGATCCCATGCCTGTGTTTTTGGTAGATACGTTCAATGTTTTGGCCCGAAGAACTGGGTCCAATTTCTAAGGATAGATGTACAATATTCAGTGTTTTTTTTTTAAATGGATTTGCTATTAAATTTTTTTTCCTTGGAGTCTTCGTTGCTACTTCTTTTCTGGATTTAATGCCTGTTCTCATTGGCATGGTTCAATGGTCTCCTAGTTCTTCGATATTGTGTTTACTTAGATTATTGTTTCTAAGATGGAACATCTAAAAATTATATGACAATGTACTGTACCAATCCACCAGGATTTTATGCAAACAAAAAATGGATTACACATAGTTTCAAACCAATGTTCAATTCTATTCGTAATGCAGATAGAACATAGCAACACCAATGTACAATGTTGTAGAAAAATTGTCATTCTTGTTTCTAGACATGTAATTATTAATTTTTAATACTAACAACCCATAATGCAAGAAGTTTAATACTTAAGTTAATATGTTACAGTCATGGAAGAATGTATCAAGAACACACTTACACCCACACGTTCCAATAAAATCTATTCTTTAACAAAGCATTTGCTGACAATTAGTAGAAAATGAAGTTTAATACTGAAGTTAATATGTTACAGTCATGGAAGAATGTATCAAGAACATAATTACATGCATAGGTTGCAATAAAATATAATCTTCAACAAAACATTTGTTGACAATTAGTAGAAAATGATGGTTTTGCAACAATAGGGCTTCTTTGAAACCAATTCGCACTTACGAAAATTGCACTCATCCTTTCTATTTTCCCACTCTTTTATCCCCTGTAGTTTCTCTTCATGGTTACTTAATCGTTTTTTTTCCGAAAATGCCTTGCTACGCGGCTTGGCGGATTCACGGGTTTTCATTGAATGCTTCCCCTTTCTCTAAATTGGCCCTTTATTGCCCCGTGTCCTACAAGTAGCACCCAGAGTTCCACAATATACAAATCTATTTTTCCGTGACCTCCAAACAACATTCGGAGCTCTGCGATATACAAATTGACACACGGGCTCCAGGGCTAGCAGGCTTAAGATTGCCATTGTTTATAGATGGAAAAGTGCTAAAACGATCCATACCACATTTGCGTCATAGAAGCTATATTAAAAGGAAAAACATTTCCTCTATAGTTCCATGTCCTACAAATAACACCTAGAGTTTCACACTATACAAATTGATAGCCGGACTTGCGGGCTAGCTGGCTAAAAAAACGTCTCGGAGTACCGCGATATACAAATTGACAGACAAAGCATACAACCAAGAACCAAGTAAACTCATGGATCGCATTCCTAGTCACTATTTTCTGTGCCCACCACCTTTACACTTATTTCCAAGTATATACCTTGGCAGGAAAATGGGATATCTGTTACAGATGTGAATATATTGACCCTTCTTTTCTGTCATCTATACTTAGCCAAATATCCATTTCTCTTTTCCCTGAACTTTATCTTTCTCGTTACTTATTCATTTTTTCAAAAATGTCTGGCTGTGCATGTGGGCGGACTTGCGGGTTCACGCTTTCACTCGTGCTCTTATATCGCGACACCGACTAACCACTTCCCCATTCCATACCCAGACACTTCTCCGACTGCAGATTCCTGGTAGGAGGGCTCTAGATTGGACTTCTATTGCTCCATGACCTACAAATAGTACTGTCACTTCCGCGATATACAAATTTACAACCGGACTCAGATCATACCCTCTTCCGTATTATGATCTACCTATCATGCCCTCTTCCGTGGTATACATTTTTCATTGAAAAATTTCAAGAAACATAATTTAACCTTCAGGTCCTCACGTCTTTTGTGGAACTATTGTCACCCCATTTTGAAGCCCGTCTGTTCATTTTCCATACCTCACCATTTCTTCGAATTTCTTTCGCAGATCGTCTGTTTGACGGGTTCAAGAAATATTCAGTTCCTAATCGTTGTTTCCTATGCCCATGCCCTTTTGCAATTAACAATTAGCAATTATATATAATATCTTATTTCTAGGCATGCAATTAGCAAGATTTAATTTCAAACATCATGGAATTCCATTTGCGCATCGTCAGGTTGGTCCGTTCATGAAAAATACAAACCGGTCGTTGAACCGCCCCATCATGCTCTCTTTCATTTTACACGTTTTGCAGTAAAAAAATACGATACATAAAATTTGGCCGTGGAACACTCACCTCTCCTTAGTATCCCCATAACCCTTTTTTGAATCCCGTCCATCCGCTTTTCAGACCTTTCCATTATTTCCTTTCTCTCCCCCGTCTCCGTGACCTTCACACTTGTCTATAATAAAAGAAAAATAAAATTGTTTGTATATATATATATATATATATATATATATATATATATATATATATATACATGTCTTGTTTCTAAATATGAAATTACTGACATTTAATTCTAACAACTCATCATGCAGGAACCATATAGATTGTCATTGATGGGCGAAAGGCTCAAGGAGATCTCCTATTAATGCACATTAAAGCAAGATTTACGGGGGGTTATATTATCCCTTCTGAGTGTTGATTTCAAAATCATGAAATGTTGTTCGCACGTCGTCACCTTGGCACATTTACGAAACCTCCAATCCTTAATTGCTCTTCGCTATACCCACCACCTTCACATTTCTAAATATGCAATACATAAGATTTACTGCTAACAGTTCATCATGCACCACCCATACAGATTGTCATTAATCAACAAAAGGCTCGAGGATATTTCCCATTCATAATCATTTAACCAAGATTTAGCGGAGAGTTACATTATCGACTCTAAGTGTTCATTTCAACCATTGCCCGGAGCAAACAAATGTTCTCATAAACCTATGGCATCAACTCGACAATAGTTCTATGGAGATACAGTGAACATCTTCAGGCATGAGGACCAGAACTTCCAGTGGTCTAGAGTATATTCTTATTACTTAACCTCTGCCGCAGAGAACCAAGTAATTTGGACCTATAGGATTGCTCGTGCAGGCTGTGTCCCTGAGGTTTTTGACTGTAAGGACTTGGTCTCTTGGTGCGCCGATAAATTTATTTCAGACAAAATAATTATTCCACTATGGGACCGCTCTTCTGTTTCTTTGTCACCTCAAGTCTTCCGCCAGATGTTAAGATTGTCGGAGCCAACATTGACGTTTAGAGGAGAAGATTGCAAACAATTCCTAGCAAAGCATAATAACAGGTTGGACCTCTTGCCCCATTATTGGAAGACCCGATTCTAGTTATTGAAGATATCACAAGCTTGCTGGTTAGTTCATTTAGAAATCCATTCCGCGAAATTGCCTGGCTGTTTACAAGAATAATGTGACATGAGTCCACAACAACTGTTTCTCGGATGGCTCTTTATATTTTGTATTTCATAGTCAATGAACAAGCCATTTTTGATTGGGGCAAGTTAATTTCCCATGAAATCTATTCCCAATTGTCAAGCTTCAAAAGGGAAAATAAATTTTATATGTCGTCCTACTTAGTTTTTGCAATAGCGCATTGTTGTCAGTTTCCACAACTGTCTCTGTCCAAGAATGTCAACTGGGAATTCGACCCAGTGACGTTGTGGTACCAGGCCTTGTGGAAGCACAAGGCTTCCCACTGTTTTTATGATGTTTTTAATGGCTTCGTGTCTGTTTTCAAATTTTTGTTCTTAAGAGAAGATGCTCCCCGCATATCTGAATAAGCAATCAATTTTTTGGACAAGAAGGGGACAATTGAACATTTTGATAATTACACTGTGATAAGAATTTTTGGCTCCATGGAAAAACCTGCTCTCCTTCCATGCCACATTATAGACATAATGTTTGTTGCAGAAGTAGCACGACAATACAACTACTGGTTGCATCTATTGCAAAAGAAGAGTAAAAAACAATTCATTCCTCTGCCTTGGAAAGTAGGGGAGTTCGTGTTGAAAAACGTTAACAAAATTGACGAATTCCCAACACATTCTACCGTCTTCAACATGAGATATGCTGAAAGCATAAGAGGGTTCGACCCTGATAATATTTTCTAACAAAATTTACAAACACCTGGCCTCAAAGATTGTTTTTAAAAAAAACACCTACCTGAAAACAGAGACACTGGTGGCAACACTCTTGCTTTTGATGCCGACGACCTAGACATAGTGCAAAGCTGCACTAAATTGTACAGGCAACAGGGGAAAGGCCTCGGTGACAAGAGTGTTCAATTGACAAATAACACTCCAAAAAGTGAAACATACCGGAGCATCGCTCCAACGAACCACCAAAACAACAAAGAAACTCAAAGTTATTCAAACAAAGGAGGAGATAATGACCCTCTTCACTCTAAAATTGATAGTTCTCACAAGATTCCAGTAGACAAAAAGAGAAAAAAAAATGTGGGACAGGCGGAAGAGCCGAAAATTCAGAGTGAGAACATGGAACTTGACACTGATTGGATAGCATGCTTCGCTACCTTGATCAACCCAAAGACACCATCCAACATAGCCGTCCAATGGACATATCAGATACCTAAAAATTTGACGAAGATGAATCCTTTTTGTTCCAAAGCACTGTTTTTGACAGCCAGTCCAAAAAATTGATAATTGTGAAAAAATATGTAAAAAATAAGAAAGGAAAATATCATTCAGAGGTTGACCTTGCTAACATGCGACCGTCCCAAATCTGTCAACTTCAAAACGTGAGCGAAGATGCACTTCATGATTCCATTGGAGGCATCGATGCTGAGAATGCCAGACTGAAGGACCGGTTCAAGGAATTGGAAGAGGCTTTGATTCCTATGCCATTGCTTGTCAATCCTTTGGCAATAGCCATGCCTGCCACCTCTACAACCAACTTAAAATCATCCTTCAGACTCCTTGCTTCCTGTAGAGGATATGTGGAGAATAATATCAAGAAAAGAATGGAACTGGTTATCGAAGCATGGAAAACATCACAAACCATCAGTTCCCTTGGAACCAGGGAACATAGTTTGCTTGAACATTTGCAGGCGGAGTTAAAAGATGAAGAAACTTTCTATTTAAACACGGTCCTTCTTTTTGGCACCATTGTCAACAATATGACAGAAAAAAAAGAAGACAACAAGATCTTCCATCCAAAAACTGGATCGATTAATTAAATGCATGCTGGAAAGAAAAAGTGAAGAATCTGCATCTCATTGTTCAGTCATGTGAACAAGCCATATCAAAGAAAGATAAATTATTCATAAGGTTGTCAAGAATAAACTTATCTGGAAATACCAACGACTTCCAAGACCCCGACTTAATCACAAACTCCTTTCCAACGGAAGGCGATAGGCAATTTCCAGGATTCCAGCAGCCGTCGATGGCATCAATGAAATGACAACCACAATAAAATAGCCAACGGGATCATATGTACCATCACTGTAATTCTACTGATCGCATCCTGCTTTGTTTATCAACCCAATTATTCCACTTTTTAAAATAGAAATGTGTAGGCAAACACTTATACCTTTCAATTTATTTTTTTTGTAGGTATTGCACTCTATCTTCTTTCTACACTCTTGTTTCTTGTACATATTTATTTAATGGTCCATGGGAGCCCCAATCCCAGTCTACATGACAAACACATTGAAATTTCCATTAATATGTAACAAACTTTTATTTTTTTATATATTTCAAAATTTCCAGTAGTATGTAACAAACTTTTATTTTTTGACATATTTCAAATAAAACTGTTTTCTTATCTCCTTTTAAATTTATGTCTTCATACATTTTTTATCTTTCACTAGTCTATATGAAAAATGCATTTAAATTTCCAAATTTTTTCTTCCACTATGAACAAATTTGTATTTTGTTATATACTTTCAAAAAATAAATGGTGCTCTACATGCCAAGCCTCATTTACTACATGGATAAATTTCCAAATTTTTTCTTCCACTATGAACAAATTGTATTTTGTTATATACTTTCAAAAAATAAGTGGTTCTCTACATGCCAAGAGTCATTTACTACATGGATACCACCTGTGCTTCATGTTGCTTGCCACATCTTCACTGCAGTTTCCTCTCTCTCCGCGGGGTCGCGCCTTAGCGCTAATGAAATTTTATGCGCCATGTTCCGTGATATACATGTTGAACACAAAATTTCCGTGATATACATTTTTCACCGAACACTTCCGTCATTTACAATTCGACCGCATTTTCCACAATTTGACTTGCTCTGCAGGGTTGCGCCTTAGCGCTAACAAAATTTTATGCCTCATGTTCCGTGATATACATGTTGAACACAAAATTTCTGTGATATACATTTTTCAACGAACACTTCCGTCATTTACAATTCAACCACATTTTCCACAATTTACCTTGCTCCGCAGGGTCACGCCTTAGCGCTAACAAAATTTTATGCCCCATGTTCCGTGATATACATGTTGCACACGACATTTCAGTGATATACAATTTTCACCAAACACTTCCGTCATTTACAATTCGACCCCATTTTCCACAATTTACTTTGTAATCTTGTTGGCAAGGACTACGCTGCCACACAACCTTGTTATCATAAAGGGATTCCCATTCATTTTATTTTGAATGCAGACAAATTTGTAAAATAATTTAGCTAAATTAATTTAGGAGGCCAAGAACCATAGAATTAGCAAGTCAAAAGTGAGGCAAGTAGAAGGCCAAAAGGCATTTAGGATTTCTATAAATGAGGCATTTTTACTCTTGCAAAGAGTCCTTTTTTTGCATTGTAAGTTATTTTCATATGTGAAATACAGTGACATTGTTAACTTGTGTATCATACTCTTGTGAAATTGTGGATGGTCGTAAGTTATATGCATCATTTTTCATTTCCTTGATGCTTGCGAGTTTGAACATATTATCTTATGGATGTTGTGGAAAATTGACACTCCTTTGATAACCAAGTTTGTAGTCGATTATATTATACTATGTAACTTGTTGGACATGACTTTCAGAATACATAAGTTATCTTTAGCTCCTTAGAGTAAGCTTGTAAGTATTGTACAATGATAGAGATAAACCATCTTCCATATTGCATTTCTTTCCTTGATTTATGTTCAATACTTTTGATGTGAAGAATGTCCTTTCATTGGTAATCAAAGTTATCTTCATGTATATATAAAAGGGCCTAGTTGGATAATACTTTGATATTCATGCGAAGTTGTGATTGTTGTAAGCTATCTTTTCCATTCATCGCTTCCTTGGTTGTTTGTGGATGTGATGTTGTGTCTTGTTAATGTCGTGGTGAAAGGTCATTTCTTGACTACCATATTCATATCTACTTATTATATATTGTGATAACTAGTTGGATTTAGTACCAATGGTATAGGCAAGCTATCCTCTATGCTCTCTATACATTTCCTATGTTTCATATCAAATTGGTTCTATTTAGTGTGTGCTCTTAGTTGGGATAGGATAGAAATATTAGATAGTTAATAGATTACATAAAAATAGATCAATTTCACAATGTATTTGCATCTTAATTGCATTTATAAACCATGGGTGAACTTGGCCTTGACTGGTGATAGAAAAACATAAACAAAACTTTTGAAACATGCCATATCTAGAGGGTTTTACATTTCAATAGAGGAAGGTCTAGTTGGGCCCTTTCAATGGATAAACCTATGTTTTTGACTGGGGACATTTTCTTGCATCAACATTTGGCACAAGAAGGAGGGAGGATAGCAAGTTGACCCATGTGGACCCATTCTTTTCAAAAATGTATTAACTGATCATGGCTCTTTTCCAAATTCCTAAGAGATAATAACAATGCTTTGAGTCTTTCAATACCATCACATGATATCCCCCCAAAAGGCAACAAAACTCTTTCAAAAATTATTGAAATTCTTGAATGAAGGGGAAACCACTACATTTGTGTGTATTTGGTCATGTGAGCCTAGGCTCAATTCACCAAACAATCTTAAAGAATATTTTGGCTACAAGTTATTCTCCTTTACTTTTGAAGGATGAATTTGAGATTGCTATAACACATTACCACCCAAATCCATTCATAGTTGGAAACAATTTAAAGGAGTTTTCCAAGCTCCTCATAGTAATTATCAAGTGGATGCATTATGTTATGAATTGATCCGAAATGGATATGAACCAATGAATGGGTAATACTTAGTACCTGCAAGACAATTCAATAATTTAATAAGGTTATCTAAACTATGTAAAAGACAAGTAAATGTAAAGTTGAGTAAGACCAAATGAATGTGAGAGGAAAAAAAATAAATGCAAGGAAAAAAATTAAATAGGAGAGGTCACTAAGGAAGGGGAAATGAAGGGTCATGGTTGTTTTCCTTTCCCTTACCCCCCATCTCTCCCTATGTCCTCCTTCACCTTCATTCTCAATGGGTCATTTTGGCTAAGAGAGAGGATAGAGAGCCATAAAAGCTTTGTACTAGAGATTTCCGAAATGAAGAAATTGAGCTCCATTGAAAGCTAGTTTTCCTATTTGGGTTTCCAAGATAAAATCACTATGTTTATTATGAGTTAATTGCTGTATAAATTCTATGTGAGTTATATGATGTTCTTCATTGTTCTTTTGATGACGTTTATGGTTTTTAGATGGAATTATAGCTTGAACTTCATGTTAATGGACTATGGGAATTTCAAAGTGAGGGGAGTTTAATGGTTGTCTACCATTGAATCATGTGGTTGAATTGGATTCTTGTCAATTGTTTGTTGACTCACAATCGCTAGAGGACTTAGGACATCCATCTATGGTAAAATATATATTATTCCTAGTTTCCATTTCCTATTGAGTTACTAATTCGGTTTAATGTGGTTGTTCAACGATTTTCTCTTCCCTATGAGTCAACTACTCATTTCTAAGTTGAAATCATTCTTTTCTGGTCGATTTCATTATGCTTGGCCGACTTCCCTTTGCTTGCTAGTTGATTTCGTTTATCTTGGGAAACTGAGCTGAATTCCTTATTTTCTGGTTGATTTCATTATGCTTGGTCGACTTGCCTTTGCCTGCTGTTCGATTTTGTTTAGCTTAGGTGACTAAATACATAGTTGGACAACTTAATTATTTACCTCGAAAATTGAATACATTGTTGGGAAACTTAATTACATACCTGGGCATTTTTTTCTGACTCATGCAGGTTGTGGTGCCTTACAGGTTGTACACGCATTCATTGAGTCGATTTCCCTTCTATTGGGCGCTTCAAATCTTCAGCTTGGTTGATTCCTTCACTTGTGACGACTTCTATTTTTCCGAGTGATTCAATAGTTGTTGAACTAATTAAATTTATTATTGGGCTTGGGTAAGCAATTATAAATTTGGTCATGGAATGAGAAATCAACGGGAAGCAGGTGATATGATCTCCACTAAATTCATGTTAGGATGGGTACCAAATAGTAGGTTGGAAAATCTTAAAAACTGGGAGAATATCAAATAGTTTCTAGATTCTAGGGAAACATTTTAGGAATTCTTTAGAGAGAACAGTTACATAAGCTGCTAGGGGAAAATAAAAGGCATGATAATGATGGTTGTAGAGGAACTCTCGTAGACTATTACTAAGTGGGTGAATTCGAGCCAAGGTAGAGAAAAGTGAGAACTAGATCCAAGTTGTTGAATTCAAGGGTGGAATGCCAAGCCTATCGAGAGCCAATCATGTGAAGAAGAACAATCATAGAAATAAATCTACAAGAAGAATTACTCTGAGAGATGGTTTGGTTTTGATCAACACCGAAAAAATCCAACACGTGTGATGAGATTGATATACGTACAAGGAATTCTGTTGTAAGCCTTGCATTTCTCTGTTGCAATGCTTGTTTAGACAAAGAGGCTGTGGATATTATATTTAATACCATCCACTATTCTAGTAGGCTTTTCATGATAAACAATACAACTTGCAGGAAATTCCTAATGCACCTTCCTATTGTCTTGATATTGTCATAGGTCCAACCATTCATTATGAGATCTAGACTCCAACCACAATCCCAACAATGTGTACAACACACATGTGTTTAAGGTATTCCCTTATAAAATACATTCTTGGTTGTAGAAGTTGCAAACCAAATACTTGGAGGACTTAGAGGACTTTTAGTAACATATTGAGAGTGAGTTTCTCTTCCACGGTTGATGCTGGCCTAGGCCATTGCCAAGCCTTAAAGATAACCAAAATATATTTTTGTCTATTGATGATTAACAATAGAGAAACAACTTAGAGTCTCACTTATTATTTACCATTGCTTGCAATATGGTTGTATTGTGTGTAGACAAGTTTGAGAACATAGGGTCAATAGAGGCCTTACGACTATTAGCACATATTCTTGTAAGGGGAAGCTTCTCTTTGTATTCGGGTCCTTGGTGAGAAATAGATGAAATGGGGCTTAAAACCCATCAAATGAAGTTATCCAAGGTCGCAGTCATGAGCGCCCAAGTGCAACATGCATAAAACCTCTATTTTCGGGTTAAAAATCAAGCAGGCGGGCATTTTTTCTTTTTAGCGGCGAAGATCCATCTATGGAGCAGATCAACGGTCATCGGGTAAGCCAGAGCCATGGAGTTGCACGAGGTTTAGCGCATGGGCTCATCCCTTAGGGCCAAAGTCACGAAATGATCATGGTCGTCTGATCCAGTCGGGACACATGGCACCTGATTAAGTCTGGTCTCCATTTCGGCTACCGAGACTTTGAAATACAAGGGTCGAGAGTAAAGGAACGAGAACTCCCGGTGGGAGAATCCCCGAAATACATTAAGGTTCATTGTGACCGTCCATATTAAATCAAATCCGACCATTGATTGTGGATTAGCCATTTCGGCATTTCGGCTACCGGGACTTTGAAAGATAGGGGGTCTCTCCTCCACTGCATCTGGAATTGTCGAAACGCAAAATGCGAAAAGCACCTTTGAAGATAGGCGCAGGGTCACGGCCTGTGGTCACTTGGGGTGATAGAAAGAGCTACGCAAAGGGCCAAAGCCCTGGGTTTAGCTGTAGGAGGTGTCGCCGTGTTCTCCAAGTGCCAATTCAACTCGGCCTTGATCCTGATCCCTGCTAGAGGTAAATAAAGGTAGGAGGAGGTGGTTGAAACCTTGCCTCACTCCTTAAATGTAAGGCATGGAGGTTCTAGCAGGCATTCTGCCCAAGATCGCCTTGTGTGCAGGTTTTCCTAAAGAAGCCATGCCGATCTGATGTCCTCGTCTAACCAGAGGAGCCTGCACATGCTAATTTGGACTTTAATGTCTTAGCTACCCTCCTGCTGCCAAGGTGGTGAATTTCTCTGATTATATATACTCACTTTTTGTATTTTTGTGGGCATGGATGGTAGAGCAGAGCTCCCGACTGTAATGTTTTAATGAAGCACTGGTTTTCCTGGCTATGTATCTGCATATGGAATTTTCTTGTTCAATGTAAGGCAATTCTCTTTTTCATTTGGTTTCGATCTCATACTAAAAGGGTTCATGATTGATTGATTCACATGAATCGTCGTGACGGTGTTATGGTAAAGGATTTATTATAACGTTGTTATGTTCTTTTAGTGTTTCTGCTTTGAATATAAGAGGTTCTTGTGTTCAAAGTTTTCTTCTACAGGTTGTTAGAAGCTCAATGCCTACAACAGGCCTTCACATTTCCTCACATAAGTCTTCCTCCTACTCACCCTTATTACAACGTACTGTCTAAAGTCAAACCAAGACCTCATCTGCTTGTGCATGCCTGGCCTAGTTTCTGAGTTAGAACGATATTGTTATGAGTTTACTTCCATTCATCACCCTTTATCAACAAATAGTGACATAAACTAATGGGCATCGGGCTTACTCCTGCTACAATCCGAGAGTGACTTCTGACGCCAACATTTCTGGCACTGTTGCCGGGGATGAAGTTGAAAATTTTCCCTGGGATCGAACGACATCGAGCCTCTGATTCTGAAGGTGCATCAGGCGACTCCATTGTGACGAATCCAATGTGGTGAACCTATTGTTTTAGTTGTGGCTTCCAGAGGTAGACACACGTGGTCCCATCCACAGCTGCCTCTAGCTACACCTGAAGCTAATCCGGAGGTGATTATCAGAAAAGGAAAGGCCTCTGAAGGAGAAACTTCCACCGCTGAACCAAGTAATTTTCCATCTCCTTCTCTAGAAGCTCCATTTTCTTCTTCTCAGCTTCCTAGCAGACTTTTTTCTGAAGTTTCCCGTTTCCTGAATTTCAGAAGTGTTCCTGCTGAGTTTTCCCCTCCTGGTCTAGGATTGGAAGGAGAAATCCTTGTCACTCCCCTCCCCCCTTCAACTGTACCTTGGCTTAGACCTAGGACCACAGAAGATTTCCACACACCTAGCTTTTCCACCCCTCCTCTTATTACTGTTGCTGCTACTACATAGAGAGAATCATCTGTTGACTCAAGCCCCTTAGCCTTCTCTCTGAATCCCCCATTGTTCCCCCTTCCACCTGGAAGCTCATTTCCAGTATCCCCTGTTCGAGCTCCTTCTCCTCCGAGTTCTCCTCCACCTAATATTCCTATGGAAGGAGCAAATCCCCCCATGACCAGAATGGAGGCTATAATAGCTGCTAGGTATGCTCCCCTTTTGTTACCTTAGCCTCTCAATGCCCTTCCAACAGATGGCTACCTTAAGCAGCTGCCCAAGTTTACAGGTGAAGGGGACATAGTTGCAGAAGAACACCTTGAAGCCTTTTCCAGTTTTACAGATGATCATGTTATCATGCATGCATACGTATGGATGAGGATTTTCGTCCATAGCCTTGAAGGCGAGGCTAAAAAGTGGTTTAGGGCCCTGCCTCCTGGATCTATCGATGGGATTGAGGCTTTGGATAATGCCTTTTTGAGACAATGGGGAGACAAAAAAGACTTCATGTATTACATGACAGAGTTTGGGTCTTTGAAGAGAAAGGAAGGAGAGTTTGTCTCTGACTTCTCCAAGAGATTCAATAAAATGTACAATAAGATCCCCGCTGAGATAAATCCCTTAGAAGCCTTTGCTAAAATCACTTATGCTAGCGCTTTTGATCCCGATTTCTGCCTCCTGTTGAGGGATAGGAGAACGACTACTCTGGCTCACATACATGATGCAGTCGTGGAAGTATAATCTAACATATTGGCTGTTGAACGACTTAGGAATAAGGTTGATAGACTCCCCATCCAATTCCTCTCCTCTTCCCCTTCAGATGGATGAGGTAACTAAAGTGCTAAAATCTCTTTCGGATAGAATGGAAAGGTGGGAGTTAGAAGGGAATCCCATGTATAGAAATCCCCAAAATACTGATAACAGAGGCTTCAGGAGGCCTAGTAACAATGTGCCATAGGATTTTCCAAGGGAACAAAGGAGCAAAGACAGAGACGATCAGAGGATTCAAACCCCTCTCCAAAATAACCTAGTTTCTCATGAGGAAGGAGAGGAGATATATGAGCTTGACCTTGAAATTCACTGTATTGAAGACACTTCCCCTTTTCCCCATTTCACTCAATCTCCATATGAAGAATCCCTTATGAACATTCAAATCAATGAGTGGAGTAAAGGGGAAAAGGCCAACAACACTCCTAACAGATACCATCTCAGGTCAAAGAAGAAAGAAGGGAATTTTGATAGCCATGATTAACCCCTCATAGTGGAAAGGCCTGCTAAACCTGCAACAATCACTACTAAAGAAAAGAAAACTTAGAATACTTCGCCAACAACCAAAGAACCTGTCTCTGTTGTAAGGGAAGCTCCTAAGCCTCTTTCCTCTTTTAGTTTTGAGCACGAAATTCAAAAGATTAGAATTCCCATACCCCTCTTAGAACCAGTTAAAAATGAAGATTTCAAAATTTCCCTCTCCAAACTGCTACAATCTGAGTCCCCCCAGCCTTCCACAGACTCAGTAAATCTTCAAGATGAAAATCCAACAGTTTTCCTAGGTCCCATGGTATAAGACAAAGATGATTCATCCCCTCCCTTCTATACATCCCTGAACATACATGATAAGGTGTTGCATAATTGCCTCATGGATTCAGGAGCTTCCCACAACCTTATGCCCAAAATAGTCATGGAAGAATTGGGACTGGAAGTGACAAAGGCTTATCACGATTTGTACTCTTTTGATTCAAGGAGGGTGCAATGCCTTGGAGTCATCAAAGACTTGGTGGTCTCTTTATTTTAGCTTCCAATGAAGAGTGTGGTCATTGACATTATAGTAGCTGATGTTCCCCCCAAGTTCAGTATGCTGTTGTCAAGATCTTGGATTAAAAAACTTGGAGGAACATTACGGATGGATCTCACATATGCCACCATTCTAGTCTTTGGAGGGGGATACAAGAGGTTGTACAGAGAAGCTCAGCTGGCCTACATTGTTAGTGATGAAGCGGACCCCACCAATCATCCTATCTTTGCACTTGACACTGATTTGGGGTCTAGTTTATTGTAGCTCACTGATACTCCCGAAGCCCCTTTTCAAATCAGAAAGCAATGGATATTTAATCACGAGATACCTCCTCCAACCACCTCTGTTTGGAAGATGTTCTTTGACGGAGCTTCTTCTAGTGAAGGTGCTGGCGCTGGAGTAGTTTTTGTGTCGCCTTGTCAGGAAACCATATCCCTGTCATACAAGCTAGAATTTGAAGCTACCAATAATGTGGCAGAATATGAAGCTCTTTTTTTGGGTTTAAGGGCTGCAAAAGAAATGGGAATTGAGGGGGTAGCAGTGTTCGGAGATGACGAGTTGATAATCCAACAAGTCAGAAATGCTTATTGGGCTAAGCATCCTCGGCTCAGGAGTTACAAAAATAAGGTGTGGGACTTGATTGATAATTTCTTCTCAGCTTTCAACATTTCTTTTATTCCAAGAGAGGAAAATACTTTAGCCGATTCCTTAGCTGTCTCAGCTAGTCTGTTCAGGATCCCTCTGCTGCCTAAGATCAAATATGATATTGAGATAAGATATAGGCCATCTGTACCAGACAATATCAAGCATTGGAAGGTATTCGAAGACGATCTTGAAATCAAAAAATTTCTTCAGTCTGTTGATGAATTTTCTGCATTGCACATTGATCAGGATCCTGATCTCGAAAGTCACCCTCACCCTGAGGTATTTTTAAATAAAACTGCTAATCACCATATTATTCATCTGCCTAGCAATCACATTCCGAAGGGACTAGTCCCTTTAGAAAGACTGTTCGATGGGATGATGTGGCAGTAAAGGGTAGGTTTTCAAATGAAGATGTTGATACAACATAGTGCAACATCGACACACATGAGGAGCCTAAGTTTGTCAAGTTGTCAAGAAGTTTGAACAAAGAGCAGGGGGCCGAATATACCGAGTTATTAAGAGAATTTTCTGATGTGTTTGCATGGACCTATGAAGACCTCAAGACATATGACACATCGTCATTGAACACAAGATCCCACTGAAGGAAGAGGCTAATCCATTTAGGCAGAAGCTAAGACAGATAAATCCCATGTTGTTTCTTGTCATGGAGAGAGAAGTGAAGAAGTTGTTAGATGCCCAAATCATTGTCCCCTTGAGATATTCTGAGTGGGTGGCCAATTTGGTCCCGGTGAGGAAGAAAAGTGGAGAAATCAGGCTCTGTGTTGATTTCAGGAACCTGAACAGGAGCTCAAAGAAAGACAACTATCCCTTGCCCAACATGGAACACATATTGCAGAGGGTAATTGGTGCATCTAGGATATCCATGATTGATGGTTTTTCTGGCTATAATAAGATATCAGTCATGCCTGAGGACAGAGAAAAAACAACCTTCACCACTCCTTGGGGCACATTCATGTATGCCAAAATGCCTTTTGGATTAATGAATGTAGGAGCAACATTTCAGCGAGCCATGGACGTAGCCTTCATCGGGAAGAAAGATCAGTTTGTGGTGATCTATATGGATGACATCACAGTCTTCTCCAGGTCTGATATAGAGCACTGCTGTCACTTGAGAAAAGTTTTCTTGAAATGGCGGAGGTTTGGCCTTTCCTTAAATCCCAAGAAATCTTTGTTTGCTATGAAGGAGAGGAAGTTGTTAGGCCATATAGTATCAGTAGAGGGAGTGAGAATTGATCCCAGTAGGATAGAGGCAATTCAGACCATGTCACTTCTTAGGTCTAGAAAGGAAGTCCAGGATTTTTTAGGGAAGATTAACTTCCTGAGGAGGTTCGTCTCAAATTTTGCTGAGTTGGTGAAACACATCACAACCATGCTAAAAAAGGGAAATGAAGTAAAATGGATTTCTGAACCCAGGGAATCTTTTGTCCAAATAAAAAAGGTATTGACTGAGGCACCTGTGTTGATCAATCCTGATTATTCCAAGGATTTCCTAGTTTTTTCTTTTGCTTCTTTTGATACAATAGCAGCGGTCTTATTGCAGAAAAATGAGGAAGGGTGAGAGCAACCCATTTCCTTCTTCAGTAAGGCATTAAGAGATACAAAAATCAGGTATGAGATCATGGAGAAGCATGCCTATGCCTTGGTGAAATCTCTTAAAGCTTTCAGAATTTATGTCTTTCACTCAAGAGTGACTGCATACGTTCTTTCAGCCTCTGTGAAAGACAACCTTATACAACTTGACATAGATGGGAGAAGAGGTAAATAGATTGCCAAGATCCTTGAGTTTGACCTGGAGATAAAGCCCACCAAGTTGGTTAAAGGGCAGGGTTTAGCCAAGCTGCTGGCTGAATCCAATTTCAAGGCCTTGGGGGTTAGCTTCATCAATGCTTGCTCAGAAGTCAGCAAGCTGAGTCATCCAGCAAAATCTCTCAGGGTGGCTTATCACTAGTAGAATGCACCTGGTACAGAGACATTTTGTACTTTCTGCAAGAGCTGAAGTCTCCTGATGGAATGGGAAAAATCAAGGCAAGAGCTTTAAAGCTCAAGGTGGTTAGATATTGCCTTATTGACCAAGTCTTGTACTGGAGAGACCCTCTAGGGGTGTTTTTGAGGTGCCTAAACCCACAGGAAGCCCAGAAAGTTATGTTTGATTTCCATAGTGGCCTTTGTGGAGGGCATCATTTCTGGAAGACCACATCTCACAAAATTCTTAGGGCTAGGTACTACTGGCCCACCTTATTCACTGATGTTTGCAGAGAAGTCAAAGATTGCATCAAATGCCAAAGGTTCTCAAGAAAGCAACAACTCAAATCTCTGCCACTAAAGCCTGTAGTAGCTTCAACACCCTTTCAACAGTGGGGGTTGGACTTCATTGGAGAAATTCATCCTCCTTCAAGTGGCCAACACAGATGGATCTTGACTACAACAGACTATTTCACCAAGTGGATAAAAGTTGCCCCCACCAGGAGTGCTACACACAAGGTAATTATCAGCTTCTTGGAGGATATCATAGCCAGATTTGGCTGTCCCAATAGAATTGTCACTGATAATGTTGCTTCTTTCAAATCCGAGCCTCTGGTTAAGTTTTGTGAGTAGTTTGAGATTTCACTAATTCACTCCACTCCCTATTATCCTCAAGGAAATGGACTGGCAGAATCTTCCAATAAAAGTCTAATCAAACTCATTAAGAGATTATTGGAAGACAATAAGAGGGCCTGGGATTCAAAGCTCAAATTTCCTCCATGGGCCGATCGATTGACAACAAAGAAGTCCCTGTGCACCTCACCTTTTCAACTTGTTTATGGGAAGGAGGTTGTGTTTCCCACTCAGCTCGCTTTACTTGTAGCGAAGTTCTTTCAAGATCATGAAGGAGAGCCAGACCATATGGTCAGAAAAATTCATCAAGTGGTGGAAGTGCAATAGATCAGGGAGTAGGTAATGGACATAGCTCATAGTCATCAACAAAAGATCAAGTAGGCCTTTGATAGGAAGGTCAGGAAGGAGGAATTTGAGCTGGGAGATTTGGTGCTTAAGTGGGATGCACCCAGGTAGGATAGGGGCAAACACAACAAGTTTGATGCCCTCTCGATCGAGCCCTTCAAAATCTATGAAGTATTCTTAAATAACACATACAGGTTGCAGGATTTGGAGGGTGAAGAAGTTTTTAACGACCCAGTAAATGGGCATTTCCTGAAGAAATGTTTTGTTTGAGCCTTAGACAACTCCTCTGTTTTTGTAAATATTGTTTTTCTGTTTATTTTTGGCTTAATAAATGACTCCATAGCCCAACAACAAGGCACTGCAACTGCAAAGAATTCTTAGAGCCTCACAGGGAGGACTCTATCCCCCATGGAGCCTAATGTTAGCACATATTCTTGTAAGGGGGAAGCTTCTCTTTGGATTCGGGTCCTTGGTGAGAAATAGATGAAATGGGGCTTAAGACCCATCAAATGAATTTATCCAAGGTCGCAATCATGAGAGCCCAAGTGCATCATGCATACAACCTCTATTTTCGGGTTAAAAATCAAGCAGGTGGGCATTTTTGCTTTTTAGTGGTGAAGATCCATCTATGGAGAAGATCAACGGTCATCGGGTAAGCTAGAGCCATAGAGTTGTATGAGGTTTAGCGCATGGGCTCATCCCTTAGGGCCAAAGTCACGAAATGATCATGGTCGTCTGATCCAGTCGGGACACATGGCGTCTGATTAAGTCCGGTCGCCATTTCAGCTACCGGGACTTTGAAATACAAGGGTTGAGAGAAAAGGAATGAGAACTCCCAGTGGGAGAATCCTCGAAATACATTAAGGTTCATCGTGACCATCCATATTAAATCAAATCCAACCATTGATTGTGGATTAGCCCTTTCGGCATTTCGGCTACCGAGACTTTGAAAGACATGGGGTCACTCCTCCACTGCATCTGGAATCGCAAAAATGAGAAATGCGAAAAGCACCTTTGAATATAGGCGCAGGGTCACGACCCGTGGTCACTTGGGGTGATAGAAAGAGCTGCGCAAAGGGCCAAAGCACTGGGTTTAGTTGCAGGAGGTGTCACTGCGTTCTCCATGTGCCAATTCAACTCGGCCTCGATCCTGATCCCTGCTAGAGGTAAATAAAGGTAGGAGGATGTGGTTGAAACCTCACCTCACTCCTTAAATGTAAGCTATGGAGGCAGGCAGTCTGCCCAAGATCGCCTTGTGTGCAGGTTTTCCTAAAGAAGCCATGCCGATCTGATGTCCTTGTCTGACCAGAGGAGCCCGCACACACTAATTTGGACTTTAATGTCTTAGCTACCCTCCTGCTGCCAAGGTGGTGAATTGCTCTGAGTATATATACTTAGTTTTTGTATTTTTGTGGGCATGGATTGTAGAGAAGAGCTCCCGACTGTAATGTTTTAATGAAGCATTGGTTTTCCTGGCTATGTATCTACATATGAAATTTTCTTTTTCAATGTAAGGCAATTCTCTTTTTCATCCGGTTTCAATCTCATACTAAAAGGGTTCGTGATTTATTGATTCACATGAATTGTCGTGACTGTGATATGATAAAGGATTTATTATAACGCTGCTATGTTCTTTTAGTGTTTCTGCTTTGAATATAAGAGGTTCTTGTGTTCAAAGTTTTCTTCTATAGGCTGTTAGAAGCTCGATGCCTACAGCAGGCCTTCACATTTCCTCACAGAAGTCTTCCTCCTACTCACCCTTATTACAACTTACTGTCTGAAGTCAAACCAAGACCTCATCTGCTTGTGCATGCCTAGCCTAGTTTTTGAGTTAGAACGATATTGTTCTAAGTTTACTTCCATTCATCACCCTTTATCAACAAATAGTGACATAAAATGATGGGCATCAGGCTTACTCCTGTTGCAATCCGGGAGTGACTTCTGACGCCAACAACGACCATCTAAAGCACATAGAAGAAAAAAGGAGATTGAGATCCTTGTATAGGGAAGAGGAAAGAGGCCTAATGACATTTTTACAGATACAACACTTTGCGCAATCTTGAGAACAGATCTTAGAAGAGACTTCCAAAAAGGATCTGTGGTGGTGAAGCAAGTGGGTTGCAAATCTCTCATTTATGGATCATGAATTTGATGAAATTTGCAAAGTTGAATACGAGTCTAATAAAGATTTTACTATGAGGTTTATACATATATATTATCGATTTCACAAAAGGAATAGGCCATCGATGAAGGAAGTCTATGATGTTGGGGAATAGGGTGGAATTTTATACAAAAAAGACAAACAATACTGCAAATAATCGAAGAGGGATTTGAAGACAGAAGAGGTGGTGTCTAAAGACACGGTTACAACACTTAAGCAAAAAACACTGTGATTAGAACATCACAATGAATATTGGACATCTTTTACACAACAACGATATCACCATGATGATAATGAACCATAGGGTCTATTATTTATAGATTCAATATATAACCAACTTCCTTGAAATCAATATTATCTTGTCCATATATAACCTTTGGTTGTTAGAGTTGACTTTGTCAAATCCACACTGTCAGGTCAACTCGACAAGGATGCTTGACCCGACCGTCCATGCATCCAAATTGTAGTCGATTTCTTAGCTAGTTGATCCAATGACTGACTATATTTGACTATTGATCGATTGTCCGATCGAAATACTTGTCAACTACTTAACTGACTAATGTAGAGATTTGGTCGATCGCCCGACCAACTATTTCCAGATGTAGGTCGACTATCTGATAGATTGATTCCAGGAAAAGTGTGATGAACCATCATGACTTGATGTTCCAATACCTCCCCATCAACACACGTCTCTGGAGATCCATGAGGTGAAATTACAACATGATGACACACCCCCATATTTACAACTTCTTGAAGCCCAAGAATTGTAAAAATCTTGATATATCTAGCTTCAGATAAAGGTTTAGTGAAAATATCAACAACCTGATCATTTGTTATGCAATATTCAAGAGATACAACGTTCTGATGAACCAAGTGTGTCAAATAGTGAGATTGGAGCTCAACATGATTCATCTTACTATGGGAAACATGTTTTTTGACAACTTGAATGGAACTTTGATTGTCACAGTAAATGGTAGTCAAGGTCTAAACAAGAAATCCAAGTTCACCTAGAAGTTGGAGGATCTAGACTGCCTCTGTACCTACTTGAATGACACCACAATATTCAGATTCTGTAGTCAATAAGGAGACTGCCTTTTGTTTCTTTCACGACCACACCAATGGTCCAATGATGAGGAGAAACACAACTAGAAGTGGACTTCTGATCATCATTGTCGCCATACTAGTCAAAATTGGTGAAGCCGACCAACAAATATGAACTTCGAAAATACTTGATACCAAAATGAGTGGTACCCTTGAGATAGTGGACAATTTTTTTGATTTTTTTCTAGTGGATTTCTTTTGGGTCTTTCATAAACCAAGAAACCACACTAGCAATAAAGGAAATGTAAGGTTGATTATGAGTAATATAAATAAGACTATCGACTATTTTTCGATAAAGTGTAGCATCGATTATGGGAGTTTGAAAAGTTTTGGTGAGATTTACTCTAGAGTGAAAAGGAGTAGCATAGGGATGAGAATCGACCATCTTAAAATGTGTCAAAAGATCTATTACACATTTAGATTGAGAAATGAAAAAACCATCACATAGTGGTAATACTTGAAGACCCAAAAAATAATTCAGAGTACCAAGATTTGTCATGTCAAAGGAGTCAACAAGTTGTTTCTTCAATCTAAGAATGAGATCAATATTATTGCCAGTAATGAAAAGGTCATCAACATATAAACCAACTATCAAAGTGTCTCTATTGTTATGGAGTACATACAAGCTGTGATCATATTCACAACTTGTGAAACCAAGTCGAAGAAGAAACTATTGGTATTAGCATACCAAGCTTGGGAAGCTGCTTCAAACCATAAAGTGACTTCTTGAGTCAACAAACTAGGTTAGAATCTATCAAAAAACCATGAGGATGTTCCATAAAAAATTATTCAGATAGGTCTCCATGAAGAAAATCACTCTTCACATCCATTTGATGGTTTTTCCATCAAAACAAGAAGCAAGGGAAATAATAATCTAAACATAGTTCATCTTTGCAATAGGGGAAAAGGTCTCAGTGTAGTCGATACCTTCTTGTTGAAAAAATCCATTTGAAACCAAGAGAGATTTATGTCACTCAAAAATACCTTCAGAGGTGAATTTGGTCCTGTAGACCCATCAACACTTCACAACATTCTTTCCTTGCGGTTGGGGAAATAATTCCTACATGCGATTCTTCGATAAAGAATCGATTTATATCTGCATAGTCTATTTCCATTTAGGTAATATTTGAGCATCCGGGTAGGAAATAATATCAGAATTTTCAAGTACATGAGTCAACAATGCAACAATGGCATGTTTCTTTTGAATTCGAGTTTGTTTTCCAGAGGAAATATCACCAACATCAGTTCCAACACCTTTAATTGTCCTTGAAGCCCATATTGGTAGACAAGAAACATATGAACTATTGTTCATTGCAGAAGGTTGATAAGAAGTCGAAGAAACTTCAATCAATGAAGATGGCAGACCATTTGAAACAAATATTGATGGACTAATCGACTTAGAGGTTGATGATCTAGTCAAAACATGAACATAGTTTGACTGTCCAGTTGAAGGGATGAAAAATGGAACAAGAGAAACAAAGTTAGAAACAATATCAAAGTGATCATCCTACAACAATCCAGAGGAGAAATGCAACAAATTGATGCCTTAAGACTTCTCATCAAACCATACATTTCATCTGATAATGATTTTCCATTTGGAAAGATTAAATAGATAGGCCTTAGACTCTTCAAAGTAGCCCATTATGATGCAAACATGAATATTTGCATCCAACTTATTTCTGCAATCATGAGAAATATGAGCCTAGGAACACATCCAAACACATAGAGGTGGTCGACTAAAGGATTCTATCCATACCATCATTTGATTGGATTCTACAAAGGAACAACTCGAGTCGAGATGAGATTGAGGAGATGTTGTTCACAGTATACATATTCATCCCATAAGTAAGGAGGAAGATCTTTGGCTTGCAAAAGACATCTAACAATTTTACTAACATACGATTCTTGCATTCTGCAATGCCATTCTATTGAGGTGTGTGAGGAACCAACCACTGCCAATCAATACTAGATCGAACTAGGTATTCTTCAAAAGGTCGATTTATGTACTCACCACCATTATCTGATCTCAGACATTTGATGGGCCAACCACATTTCTTCTCAGCAAAGGCTCTAAATTCTTTGAATTTTTCAAAGACAATATTTTTATTATTTAGAAAATAGACCCAAGTGAAACAAGAGAGATCATCAATGAAAGTTAAGATATACCTTGTGCCTAATAGGGAAGGTATATTAATGCAACAAACATCACTATGAACCAGGTCCAGGAGGTTCTGTGCTCACCATGCTTTGCCATAGTCAAAATATGCTTGATGATGATTTCCAACCGCACAACCTTTACAGACTCCTTTAGGGGGAAACACTTTAGGTAGAACAACAACCATGTTTTGAGTTTCCATCAACTATAGACTTAAAAAATTCAGGTGTCCTAGTCGTTCATTCCAAGTTCATCTTCACTCATTAATGTGAGAAACAAGTGTAGTCGGTTCGGTGTTTGGTCAAGTCGTGTCACAAAATTTATATAGAATATCCTTTGGGTTGAGAAACCCTATGGCGACAATCGAATGACCTCTCTTCAAATATTGAACAAATAACCAATCTGGTGAAAATTCTACAATATTACTTGTCTATGTTAACTGAGCAATAGACAACAAATTGGAATTGAGATTTGGCACATGATAAACGTCGAAAATTCTACCATGTCAACATGAAACATCACCTTAACCAAAAATATAAAGAGAAAAATCATCGACAACATAAATATTCCTCTCCTCGTGTTTGTTGTTTCTCTCTTTTACTTCTTCTTGTGATAACCCAGGTTCGGATCTCAACAAGTTTCCAAAAAAACCCTAAAAAAATATCGACCCTCCTGGTGAGCCAGAAGGCAATGCTGCGCATAGGGTGCATAACACAGTCTCACCCAAGATATATTTTATGGGTGACTGCAATACTCAAGTTTTTTTAGTCTAGGAATGAGTGGGGATCTGGGATTGTGTTATTTCTTCCTTATTCATTATCCCTGTTAATTATTCAAGTACTTCTCTGATTTATTCATATTAAACCTATGCATGCATGCTGATATTTATAGTTTAACCATTCCTTCATAATTTAATTATAAAAAAAAATTAAACATTCATTAAAAATCACGCATAAAGCAAACTTTACCATGGTTCACCCACTCCTGGGGCTACATCCACAAAGATCTGGCTTCTCTTCTTTTTTATTTATTCTACTGCAAAATCTTGTGCTGTGTGCATTGCATCTCTAGTAATATAATAAATATGAGGGTAATAACCCTTTGTGAGGTGGACTTGATCACACAAGGCTCCTCATCATGTGACCTAACCCTCAAATACTAGCTTATTCGACTCTTATGCAAACTTATTACAATCATCGTCCCACAAAATCAGAATAATCAACTCTCTTTTCCTCTACTAACCTCTCTTTTCTCCCTAGACCTCCTAGGTCCTTATTTATACTACTTTATGGTTTATAGCTGTTACAATATTGCCAAAAAATCTAACCCTATCATGATTAGGATTTTTTGACTACTCACCAAATTGCTTTCCCTCATGCATGCAAATTTTTCTTCTTTTTCTTCCTACTTTCTTGCCACCTGTTGGACATGCTCCAAAATTAGGTCTTCCTTTCCAAAAATAGGTCGTTCCCCAAAGAAAATCCTTCTCCAAAAATAGAGCTACGCCCAAAATAAACTTCCTTCTCAAAATAGGTCTGCGCCCAATAGGCCCCCAAAACTGACATGTGGCTCATCTTGAGCTAGTTAGGTGGTGCGTGCTCCTTGTAGTGCCTTTTCCAAACTATGGAACTTCTCTGCTAGTTCCTTTCCTTTTGACCTCATCTACACAACTTTGTATGTTATCTTCTTGACTATCTGCACTGTTATCTCCTCCTGTATTAATGTTGTGCCCTCTGACTATGCCTGTGCCATACTCATCTTCTCTTCCTCCAGCTACATAATCATTTGTGTTTCTTTTTCCTGGAGGGGTTCCAATTGGGTTTTCCTTTCTTTCTTACTTGTCTATGCTATTTTTAACTCTATCTGTAGAGTCTTCATTTATTGAGTGCCCTTCAAGCGCTCTATAATACTCATTGTTTTCTGCTG
This sequence comes from Picea engelmannii, assembly GCA_009831015.1. Taxonomy (NCBI): domain Eukaryota; kingdom Viridiplantae; phylum Streptophyta; class Pinopsida; order Pinales; family Pinaceae; genus Picea; species Picea engelmannii. The sequence goes on from ML777644.1 coordinate 441,828, forward strand.
TTTCTTTATCTCTTGTATGGTAGCGCTGATGTTCTCCTCTTGTTGGTCCCACTATTGGACCTTTTCATCTTCCTCTAAAATGGTCCATATCTACGTGGTTCTGTCAAACAGATTTGTGACTTCCCTTGATTCTTTTTCCATCTTCTCTATCTAGAGTGAAAATTGTTGTTCCCTCTGTTATCAAACCTCCAAAGGAGTCGTAGGATTAAGATTTTCTTTGAGCTCCTCAATTTCCTACTTATATCCATCAATTGTTTGTGAAATAATTTTTATCTTCTCCTATGTGCTCCTCTCTGGTGCTTGCGCGTTGTCTGGGATGCGATCATATACCACTATTAACCCCTGTTCTATATTATCCACGCGTTCTTTCTCTAAGGTCAGTTGGTCACATGTGATTTGTAACATTTTGATGACTCCCCTACCAACCTCCAAGTTAGTCACATTTGTGTGGGCTCTGGATTGCACCTCTTGCATTATGCTAGCCTAGATTTCCTTATAGTGCCTTGGTAGGTATTTGTGCCATGACGAATTCAAATTGCTCCAATTCCCCCATGGGTTTCTACGCAGTCTCATGATCCATTCTGATCATTTGGTGAGTGACTGTGAATGTCCTCCTGCCTTGTACTACCAACTGTATCATCTCCTCTCCTTCTTTCTATGCAGGGGGTCATTGTGTCTTTTCCTGTTGTTTCTCTATGGCCTGTGGTACTGCTTGACTTCGTACTTGTTGTAGAGTTTCATGGACTTCTATGAGATTGTCCATGATCTCTTCTCTGTGTGCCTCTGCAATATGAACCACCTCTTCTTCCCTATCTTGGACCTTGTTCGCGACTAACTCAACATCATCCTCTATCAGGGTGATGTCTGGGTCTTCCGTGATATACTTCCTCTTTTTGTGCGCCTCTTCTACCTGCGCTGGCTTGTTGTCTGTGAGGGCTGCACCCCACTTGTTGTAACTTGGACCCTTTCTTCACTAGCCTATAATGTATCCCCCTTTCTGGTCTGTTGATGGCTGTCTGTCCTTGTCACTGTTGCTATCCTCCTTGGTATTTTAGGCAATGCGCCGCTTCCCGATGACTGATTCCCTGCTGTAACCTTTCTAGCATTATTAGCTGGGTTGTTTGTTTTCTTAAAGGAACCTACTTCATCCATTTCCTTGGGCTTAGTGGATTGTTTCACGATTGGATTTGTTGTTGGTTTTGTTACTGAAAACTTCCACTGCATAGGCCAATCTCTAATTATCTAGTCAATTTCTTCCTTGGTGATGCAATATTGCATCTGCAACCATGCCTTCTTTGGATCCCTTGCGACTTGGATCCACATGTGATGAATGGATGCCTTGAACCTGGCTATCCCTTATGTTTCCTTGATTACCTCCATAGGAATGCATGACACATTTTCTGTGAGCTATTGTATTTCTTCCAGCAACACTGAAAATACTGTGTTATTGGCTTGAGTTTTATTGTCCTTGGCCTGCTAGAGGGACTCATATCTGGCCACATAACATTTTCCTTTCCTATCCAGGAAGGATGAAAAATTTGGCTCCTACCATCCTGATAAAGCTATAAGGATGATGAGCCAAGAGTAATGGAACTCAGTTCCATTATCTTGCACATCTCTGCAATCAACCAAAAATTGGTTCAATAGGTACGGTGCCAAACTGAACATCACTCCTTTCGCGCACTGCACAGATACTGCTATGAATCATGCTGGATATTCTTCTTTTCTTCATTTCCTCATTAGCTTGCAAACCATAATCTTGCTGGTGAACCTCGTCGCATTGTTGTTAATTTCCTTGAGCACAATGCCCCTATTTCCCCTACTGGTGCCAAAATGTGGTTTGACTCGGTGATTTCCTTCTCGCGCACTTTGTTATTCATGTACTCCTTTGGTTGTGTGCAAACTATAGGTAACCCTATGATCTTGGTGATCAACACCACATCCAACTATACTAGCCTATCCATTCAAAGGATTCCATCGTGTACTCGACATACTAGATGTTTGACATAGAGCCCGATGTTTTTACCGTGCCCAAAGTGCGATATATCCAAGAGGTTCATTATGCTAGAGTTGTATAGCCTCGTTATCCACTACATGGGATCCATTATTTGTTTACATAGGGGTGCAATTTCCCCTGTGTTTTCTAAGTAAGCCTCTTTGGCCAAATCTAGGAATTTGGTTGCATCACACACATTGTGGTCCAAGTACCTAATTTTTGGTACTTTTCTGATCATATAGTCCACAATGACCACTATGTCTGGGAGATATGGAAGTGTGATGTACGTGGTGTCCTACGAATTTATTTTCTTCCTGACAGTAGATGAGCCTACCTCTACTGTTTGTATGTCCTCTTCGTCCCTCTCGGAGTTAGACCGGTTGGTGATGTCCTTGACCAATGCCTCCTCTCCTTCATGGCCCCGTCGTTGATCTGTCGTTTCATTAGGTTTAAAAGGCATTTCAGGATTAGGGTTCAAGATACCATTCTGGGTCTCAGAACTTTTCCCTACTTCCCCTTGCAGTGCTGTCGATGTTTTGTATTCAACTCGTGTTAGGCTGATCGACTCTATGTCTGAAGTGCTGACATATTCAAGCTTGACCATGTTCTCAGGCTGTCTCATTCTTTCCTTATTCCTTTGGCCCCGTCGAGTAACCTAGACATACTATCCTGGAGTGCCGAAATTTAGTGGTGTCATCTTTTATCTAATGCACCCACTCACTCCCTTCTTTGCACAATTCTAGCTAGGGAACACACTTTGTATCTTTCTCTGTGCTAAAAAAGTGTTGAACTAACGCGTGCTTTCTTCCCTTTATAGAACGATTCATAACTATTTTTCACTTTTTGCGTGTGTTTGCGCCGAGTGTAATTTTTCTTGTGCGCCGTCTTCCGATGCTGTCGCAGTGATTGCTACGCATGGCTTTTTTCTCACTTTCCTGTAGTTTTGTCAACTTCTGCCTCTTTTGTTTTTATTCTTTTTCTATTTTTGTATTCCTTTTTTCTTCTTTTTCCCCTTTTTATTTATTTTTATCATTTTTCTGTCCTAACATCTACTATAGTACACTATATACATGACTTTCTTACTGCACTATAACTTTCAAGAATTAGTAGGTTGACTGTCCCTATATAGTTTTAGTTGATTATCGTTGATCATTCTTTTTAGTTATGTTCCTCCCAATTCCTTTAGTTTTATAAATCCCCCATCTATGACAGTCTTTACTTCATACGGTCCTAGCCAATGCATTCTAAACTTACGAGGGTGTTGCAAAAATTTTCTGTCATAGAGTAGAAATAGGTCTCCCTCCTTAAAACTCTTCTTTTTAATATGTCTGTCATGCTAAGATTTGTCCCTTTCTTTCTGTACCTCCTCATGAAATCCTGCTAGAATCCTATCCTCTTCCATTTCCATTAGTTGGCTTAGCCTCTCATGTACTGCGCCTCTTTCTGTCATGTTGGTAATTGCTGTTATGCGTAGACTGGGTACCAAAAATTCTAATGGCACCATTGCTTCCTTCCCATACACCAATCTGAATGGTGTCTGTCCTGTCAAATTATTGCATGTGGTCCTGTATGCCCACAATACTGCTGGTATTTTCAAGTCCCAATAATCCCTACTTACATTACAGATCTTAGTCAAATCATTTTCCAAAATCTTATTGAAAGCTACTACTGTTCCATTTTCCTGAGGATGATATGGTGTACTCTTCTAGTGATAGACTTCAAACTACTCAGTAATATCCCTGATGGTATTATTAATAAAATGAGTTCCTTGGTCACTCATCAAAATCCTGGGACATCCAAATCTGGTGATCACTTTCTCAAAAAATAAGTGTGCTGCTATCTCCACGCTATAATATTTGACTGGTGTTGCTTCTTCCCATCTCATTAAGTATTCAGTCACAGTAATGATATATCTATATCTTGACCTTTTTTCTGGTGGATTAATAGGTCCAACAAAGCCTATTTCCCATTCGTCAAATACCTACAAAGTCACTTGTGGTCTTAGGGGCATCTCATCCCTTCTGTTGGGTTTTCCAACCCTCTGACAGACATCACAGTTCTAGCAATAATCCTTGGCATCTTTGTGGACTATTGACCACCATAATACTGAGCGATATCTTTTCCTACATAGTTTCCTCCAACTATACCTTCATGATATTCTACTAAAATTATAAGCCATTCATGTTCCAATACACACCTTCTTAAAATTATATATGTGCCCATCTTGTGTAAATTTCCTGCAATGAGTTGATAGTCTGCAACTCTAACTACCAGGATTTTCTTTTGTGCAGTGCTAAAGTTCTGTGGTGCCACCCCTATACTTAAGTATTCAATAATATCAACAAAGTATTCATCAACTACCTATACTGAAAATAACTGTGCATCAGGGAAGTTGTCTTCCAAGTTAGTAGGTTCTTCTCCATTAGTTACCCTTGACAGGTGATCGGGTCCTATGTTCAGCTTCCCTAGTTTGACTATCACTTCGAAATCAAATTATTGGAATAATAATAGCCATATACATATTCTCCCCCCCAACATTGGATTGTTGACTAGATATTTGAGGGCATAATGGTCTGTGAACATTTTAAAGTGTTTACACAGTAAATAGTGCTTGAATTTTTGAAGTACATATACCATGGCTAGGCCTTTTCTTTCTATGGTGTTGTGATTCTACTATGATTCTGACAACTTTCTACTTGCAAAGGCTATAGGATGGTCTAAGTCCCTTGCTCCTGGCTGTGCCATAATTTCTCCAAGTGCAATGGCTATTGCATCTACATGCACATGAAATGTCTTTTCCCAACATGGAAATACTAATATAGGTGTTGTTACCATATTTTCCTTTAGAGTGTCCAATCCTTGCTAATAGTCCTCATTCCACTGAAATCTGGTGTCCTTCTTTAACAATTTTTCCATTGGTGCAATAATCTATGCATACCCCTTTATAATTTCCTGTAATAGCTTGTATGTCCCAGTGTGTCTCTTAAATGGCACACTGACTTTGGTGGTGGTAAATTCACAATGACTGCAATCTTAGTAGGGTTAACCAGTAAACCTTGTCTACACACTATATGTCCCAAAAATATCCCAAAAGGTGTACCAAATATGCATTTATTGATGTTTAATGATATTTTACATTGCCTCCATCTTTCCAACATTAGTATTAACACTTCTACATGGTCCTTTAAAATAATATATATCATCCAATCATCCATATATACTTCTAGAAACTTATATATGAATTCCTTAAAATAAGTTATGAATACTCTTGAAAAAATGGCTCATGCATTCTCCAGTCCAAAGGAAATGACTGTATATTGGTAGGATCCTCATTCTGTAGAAAAAGTATGCTTATACCTGTCCTTTGGTTCTATTTTTATCTAATGGTAACCTGAGAATCCATTTTTGAATGAATATGCCTCCCGACCTCCCACATTCTCTAAGACCTCATTTGTAAAAGAGGTAGGGAAAGGGTCATGTAAGAAAGCATCATCAAGTTTCCTCATATCTACACAAATCCTTATCCCCCCTTTCTTCTTTTCTTATAATACCATGGGACTAATCCATTCAGATTCCTCTACTGGTACTATAATGCCAATTTCCAACATTTGATCAATCTCTTCTTTCACTTTCTTCTTATACACCAGATTCAGTCTGTAAAGTCTTTTCCTGACATGTCTAGCCTCAGTTTTGAGGGGTATCTTCATCTCACCTAACTCTCCTTCTATTCCTTTCATCTTTGTAAAGGTCATTGGAAACAGGTCACTGTATTCACATAGTAACTGTATTATTCTTTTTACTATTTGCTCATCCCAAGAGTCTCCAATACTTGCCATTTTAGGATTGTCATTCATCCCAATGTTTACTTTCTTAACTTAGATTGGTGCAACAAATACCTTTGAATCTAGAGATGGACCTTCCACCTCTCTCTCTCCTTCAACCTCTATAATATGAATGTTGCACAAATCATCTTCATCTGGTGCTTCCTCTTCAGCATGATAACATGAGAGTAACTCTTTGACTGTCTGTCTGTTCTTTTGTTGATATTCTGTCAGGATTTCCACCTCTGGTTCATAAAAAAATTTCACTCCCCATATCAGCTTCAACGATGAATCAATGTTAGGGTTCTCATGTTCAAATGAGAAGGTTACTACAAAATACTGTTGTAATCCTGTCCATTCTGTAGTTCCTCTGCGCATCTCCTAGTATATATACTAGTTCCATGGGATTCATTCCAATGTATGGATAAAGTGATGAGGCCATTTGATCCAAAAATGATCTAGAGAAGGATAAGAAAAGCTCATAACTCGTAGAGGAAACTTAGGACGTTCAAAATGGCCTCAACAGACATAGAAAGGGAAAAAATTCAAATTTCTCAAAACTCAGTGAAAATGACATTATCGTGAAGAGTGCATCACACGATTTGTAATGGCTCAAACGACTCATCAAACAGAGTTACAAATCGAAATATAGTCATGGTCAAAGTTTGGTCAACTTAGCCCAGTTAGCAGGGGGATGAGTCAACATCCGTACTACTAACGTCAGCATCCATACGGATGACTTCAACATTCGTACAACACATGTGGCAGGAGCAGGAGGTGACACATGTCATGCTGACATCATCATGACGTCAACATGGTGATGTGGAAGCACTAGAGGCTTCCACGTGTCACCCAGATTTGGCACTTTTGGACCAATCCATGGACCAATAGGATTTTTCCACGTGGCAGTCTGTATGGTCCATACAGTGACATGGAATGATGACATGGCATGGTGAGTTGGAAGTGACATGGCATCCATACGATGACATGGCACTGACATGGCAGGATGACAAAGTAGTGGCCGAATGGGAGGCTGCCATGTGGCCCAATCAAGGATGCTACATGGCAGTGGGAAAATGCCCAATGAAAACCCATATCCGAATTTTGGAAAAAAAAAATGGTTTGGAGGGTCCGCCAAATCCGACCACCTATTAATCATTAGAGCATTGGATAGAGTCACCGCCAAAGTTGGCAGAACAACATTGTTTATATTTATATATATTTACAACAAACCAAACCAAAAAGGGGAGGCCCACGGGTTTGATCCCGGGAGCTCCTCCCGCTACTGTGCCTTAACATTCATGCCCAAACCAACAATCCAACGACCTGTGTTGTTAATAACGCCCGCGAAAATTGTTTAAAAGGAGCATTCGCCTAGAGCTCCGGGGGGGGAGGCGCGTGTGTGCTATGGCCAGGGAACGTAGTTTGAGGCAATTACAAACATTTATTGTAGGTTGCAGGGGCACAAAAACTGAGACAAATTTCTTCTTGGGCATGGGAGTGCCAGAGTCATATCGAGGCATGGAGACAATCATTTTTCGGTAATTCAAGGCCACAAATTCAATGGTGATGTTTTCTTTATGATCCGAGCATTATTTTTGTAGCTTGATTTCAGAATGAGGTATACTTATGTATTTTGCCAAATTATTTCGCCGAGTTAATGAAAAAGCCTACCCATTTGAGAGTAGGACCCAGAGATGTAGTCCACCAGGGACGAACTCGTTATCAATTTTTGTGTTCAGATTTGATTCTTACATCTCTTCAATATTGAGTTTTTCCTTATTTAATGGTGCACTTTAATTTATGCTCATTTAATGAAATTCTTATAAGTCACTAGATGAAAATATCCCAGATCATGTTGGTATCAGAGCAATCATCTTTGACTTGAATTGTTGAGTTTGAATGCTTACTAGGGCCAAGCATAAGTAGGGTGAAGGAACTCTTAAGAATTTCAATCCCGAAGTTGTTCATGCTTCCCGAAGGAAGAAAATGGCAGAAGAAGACAAACATGATGAACAAGAGAAAAAATTTCACATGGTCTTTTATCGCATGTCTGAAATGGTCGAACAAATGTATGGAGATTACAAGAAGAGGATGAAGAAGAAAGGGAAGAAAAATGAAGCACATGCTGATGATGATGCTTCGGTAAACCAAAGGGAGGGAGGAGATCCTCCTGAGCCTCCATATTCACCTTCAAGTTCTAGTTCTTCTTCCTCTGAGAATTCTCATAATTCTCTTCATTCTAGCCATAAAGCCTCTTTTAAAAAACCATTATTAAAGCTTGAGGTAAAATTTTCTTTACCTATGTTTAATGGAGATGCTAATCCTAAAAAGATATATAATTAGATCCGATAGGTTGATGTATATTTCCGTATTAAACATATTTATGAAGAGGAAGTTAAAGTGAAACTGGCTTCTCTTCGGTTGGAAGGCACCACTCTCGTATGGTGGGAGAACAAGCTTCAGGACATAAGTAAGTGTGGTAATATTCTTTCCTCATGGTTGAAATTTAAATCAATGATAAGGAAGAAATTTTATCCATTAGAGTATTTACATAAAGCAATGATGGAATGACAAACTTTAAGACAAAGTAAAGGTCAAACTATACAAAGTTTCACAGAAGAATTTAAGAAGAAAGCTCTTGCATTAAACATTCCTTTGGATTCTTATGAAACTTTAATGAAGTATATTGGCACACTTCACAGTTATATTCATCATACTTTGCTCTTGTTTAACCCCACTAGTCTTGACGAAGTTTGTGTGCAAGCCAATCTGACACCTTGAGAACAGGGGAAAGCATGTTCAAGAAGATCCCACAAAGAAACCTTCCAATCTACCACATAAACCTTTCAAGAATTTTAAAAGGAAGGACAAGAAGACCGCCACAGTGACAACAGAAGGAGGAAAGCCATCTTGCACTCATTGCAAGAAAAGAGGTCACAATGATGAACACTGTTGGAAAATGCATCCAGAGAAGAGACCGAAACAATTCGATGGAAAAGGGAAGACAAAAACCATTTCTATAGTGCAACAAGATCTTGGTTCCAATTGAAGAGATGAAGGAAAGATCACAACGGTTGGAGTACAAGGTAAAGATTCCGTTCATGCTAGTTCAAGTTCCAATAATGAATCTCATGATGATGAACGAAAGAGGAATGAATTATTTCACATAAGAGTTGTATCTAAACACACTAAGATAGATAGATTATTTGATCCAGGTTCCCAAGTAAACTTAATATGTGAGGCACTTGTCAAGAAGATGGGTCTTGAAATGAAATGAAATACGAAGCCTTATCCTCTTGGTTGGGTATGTGATAAATAAAAACTTAATGTCACCAAACAATGTAGGGTCAGATTTGCTATTGCTTCAAAGTTGATTGATGAAGTGGATTTGGATGTTGTACCACTTGATATATGTGGCATAGTGTTGGGAAGTCCTTATCTTTACGATAGAAAAACAGTCTTCTTTCATCATGAGAACAAATACCACCTTACTAAGGGGGGAGTGGAATATATTGTTAGATCTCACAACATGAGGGTAAATACAACACTTGTTAGTGCAGGGAAAATAAAAAGACTCATAAACACTAATAAAAGATATGTACTCATGGTCATAAGAGTGAAATATGTTGGGGAATCCGACACTTTCCAAGGATGTGATACTTCCCATAAGAAGGAATTAGTTAATATTGTTTCTTACGATGATATTTTTCAGGAACCAGATGGATTACCTCCTAAAAGGGAAATCCAATATGAGATACATCTACAACAAGATTATCCTCTTCCTAATGTGGGCATGTACATGATGTCAGTTGTGGAGATGACATAGATCAAGAAGTAGGTACATGGCTTATTGGATCAAGGGGTCATTAGGCCTAGTTCATCTCCTTGTGGTTCTCTGATCATAATGGTGCCAAAGAAAGATGGCACATGGAAAATGTGTGTCAATTACCGAGCCTTAAATAAAATTACGGTGCAAAATCGATACCCTCTTCCTCATATAGATGATTTACTTGATCAGTTAAATAATGTTGTTTATTTCACTAAGTTGGATTTGCATAGTGGATACCATCAAATCATGGTCGCATAACATGATGCATGGAAAACTGCCTTTAAAACCAAACAAATATTGTTTGAGTGGTTAGTTATGCCGTTTGGGATTTGTAATGCTCCGACAAATTTCATGTGTGTGATGAATGATGTATTCAGGCCTTTCCTAGATGAATTTGTGATTGTATATTTAGACGACATTCTTATTTTTAGTGGGACTTGAGATGAATATGCGAGGCATGTAAAGAAAGTATTGGATACTTTGCAAAGGGAAAAAATGTATGTAAATTGTCAAAATGTGAATTTGGAAAGAATGCACTTGTATACATAGGTCATATTGTAGGAGGAGGATAATTACAAATTGATCCTTCCAAAATTGATGTAATTGTAAATTGGCCTGAGCCAAAAAGTGTAACCGAGTTTTGAATATTCTTAGGTGCAGTCCAATATTGGAGGAGGTTCATTTCAGACTTATCCTTTATAGGAGGTCCTTTCCATGCCTTAACCAGTGTGAAGAACACTTTTCAGTGGGAAGGAAAGAAACAAAAATCTGTCGACACTTTGAAGGAGAATATCAGTACCACACCAGTATTATCATTGCCGAATCTTCAACAACCTTTTGAGATCGAGACAGATTCTAGCATATAAGCCATGGGTGCAGTATTGATGAAATATCGTAAGCCTATCTATTACCACTCCAAAACTTTTAACCAAGATGTTGTTAACTATCCTACAAATGATAAAGAGTTGTATGTATTAGTTCAAAGCGTAAAGAAATGGAAGCACTACTTGTTAGGGAAGGAAACAATCAGACATACAGATCACCAAACCTTACAGTATCTCCAAGCATAGACCAAACTGCAACAATCTCAAAATTACAGATGGATGGGTTTTCTACAACAATTTCATTTGGTAATCAAGTACAAAAAGGGTACAAGTAACAAGGTAGTCGATATGCTTTCTATACCTCCTGTTGCTGCTTCTATCATTTTAAAGAACACTTCTTTATCTCATGATAACTATGTGGAACAATATACCATTGATGAATATTTTAAAGAAGTATATGAGAAGCTAACCCATGGTGCACATGTAGAGAACTATTGTCTACATGGAAAACTACTCTACCATCTTGGAAAGCTATGTATTCCTACAAGTTAATGAGTCCATGTAATACGAGAAGCTCACACTTCTCTTGTGTCTGGGAATTTTGGGGTAGGAAAAATATGGCTCATTTGCATAGGTTTTGTTACTGGCCTCAAATGAAAGCAATTGTAACTAAATATGTAAAGGGGTGTGTGATGTGTTCTACTTGTAAGCCCAGTAATAGAAAACTGGGGCTATACTCACCACTTCCCGTTCCATCCCATCCATGGGAAAGTATCTCCATGGATTTTGTACGGGGTTTACCAATGTCAAAAGGGGGTCATGACTATTTGTATGTTGTAGTGGATAGGTTCAAAAATATGTGTATCTTGATGCCATGTAAAAAGAAGATCATTGCTGAGAAGACTGCTAATATCTTCTTTCAGTATGTTTGGGTTCACTTTGGGTTACCCACATCTATTATCTCGGATTGAGATACTTGATTCCTTGGGGATTTTTGGAAAATCTTGTGGAGAATGATGGGCACCAAATTGAAGAGAAGTACTGCTTTCCATCCATAGATCGACAGACAAATAGAGGTGGTAAACTGAACAGTGGTAATTTTTCTTCGAGGCTACTGCAACAAGCATCCCAAGTTCTGGGATGAATAGATACCCTATGTACAACATGATTACAACCGAGCCTTACATTCCTCCACTCAGAGTTCACCTTTTGAGGCATGTTTCGGGTTCCTACCGAAGGTTCCCTTGGACTTGATGTATGGGAGAGATACCGATGTAAATGAAGAAATAACAGAGGAAAATCCCTGCAAGTTCATCCAAAGGATCCAACAGGTGCACCAAGCAGTCAGGGAGCAATTGGAGAAAAGTAAAGCACACTATAAATCTCAACATGACAAGCACATGGTTGATCATCAGTTCCAGGTTGGAGACTGAGTATAGCTTCACATCAACAAGGAGAGATTGAAGGGTAAAGGCAAGAAAATCAATCCCATTCATTATGGACCCTTCACTATATTGTAGAAAAGTGGTACCAATGATTTTCGTTTGGATCTTCCACCTTATATGTAGATTTACTTAGTTGTGAACGTAGAGAACTTGAAACTTTTTGAGCCACCCATGATCATGGATCAGGATGAGGAAGTTTCAATACCTTTAGTTGATGAGTTTGCTCCTGAGTACTTGGATGAGTTACATGAAGATATCGTCCTGGACAGAAGGATGAGGACTTCATGCATGGGTGATGTTGATTATCTTCGAGTAGGCTTAAAGGGCACACATCCAAGAAAGGCAAAGTGGATTGAGAAGGACAAAGTGAGGGGAATCTTCCCTCACTTATCTATTGATTTATGAAATATTTTGGTGGTAACAAAATCTCTCAGTGGGAAGGCATGATCCAAAAAGGATTCAGAGAAGGCTAAGAACAACTCAAAACTCGCAGAGGCAACTCAGGAAGCTTAGAATGGCCTCAACAGACAGAGAAAGGGGAAAAAATCATATTTCTCAAAACTCAGTGAAAATCACATTATCACGAAGAGAGCGTCACAATATTTCTAACGACACAAATGAATCATCAAACATAGTTACATATCAAAATATATTCATGGTCAAAGTTTGGTCAACCTAGCCCAGTCAATAGGGGGATGAGTCAACATCCGTACTGCTGACATCAACATCTGTATGGATGATGTCAAGATCCATACAACACACATGGAAGTAGTAGGAGGTGACATGTGTCATGCTGACGTTAGCATGATGTCAACATGGTGATGTGGTAGCACCAAAGGTTGCCACATGTCACCCAGATTTGGCACTTCTGGACCAATAGGATTTTTCCACATGGCATTCTGTATAGTGACGTGGCATGGCGAGTTGGCAGTGATGTGGCATCCATATGATTATGTGTCATCCGTACAATGACATGGCACTGACATGGAAGGATGATAGAGTAGTGGCCGAATGGGAGGCTACCATGTGGCCCAATCGGGGGTTGCCACGCGACAGTGGTAAAATACCCAATGACAGTCTGTATCTGAATTTTGGAAAAAAATAATGGTTTGGCGGGTCCACCAAATCTGATGAACCACGCCAAATCCAATGACATACTAATCGTTAGAGAATTGGATAGAGCCACTGCCAAATTTGGTGGAACAACATTATTTATATTTATATATATTTAAAACAAACCAAATGAAAAGGGGGAGGCCTGTGGGTTTGACCTTGAGACCTCCTCCCTTTACTGCGCCTTAACAGTCATGCCCAAACCAATAGGACAACGACTTGTGTTGTTAATAACACTCGCGGAAAATGTTTAAAAGGAGCATCCACCCAAAGCTCGGGGGAGGGTTCACATGTGGTACAGACATGTCATGCAGTTTGAGGCAAATACATGCATTTATTGCAGGTTGCAGGGGCATGGAAACCGAGACAAATTTCTTCTTGGGCCTAGGAGTGTCAGAGTCAGATTGAGGTGTGGAGACAATCATTTTTGGGTAATTCGACACATGAATTCAGTGGTACTGTCTTTTTTTTGATTTGAGCATTATTTATGTAGCTTTATTTTAGAATGAGGTATACTTATGTATTTTTCCAAATTATTTTGCTGAGTTAATGAAAAATCCTACCCATTTGAGAGAAGGACCCGGAGATGTAGTCCACCATGGACGAACTCCGTTATCAAGTTTTGTGTTCATATTTGATGCTTATGTCTCTTCATTATTGATATTTTCCTTCTTTAATGGTGCACTTTAATTTATGCTTATTTAATGAAATTCTTTATAAGTCACTCGATGAAAATATCCCGGATCACCATTCCTCTGGTGGTGTCATCCTCCATTATGTCCCACACTTCTCCAAGTGTTCCACTGGTGTGCCTTTCCCATCACACCTCTTGATTTTATTGCTCCCCTGTTCTACGCCAAATCTAATGCAGAATAGTCGTTTACACTGATACCAATCTTGAATTGTTTCTTTGTGCACACCCCACCATCTTGCAGGTGTTTTCTTGAGTGAAATATATAGGCCTAAGAGCCTCTGGTTATCTAACACTTCCTCTTCATATTTTGTCAAGAATTCCTCTAAGTCATTTAGCCCATGAAAACTAGGAGGTTCTCTTATCTCTGTACCAAACCATCTTACTGCGCGATTTATTCTTGTGCACCTCCTTGTGGAAACTTCATGTAATCACTGTTTCCAATTCTCCAAACCAGTGTATGAGTCAAAAGAGCATGATGCAATGATTCTCCATCTAAGTACCCCATATGCAGTTGGGTTAACATAATCCTCTTCTTGTGCAGTGGTTCTGTATAACTGGTTTATTTCTTCTAGATCCAAACAAGTGGCCTCTACAAACCTTTCTCCTTCTGAAGGATCCAATGGTGCAATGACTCTACATTCACCTTATTCAAAAGTCATTTTTCTTGTCTTTAGGTTGATTATAGCTTGGTTATCGAATTCCCAATCCAATCCAAGTAATGTTGAGTAAGGTGTTGTGCCATCCACTATCTCTATCACTTCAAAACTGCCATAGCGCATACTCCATCCAAATCTACTATCACACCTTTAAGCCTTCCAATAGGTAACACTCTGTGTTGATTTACTAGTTTCAAATAGACATGTGAATGGACTAGGGTGGGTTCCCCCATACACTACCACTTCTTCTTAGGTAAGACATTTACTTCAAAGCCTAAATCAAGTATAACATCTCCCATGTTGAAATCCCCAATGTTGGCATTAAGTCTGAATTCTCTGCTTGTCCTTTTTTTTGTATGGAGATGATTGACTTTTTTCTTCTCTAACTTCCCTTTTAACTCCGTGTTACATCTTTCTAGCATATTTTGTAAGACATTATCAGATGATGGGTCATTTAATAACTTAACACAAGATTGCAGAAACATCTTTATGGTACTTACTTGATCTAGAGGTTGTTCTTTATTGGTATGGTACATTGAGAATGACATCCCATATATTGGTGGGTTTTGAGTTTGCTGCATGACTGATGTAGATGCAACATTCTATTTGAGAAAATCTTGTCTAGCCTCCTTAAATGTTTCTTTTTATTTTCGTGTGTCAAACTGTTTTTGTGGCTCAATACTCTTCTTAACCCATGGTGCTAAGCTGGATCTTGTGTTGCTGCATCAGTTCCTGTCTTGTCTACTCCTCGAGTGTCTCCTCCTCGAGTGACTATATTGATGTTTCTCCCATCATCTTTGGATTTTTCATAGATCCATTGGACATTTTGGTTTTTCTGGTTCCTTTTTCCCTAGATCTTTCCCAAAAGTGTTGGGCAGTCTTCTATGTCATGGTCTGCTGCGCGACAATACATACATGTCACTAGGGGAAGTGGAAAATTCCTTGCACAATGTCCTGTTTGTTGGAAGTTGTGGCACACTACTATTCCTCTGCCTCATCCAAATCCTTCTCTACCTCATCCTCCACCTCGATCTCCTCGTGGTGCATTGTACTGGGGTACCTGGTTATACTACACGGGGTTATACTGTGGTTGCACATTATTATACTATGGCTATGCATTATTATATTATTTTTGTGCATTGTTATATGGTGGTGGTACCTGGATGAACTGAGGTGCAAGTTGTCCTATCATAATTTCTACTTTCACCCTATAAGTATTTGCAGTTATTTCTCTCATCAGTTCCATTGTTCTACAATCCTTATCATCATGATCCATTGACTTGCAAAAATTGCAATATGAACTTTTTGGTACTTTCTTATACTTCTTCATCATTGGAAAATGATATGGATCATGCCCATGTGTCTTTCAAATCTCACATCATGGTCCTCTTGTTGGCAATGGGTTTTGAACCCCTGTCGCCATATACTGCACACACGTTGGACATTCATTCTTATGGTGTCCTTCTATCTTGCATAGGGTACACCAAACAAATTCTCTTTTCTCTTTGCCCTTATTCTGGTTAAGTTGAAATGTTAGATTTTTCAAATCCTCCTTCAGCTCCTCTACTGCTAGATCTATCTATTGATACTGGTTCTCTTCCAGTTGTAAGGCTTCCTGCAAAGCCTCTTCCCGCGTTTGGAACTTCTTCTATCTTAATGGGTATTTCAAGTGTGGTAACAATGAGTTCACAAATACATGCTTATGTTGCGTGTCAGTAATTGCATATTTGAACTTACCTTTCATACATTTGAACGTTTGATAAATATCCCAAGCAAACTCACATGGTTTATGCCCGATTTCAATTATTTCATTCATGTACTGGTCATCTGAGCTGGGCTTCTGAAATTCGTTTATCAATAGTTTTTTCACATATGCAATAATCTTTGGTATTCCCTATGGAACATTTACATCTAGGCTCATGTACCAGGTCAATGCGCAGTCTCTTAGTGTGATAGATAAATGTGCGAGTTTTGTATCCTCATCTCTGATCTTCTTTCCTTCCAGATCTTCTCACAAATGAATAAGTGATTTTTAGGGTCCTCTAATGCCTCTCCCCGAAATTATGGTAATTTGATCGTGGGATCATGTCCTACCATTTTGAACTGTGTTGAACTACTACCTTTACGTGGTGTACACAATTTAATGTTACTTCTTGATATGGCTCCCCCAGTTGATGCTCCTTGATTAGATCCCTCTCCTATTACTTTTCTTCCACTAAAATTCAGTTTTCTAAACATTTGTGTTCTTTTTGGTGTATTAGTCGCACATGGGGTTGTAGGTTCCACACTGACATTGATATAGATTGAAGTTCTGCCTTCTATCCTTGAACTTGGACCTCATGTTTTCCTTTCATATGTTGTGTGCAGGATTTCCTCAATCTACTTCGCAGCCCATAGATCCTCTACCTCTTCTTCATCGCTTTCCAAACCCTCCCTATGAGCGATGGCTCTCTTTTTATTATTCATTTTATATTGGTAGGGTATCCTGTTGCGCATTTTCCAGATTTTTCCATTATCTTATTTATCTGGTCTTCTTCCATCATGATTTGGTCTATGGCCTCTTTATTCTTTCCTTTTTCCATCTACTCTTCCATATCTCAACCTCCTGTTAGTGCTTCCCCCCTTCCCCCATGCACGCAGGGAATTTTACCTCTCTGATTCCATGGTAATCACACCATTGTCATACAATAAAATCTTGATTGAAGCATACAATGATATTATGTACAGTAACATCTTGATTGAAGCATGCTCTACTGCGGTGTAGGACTTTGCATTATCTACTACAAATTCGGTCATAAACCCTACAACAATACTATCCAACCATAAATCTACTAGGCATGTAAATTTGTTATTAACTTGTTGTAACTGTGCGATCTCCAAAGGATTCCACTCCAACTGTCTGATTCGATTTGTAGGGTGGTTGTCCTTTAACCTTAATAACCACTCCTACAATAAATGCGGGAAGTCACAAAAAAATATCTCATGCAAGTTGCTAAACATGTATTTGTCGAGATATTTGCGCGGTGTTAACTTAGGGTTTCTGTTATCCTTCTATGCAAACTCAAGTTCCTTTGTTTTCAACCATCTTTCAATCTTCGCCTTCATTGGATTCCATGGATTGAACACTCCCTTCTATAATTTCATCCTTCACGCGTTTCTTCCATGGATCTCGTCCACTCAATCCTGTGCAGTTCCAGTTGGAAACATAACCATTTGTTGATTGTTTCTCTCTTTTTTATTCTTCTTGGGATTGTAAATGTGTTGAACCTACACATAATAGATCTAGCTAGAAAATACTACACACATTTGCAGAGAGAAATTGAGAAAGAAGAAGCAAGATAGAAAGAATGGAAGAATTCTCATTAACCGTATTCCACTCTCAAAGAGTGAATAATTTACAATATATATAGGATACATGAGTAACTAATGAGCCATAATGGTGGTCTAGATTTATCTGGAAACACACCAACAGTTACAAGAGTAAACTGCCACCTAGTCTAGTCTCTCAGGAAATTACGAGAGTGAACTGCCACCTAGCTGAGTTAACTAGTCAACTAGTCTTCAATTAACTGACTAAACAAAGAGTAGTGAGTTGGTGATGATCCCAATGTTGCATGGTGACAAAACCAATGCAACATATAAACTCAACTCAACTAGTCAAACTGAAGTGTCAACTGAAAGATAATATTCTCTAGGTGGAATATTCTCCCCTAAAATATAGGAGACTGGATAATGACTAATTATGACTAATAAACAAGGAATAACCTTAGGAAAAATAAATCCTAGGTGTGTGTGAAGTAAATCCAACACCCCCTTGAACATCACTATGGGGAAAATAAAGAATGGGTCCTGGCTACGAGGCCATGTTAGGTACCTAAATACAAAAGATACACTGAAATAAATGACAAAAGAGGGAAAACCTCATGGGAACCCCCCCCTCAAATTACAATGCATAAAAAAAATAAAAATGAGAAGGAACAAAAAAACAGTTGCTAAGAAACCTTGTCCTTCACTCCAAGAAGACCTCGCAACTGTGCAAGTTTGTGCTCTTTGAAGATTTTGTTGAAGATGTAGATGTCTACATGGATATGATGAAGTATATGCATCATTGATATTTCCACACATATCCACTTTATCTTCTTGTAATGAATAATATCCAAAT
>ML777644.1:460420-475963 GCA_009831015.1 Picea engelmannii
CTCCCTTTTTGTCTCCTGAGATGCATGCATTGCACATGGAAAAGTGTCTGCATGTGACTCCTGAGATGTATGCCATATATTTTCCACATGAATTTCAAAAAATAAATCTGAAATGGAGAAGACATCATCTTCAATTAATGTAATACAAATTTTTGTAGATACTTGTGTAGAAGGCTCTTCAAACTGAGATGATTTATCTTTGAGTGGCTTTTCTACATTCTCTATCTTGTCAACATTTTGCATGGATTCTTCCTTATTCCCAAATAAAACTTCCAATCTTCTCCATAAATCATTTGGAGTGAATTCTTGTGAGTCATCATATACTTGATGGATAATTTCGGGAGAAACAAAATAGAGGATACATCCTATGGCCATATCTTGTCTATTGAGAAAATCATTTTTCTCATCGGAGGAATCAAGCTCTACTTCAATCGCCATAGTTATTTGGTACAAGCCTCTACATCTGAGTAGAAGCATAATTTTTGGCTTCCATTCGAAATAGTTATGAGGCATGAGAAGTATTTCTGGCGAATAATCCATCTTTTTGTTGTCTTCAATCTTCAATACCTTCAAAAATAATTTGGTGTAGCTTTTTCTTAGTAGTCCGTCGGATCTGATACCATGTAAATGTGTTGAACCTGCACAGAATAGATCTAGCTAGAAAATACTACACACATTTGCAGAGAGAAATTGAGAAAGAAGAAGCAATATAGAAAGAATGGAAGAATTCTCATTAACTGTATTCCACTCTCAAAGAGTGAATAATTTACAATAGATATAGGATACATGAGTAACTAATGAGCCATAGTGGTGGTCTAGATTGATCTGGAAACACACCAACAATTACAAGAGTAAACTGCCACCTAGTCTAGTCTCTTAGGCAGTTACGAGAGTGAACTGCCAGCTAGTTGAGTTAACTAGTCAACTAGTCTTCAGTTAAATGACTGAACAATGAGTAGTGAGTTGATGATGATCCCAATGTTTCATGGTGACAAAACCAATGCAACATCTAAACTCAACTCAACTAGTCAAACTAAAGTGTCAACTGAAAGAGAATATTATCTAGGTGGAATATTCTCCCCTAAAATATAGGAGACTGGATAATGACTAATTATGACTAATAAACAAGGAATAACCTTAGGAAAAATAAATTCTAGGTGTGTGTGAAGTAACTCCAACAGGGATGACCTAGGTTCAGATCTCAATAGATTTCCAAAAAAACCCTAAAAAACTATCGGTCCTCCTGGTGAACTAGAAGGAAATGTTGTGCACAAGGTGCATAACGCAATATCACCTGATACAGCTTTTGTGGGTGAATGCAATACTCGAGTGTTTGTAGTCTAGGAATGAGCGAGGATCTAGGATTGTGTTCTTTCTTCCTTATGCATTATCCTTGTTAATTATTCAAGTAGTTCTCTGATTTATTCATCTTAAACCTATGCATGCATGCTGACATTTCTAGTTTAACCATTCATTCATAAGATAATGATCAACATAAAGTAAACATTCATTAACAATCACGCCTAATTTTTTTTTACCATGGTTCACCCCCTCCTGGATCTATGTCCACAAAGATCTGGCTTCTCTGCTCTTTTATTTATTCTACTGAAAAATCTTGTGCTGTGCACATTGCATATTCAGTAATACAATCAAGATGAGGGTAAGAATCCTCTTTGAAGAAAACTAGATCACACCATGCTCCTCAGCATGTGACCTAACCCTCAAAGACTAGCTTATTCGACTCTTCTACAAACTTATTACAATCATCAACCCAAAAAATCAAAATAATCAACTCTCTTTTCCGTTACTAACCTCTCTTTTCTCCCTAGACCTCCTAGGTCCTTATTTATACTAAATTATGGCTTATAGCCATTACAATCTTCCCTATCATGGTTAGGTTTATTTGACTACTTTCCATGTTGGTTTCCCTTATGCATGCTGTTTTTTATTCTTTTTCTGCCTGTTTCTTTCTTGCCACCTATTGCACACGCTCCAAAATTACGTCTTCCTTTCCAAAATTAGGTCTTTCCCCAAAGCAGATCCTTCTCCAAAAATAGGCCCGCACCCAAAATAGACTTCCTTCTCAAAATAGGCCTATGCCCAACACCTCGTTGTCATTCAAGGACATGAACAAGGAGGTATCCTTAGCCATATGATGTGTTCACCCAGAGTCAACTACCCATTTGTTCTACATATAATGAGACAAAAAGGATTGAGAATTTATGACTTGGAAAGTGAAATTATCAGTGGGTCGATGAAAAATAAACATGTCTCCTTAAATGTGTTTAACCTTCTCCTCTAAATATTCTCTCTTCTTGTAGTATAATTTCTCCACATGTCGAGTTTTTCCAGAGTACTGACATGTATTCTTATTTCGACTTTGATGGGGTGCATCTATTTTCCCTTTAGGCTTCTGTTCATGTCATCTAGGTCTCTATGTATGGGTATCAAACCGTCCTCTTTCCCTGTGATTCGACTTGCTCTTTCCCTTGAGAAAGTGGGATTGATTTTTACCACCAAGCTTGCCTTCTTCAAGAAATCTGTGTTGATCAATAATAAAAAGACCACAAAAATATTCAAAGGTGTAGTCCTTACCATATTCCTTGTGTTCCTGTGAGTTGGTGTGGAAATTTTATATGAACACATTGAATGGTGTTATTAAATTCATCAGGATCAACTCGATGAGTTGTCCATATTTCTTTTGATAATTCCTTCCACATTCACCCGATTTCAACTAGAGTTCCTTTACACATGACATATAGTCCCCTGTTCTATTAAAAGAATGAGGATCGAGAGAGATCAACTCTTTCTCCAATTGCATGACGTGACTCTCATCAATTCTTTCAAACAATGACTTCAACTTCTTCTAGACTTGATGAGGGAAGTTGATTCCACTGAGGTGAAAATGAATCTCCTGTGAGATATAGGTCGTGATGACCCCCACAACCTCATCCTTCTTGCCATCAACAATGAACTTTGCTTGATCATCTGTTGGTTCTGGAATCACAGTCTTCATATACTTCCACAATCCTTTACTCTTCAATAGGGTTTCCATGTTTGGTTCCCATATTGCATAATTTGATCTATTCATAAATAAAAGATCAATCTTTGAAGCCATCTTCGATATCTAGACATAAATGTTCCATTTCAATAAGTTTCAATCGAAAAACCACTGGCCCAAAGTCAATCACACAACAAATCATACTCATCAAGGTTTGCAAATAATAGGTGAGGTTTGAAACCATTGGCTCTAATACCATTTTGGGGAATAGGGTGGAACCTGAAATGAAATACACAAACAATATTGCAGATAATCAAAGGGAGAATAACATTTCTAAGAAATAAGAGGTAGTGTCAAAGGACACCGTTATAACACTTAAGCACATCACATTGTGATTAGAATATCACAATGCATATTGGACATATTTTACACGACAATGATATCACCATGATGATAATGAACCATAGGGTCTATTATTTATAGCTTCAAGATCTAACCGACTTCCTTAAAATTAGGAGGAACTTTTCCACATATAACCATTGATTGGTAGAGTTGACTCCATCAAATCTGCGATGTCAAGTTCGCTTGATAAGAATGGTTGACCCGACTCTCCATGTGTCCAAATCGTAGTCTATTTCTCAGTGGGTTGATCCACCAATCGACTATCTTCGACTGCTGGTCGATTATTCGACTGAAAAACTTGTCGACTATTCCATCAACTAATGTAGAGATCTGGTCTATATTCTGACCAATTGTTCCCAGATGTAGGTCGAACACCCGATTGACTGATTCTAGGAGAAATGTGATGAACCATCATAACTTGATGTTCCAACATATGTTTGGTTCTTACATTTCATTTCTATTGACGAAGAAGAAGATTTATCAATAACATGCGACAAAGAGTCACAAATTAAAGAACATATGCCACCATATATCTTAATATCACATTGTTTCAAGGCCAACTACTGGACTTAACATTGAATTAAATAGAACATTCCAAAGAGAAACTGTTATCACAATATGGAAATATTGACCTAGAAGGCACTTATTGTTACGAGGAAAATCTCTCCATGGCTAGGGGTAAACTACAAAATACAGAACTAAACCCCAAAATCAACTCTAGTCTCAAGTATGATAGATAAATGGAAATTCTAATGAAAAGAAGGCTAGAATCCTACCTTGTCCGAACATCCGATGAAGACCACGGTTGAGCTCACGATCCAACGCTTGATACCTGCAACTTGTCCTCAACATTCAATATACACAAGAATATGGAAATTATATGAAACGTTAGCATATAAACTAGCATAATCCACTAACATGTATAACAAATATTCCCATGGAAAGTAATACAAATATTTTCAACATATAATTAGACGAGAAAAGAGAATTTCTATTAATGTAATCAACAAAAATACATAGGTGACAAACTTCTGTAATGACACATATCATAACCGAGAAACTAAGTCCGTCCACTTGGGCCTTCACCACTTCAATCCTCCACTAAGGCAAGCTCACAAGCAATAGGAGTAATTGAGTTTCTCCTTCTCAAGATAGGAAGATCTTGGGGGGTGAATAAAAATGAAGTTTATACTTTCATGGAAAAAGGGATGCAGACTCAATATGAAGTGAAATTTCTCTAGAGTGTCTTTGCTCTCAATGATGAATGTATTTAAGGCTTGTATATGGCTCAATTTATAGCCTTCAAATGGAACTAAAGGGTCGAGTCAAAGAGTTTCCAGTATATGGAAGGTCAAAACTCATGGATCTTGTGACTTGGCATGGAAACTTGACATTTTTTTAAATTTTTGAGAACCAAACCCGATGTATGCGGGTTGTAATGGAGTACCATGCGTATACGTGAGTGGTCTAACTATGGCCCATGTATATGTACACAATTTTGAATTTTTGACTATGGAATGAGTAAAATGGGGAATTTGAGTCTGCAGAGGGAAATGGAAGGCCATCAAAGCAAGATGCATGGAGTGTGGAAATTTTTTTCTATAACACTGATCTACAAGATACTCCTATACATGATGAACATGCCAAATCAATGGAAGGTGTGCTGGAAGATGAACCTATCATTCAATAAAAAATTAAATAATATAGTACACACTCTTATGTATTTTATTATACAGATAAAGAGGAATTCTTTATAGGTTCTACAAACTCTCTTGTCATGGACACTTGGATTCCAAAGATTATTACATCATGTTACCTCACTATTTTGAAGATGTTGACCCACCTATGGTG
Organism: Picea engelmannii; assembly: GCA_009831015.1. Lineage (NCBI taxonomy): Eukaryota > Viridiplantae > Streptophyta > Pinopsida > Pinales > Pinaceae > Picea > Picea engelmannii. Next base: position 465,675 of record ML777644.1, read on the forward strand.
ATAAAGTCATGTGATACATCATTTACACACTATTGATAGTTTGATGTTCAAGGAAAAGAAGAAAGATAATATTGTGGATGTTACCTTGTTTCCTAGTGATAGTGCTTCTTCTCAAGAAAAAATTGCAAATGACACCATACTACACAACTAACAATGTCAAGATTGAAGCTATTAGATGTCTAGTTCAAGATTTAGTTTCGAAATAAATTCAATCCTTGATCAATAATGAGTATTGCAATACAAATAAAGAACAACCATATCTTGTGGAGGAAGTAACCCTTCATCTCAAAAAACTTGTTACACACAACAAAGATAAAGAAATTTTTAACAATGAGGTAACCATCATTAATGTAGAGTAACCAACCAATCAAGATGATGAGGTAAGTGAATTGTCTTTAAATTATATGTTTACTTTCAAACATTATAATATATACTCCTATGAAATCCTTGACTATTGGATGGAATCCTCGTTCTCTTGAACATCTTCACATAGTGGTAAGCATCTTGTAAATCTTGCTTTGAATGAAATTTACAATGCTTATTCTTTTCAATTTGGAATTTTACAATACACAACTCTCACAAAATCATGCTTAACACTGGAAACCTTGAAAATATAAATATCATTTGATGGATACATTGGCACTGTGATTACATGTGATTTTGAACATGACAATATAGTTAGGGTAGGAGTACAGTAGTAGGATTTTATTTTATTGTTTATACATAATAATTCTCTTTTTTAGTTCTAGTTTTCCAATTTTGACTGTTTTGAGAATTCCTTGTTATATTTTGGTTAGTTTTCCATTTATAAAATTAACATATATATATATATATATATATATATATATATTAGGTTTTGTCATTTTCAATTCTTCATTTTGTTGTCAAGTGTATATAGTAATTTTTATCATTTTATTTGCTTAACAAGTTTTCTTTTTCGAAGGTTTCTTTACAATTTTTCTTTCTTACTGAATATGTGAATGCACTTTGCTTACATTGAATCCATTGCATTCACTACTTACTTAATAACCCTATTTGTTTTCCTTGGTGCTTTCATGCACATATGCAGTTAATCTTACTTAGCTATTTTTTGCTTCCTTTCTTTAAGGATAGATTAGTGGCATGCATTTGCATGGCTTTGTTTTGTGAATCTCTCTAGCAAGCACTTGTACTTGTATTACTTAGATATATATTGTTTGGTTGAATCATTCAATTAATGAGCATAGCGATGGAAATGGTTTCAGACCCAAGGTTTTGAACTCAAGACAACAATAAACCCCATAAACATTGGTGTGTTCAATATTCATAAATGAATAATGTCTCACCCAATATGCTAATAAAAATTATAGAAACATAACTAATTCAAGAAAAAATAGAATATGGCATACACACCATTCAACATACATTCCATTAGACAATCACATCATTGTACACATAAATTTCAAAGTGTGTGTGTGTGGGAGGGGATATCAACGCACAATCATTCTTATTCATTCCATTCAATATGTTCATACCTTTCTCTAGGGATCAACCTTGATTTATCTTACTTTTTATTGCATACACATTCAATGGATCTTGATAGAACTACTATCCAACCCTTCTTCCCTTACTAGATTGACTTAAATACATAACATCATAGTTACAAATCAATTATAACTCTAACTATCCCCTACACAACCTTCAATTTTGAAAATAGGTTAGCACACTAGATTTACAATACATAAAATTCCAATGTGAAATGTACAACATTGCGCACCGACTAAATACGCCATGCATAAACTAAACTAAGGCATGCTCTACAAAGCTGCAAAATAGAGCCCATCTCTAGAAAATAGAAAGTAGACCATCTCTAGAAAATAGAAACCATGGATGGAAACTCTCACTCAACTGATCTGTAAAATTAGTGAATTCCTATTTAAATTTTTGTATGATGTCAAAAGTGTCTCCAATTGCTATTGAAATTTATGAATGACATCTTGTTGTGTATTTTGTTGGATTGAATTGGTCACAAAGCTGGATGGACTCAAATTTATTTGCTTGAATGTCTACAAAAGATACATATTTATTCTCAACATGCTCTTGAAACTGATTTAATTTTCTAGTTAATTGATTCTTCTCCAACCATGCTAAAACAATTTATTTGGTGAGATAAAATGCGTGAGTCATAACATGCTTGCATGCAATGATTTCCAACTCTCTAATAGATTTATGATTATCTTCAATCTACAACTCACACTCTCAAGTCTAATCATCTTTTGTGTGCATCTTGGGAACATTATGTTGGAATACTGAAAGAGGGAGTTGAATCACTATGAGCACTTATTATCACTTTTAACCACAATATGTAATCATTAATTTCATTAGCAATATATCATCAATATATCATAGATAGTATAAATAAAAAAAGCGTAATAGACATCCATAGAAACACAATACACCAAAATTTACGTGGAAACCCAAATGGGAGAAAACCACGAAATGATTTTCTTATATATCAAAAGAATACATTCATTGGAAGCACCAACTTCCCAATTCTCCAACTACAATTGGAAGGAGGATACAAACCCCTTTTTATAGACTCCAACCTGAAGGAATCTACAACTCCTTGATTTCTCTGGCTCCAAACAAAAGGAGGCTACAACCCCCTAATTCTCAGGCTCCAACCTGAAGGAATCTCCAACTCCCTAATTCTATGGATCCAACTAGAAGGAGGCTACAACCCCCTTTCCTTGCCCCATCCTACCACCCTGAAATATAAATGTAGACCAAACTGTCACTACCACTGATACTGTCACTATCTCTGATAATCAACCTATAATCAACCTGTCATCCAATATTTCATTGTCACATCAACCTATCACTATATCAAACTTGTCACTATATCCAACCTGTCAATGTCATTTTACCATCAACCTGCAATCGATCATCAACATGTTCTATACCAAAGTTGTACCATACCATGCATCAATCATGTACCATAATATATGCCAAATGTAGATACCATAACATCAATGATGGGTATCTAATCAAGTACCATGTATATATACCATATCATCAATCATGTACCATAATATATGCCAAATGTAGATACCATAACATCAATGATGACTGTCTAATCAAGTACCATGTATCTATACCATATCATCAATGATATATAAGAGTGTTCCTCAAGACAATATCACAAATATGTGCCTCTAACAATGAAGCATAACAACCATACACAATGTACCAAGGATATGTCTTAAGCATGTATCAATGACACCAAACCATGGAACTCAACCATATGAAACCAAATACCAAAAGGACCTTCAGGACATGCCTCAAGCATGTGCCATACCATCCATGATACAAGCCTCAACCAAACATACAAAATCCATACCTTTACTCATGAACAAGCCTTGGTTCATATCATCATAGACCAACAGACCAACCTATACATATCATCTTCAACAAACAAGAGATGGCATATTCTTCAAGGGCTTTTCACATATCCACAACTTTCTCCACTACTACCTATGGATATCTGTGCTTTTCTCCACTGCATCCCATGTACATCCATGCCCTTCTGACCTACAACCCGCAGATACCTCAAAAACTAGGGTTACTCATAATTTATACAACTCCAGGACTTTCACCTTCGAACTTCCTTCACATCCTCAGACTTACTACCTCATATTCACTGATAAACCAAAAGTTCTTCACAAGAAATACAATCAATAGAGATGTGTGTGAATTGTACTTATGAGAGACTTATTGAGGTGTATATATACTTTTTCTAGGTAACCTCTTTCCTTAATTTAGGGGCTTCTAGACTTTCTTGTTACAACTAGTTTACCCTTTCATTATTTGACTTGTAACCAACTAGGGGTTTATTAACCATTCTTTGGGGCTTCTAATTTCACAAGGCCATTACTCCTCAACCATGAGGAACCACATGGTGTACCACCTATCACTGGTAACTACACAACAAGGACTATCCATATATGACTTTGTTACCCACATTTACACTGTCCTTCATGTCCTTATTCCTCAAATAACTTCAGGATTCATGACCACACCTATGGTTTTGTTGTAGAATTATTCAAATTGTCTTCCCTGAGGGACATTCTTAGTGATATTCCATAAGGGGACCACTTTGGATACTTATCCAAATACACCCATCACATCTGTTGACATCAATCCATTTATTTTTGACATCAATGACAACTAGCTATCCAACAATATCCCCCTTTGGCATTGATGGAAACAATGATGGCATGGGAACACTCATGCTCCTGCTCATGCTCCCCCTGTGACCATCTCTCCCCTGTGACTAATCACTCCCCTTGTCTCCAACATCTATTATTTCTCTCCATTTCCATGCCTTTTTTCTTTCTCTCCCCATTCGACATCAATGGCAAAGGGTAATTCTCCTTGGGGATTCTCCCCTTGTCTACAAGCCTCTGCAAGTTTCTCTTTATGGTTCTTTCTAGTGTAAATATCTGATGTATATGAAAATCATTCAAAAAATTATTTACTTGGATTCTTCATGTATTCTTCTTCTCTCCCCATATCTTAATGTGCCTGATGCTATGTGGATCACTGTGCGACATGAACTACTCCAAGTTTTTGTTGAAGATACTCAAATGCCTCCCTTGGAAGAGGTTTGGTGAAGATATATACAATCTTCTCTTTTGTTCCAATATATTCTATCTTGATGTTCTTCTCTATAACTTGTTCCCATAGAAATTGAAACTTGATTAGAATGTGCTTCGTCTTGGAATGCATTACTGGATTCTTGGAGATACTGATAGCACTGGTGTTATCACATAATATTGGAATAGGATCATCATATTCCACCTGTATATCCTGCAAGGTCAGCTTCATCCAGAGAACTTGAGTGCAACATGCTTCCACTGCAATATATTTTGCTTATGCTATGGAAAAAAGATAATGATGACTGTTTCTTGCTTAGCCATGATACTAGAGACTCACCCAAGTAGAAATTTTCTCCACTTGTACTTCTTATATCATCAATACTACCTACCCAATCTGCATCTATGTAGGCAACCAAAGATATATCATTCCCTTTTGGATACCATAATCCAAACTCTTCTGTTGCCTTGAGGTATTTGAATATTCTCTTTACTACCATAACATGTGTTTCTTTCAGCACTGCTTGAGATCTCACAACCTTTCCAACTTCTTGCATCACATTTGGTCTTGATGTTGTTACATAGAGTAATTTGCTAATCATCAATCTCTAGAGTCTATAATATGTATCCTTAAATTCATCATCCTTGCTCAACTTGCAACTGGTCTGCATAGGAGTACTTACAAGTTTGCAGTCTTCCATTCCAAACTTCTTTAGAATTTCAATGATGTACTTAGTTTGGGAGATGAAAATACCTTTATCACACTAACATATCTGTAATCCCAAAAATAAATTCAACTCACTGAGAAAAGATATTTCGAATTCATTATGCATGTCTTTGGAATTTTTTTGACTCATCCTATCATCATCGCTCCCAAAGATAATATCATCTACATAAACTTAAATTATCAATATATTGTCTCGATCCACTTTTATATAGATATTTCTATCTACATTTCCATTCCTGAATCCTTGTTGTTGTAGATACCTGTCCAATCTTGAATACCATGCTTTAGGGGCCTGCTTGAGTCCATACAATGCTTTCTTTATTATGAAAACATAATCTTCCTTTTCTGATAGTAGAAACCCTTCAGGTTGTTCAATGTATACTTATTCTTCTAATTCTACATTTAGAAAGGATGATTTTACATCCATCTGATATAACTTGATTCTTTTAGAGAATGAATAGGCTAAGACCAGTCTGATTTCTTCCATCCTGGCAACTAGGGAAAAGGTCTCTTCAAAATATATACCTTCAATTTGAGAATATCCTTTGCATACTAACCTTGCTTTGTTTCTGGTTACCTATCCATCCTCATTCAGTTTGTTCATGAAAACCCACTTTTCACCAATCACGTTCTTGTTCTTCAGCCTTGGAACTAGTTCCCATGTGCCATTATTCTCTATCTGATCCAATTATTCATCCATAGCCTTGACCTAATGTTCATCATTGCTGGCTTCTTCAAAACTGCTTGGTTCAACGATGGATAATAGTTCTAGATTCCTTTATTCTGGTGAAAGTATTCTTCTTCGTGTTTCAACTCCTGCATCTTTATTCCCAATAATCTATTTTGGTGGATGATTTTTCTACACTCGTTGGCTAGGTGTCTTAGGAGGTATCTGCTTCTCATCTTCTTCTTTCTCTACTTCTAAATGCTCTTCTTCTTCTTCTTCCATATCTTCTTCTTTTATATCTTCTTCATCATCTCTCTCTTCTGAATATTTGATTCTTTCTTCGACCTTTCATTCATTTATTTCATCAATTATTACATTAATGCTTTCCACTATTCTATTGAGTCTTGGACTAAATCATTTATATGCTTTGATTTTGCTTGAATACCCAACTAGTATGCCCTTATCAACTCTGGAGTCAAATTTTCCAAGCCTTCCATCTTCTCTTTTGATATAACATTTGCTTCCAAATACTGTAAAATAATTCACATTTGTCGGTCTTCCTTTCCATAAATTGTAGGGAGTCTTATCACTATTACTTTTGATCATTCCTCTATTCAGGATGTGAACTTATGTATGTACTGCTTGTGTCCAAATATGTCACTCAACTAGGAATATTTCAACATGGTTCTGGCCATTTCTTGTATTGTTATGTTCTTCCTTTCGTCAACTCCATTTTGATGAGGTTTCCTGGCTACTGAGAACTGTCTTTTTATTCCATGGTTTCCACAAAAATACATGAATTATTTTGATGTAAACTCTCCTCCATTGTCTGATCTCAAACACTTGATTTTTGAATCCATATCAATTTCAACCATATCTTTGTATATCTTGAAGTGTTCGAATTCCTTTGAATTCTTCACGAGAAAGAAAACTGCAGTCATTTTTATGTAGTCACCAACCAACAACATACAATATTGTTCACCATTTAATCCCTTTGTTCTTGTAGGTACACATAGGTTAGTGTATACAATTTCCAATGGTTTTGTCGTAGAGTACTCTTTTGATTTGAACTTAGTCCTAGTTTGTTTTCCTTACAGACAATTCTCACATATAGTATTTCTTGGCTTTGAAATCTCAAGCATTTCTTTCACTGCTTCCTTTTTTCTGATTTTGATGTGGTTATCAAAGTTAATGTGACCCATTCTTCTATGCTAGAGACAACTTTCATTTTCCTTTCCTAAACAACATATTTATTTTCCAATTTCATTCAATACATATATGTTGTTTGGGGTTCTTATAGCTGTAGCCACCAACTTTCCTGATCCTTCCTTATCACACATTTTTCTGAGTCAAACAAAATATTGTGTCCTTGATCACATATTTGACTTACAATTAGAAGATTGTGCTTCATATCTTCGACCAGTAGAACATTTTCCGCCTTGGAATATTTGCTTCCAAGATTGACTATGCCTCTACCTATAATTCTGGCTGAGTTATCATTTCCAAATGAAACTGATCCATCTCGTTCCTTCTTCAGGGTTAGGAACCTATTCTTGTCACTTGTTATATGCTTCGAACAACCACAGTCAACATGATCCGTCAGATCTTTTAATGACTATGGTTGAGTTTTAATTTTGCATGCGTTAATTAACCATTTGAGAAACTTAGTAAAAGAATGAGGAAAGAAGAGGAATTATGACAACCATATACACATTTGCAGATCTCAAATGAAATAATAGACAACAAACCATAACATGCAGATTGATAATGGAGTTCGACACAACTTTGCCTACGTCTCCGGGCCTTTGTCTCTGTGGGGGAGGCTTCTTTATTTATGTTCAAAAGCTCAAAAGTACATAGCTGCAGTATTGGATGCAAGAATAATCTGGTCATGTTCTTTCAGATCTCAAGAACCCTACAAAGGAAACGAAATGCAAAACGGACGTCCGGAGCTCCCAGAAATGGCCCGACAGCATCTGCTCCTTAATATCTTCCCTGCATAAAAATGGCTTTGGCTTGGATTCTCTTCAGCATAAATATGCTCTTTCTGCTGCTTCATGGCCTCAAACAAGCCTGGTTTATATAGATTTGATGTTGTTTGTTCATCTCCAACTTCCTCCCAAAATTTGGGCTCCAAAAATGCCCAATATCTCCCAAAAATGGAGAAAATCAATTAAAAATAGGCATATAATCACTGAAAATCCCAAACTATAGCATAAAACCCATTTTGTTATAAAAATATGTCACAGCCCCTGCTAGGCATGTGCTCCTGGTCATGTGCCAGTAGGGTATGGGACCGTGCCCTTAATACATGCCCCAATTGTTGGCTTAGCCCCAGGTCTTATGGCGTGGTCCATGGATCCTCGGGCTAATAAACTTATCCGTGCACTCTTTGTGGCAACGATCCCGGGTCATATGGGACCGCTCAGAACCAAAGGATGGACCCTTATCCACCAACACCTACGCACTACCGCTCATATGTAGTGGTCACCGCCGTGTTAACGCCGAGGGCTAGGGCTAAGCCCCGACCCTTTCCGCCTCCGCCCAAGGTTTTAACCAAACTTAAATAGATTATTCGCCATATGATTAACAAGGACCACCCATGGGCCGGGCGGTTAGCCTGGTTCTGCCAGTCCGTTGCCTGGAGAGGAGATTGCAGGTTCGACCCCGGCCGAGCCATACAAAATTTTATACAAAGCCACAATTGTTGTTGGGAAATAATACCCTACGAACTAACAAGCTAGGGTTGAACTTGTACGCAGATCATGACCTCAAAGAAAACACTCTTAACCTATCACCCCAATACTCAAACCCCTTTTTCACACACAAGCATGGAAAAGATATACTAACCTTTTTCTATCGATGTTTGATGTAGATCCTCCATTGCGCTTTATCCGCTTGCTCTCGCTGCTCCTTCCAAAGACAATCCTGCAATCAAGACAAAACACTACGCATGCATGCTATTCTTCTACCTAAGGGTTAGATATTAAGCATAAATCAAATAAAATATATATCACTCGTGCATTGGGACGGGAAAAGTATTCTTTTATTAATCTCAATATGAATCAACTTACAATAATGATAGAGACCGACCACTGTTCCTCGATCCTGATCGTGGGTTCCTCCTCTTCTTTGTCCTCCAACTGCTTTGCTTGAATTCTTCTTAGGCTTGAGGAAAGGCTAAAGGGTTGGGACAAAATGGATTCGGCAATTGGGCAGAGTTTCTTTGCTATATTTTTCCTCCTTTGAATAGTACCCCTACCCCTTCTTTTATAGGCTAGAAGGAGCTAGGATTTTGGACGAACTCTCGGCCATGCATGGCTGGGAGTTCCAGTTAACTGACCCAAAGATTTTCATTCCGTTGGAAACTTTCTGTTTTTGTGATTTGTTAGGTAAACACGGGCTGTAGTGGTCCAACTAAAATTCCAATGCGTGCAGTATAAGGCTTGCCAGCGTTCCAACGCGCCCAGTAATGGGTTAGGGCGCAGGTTACTTGATTTAAGAGGTTTTTCAAGAGTTTGTTCAGCATGGCCTTGGCAAGGAAGGGATATAAGTTGGCCTGATGCCAGGTAAGCATGTGTGGTGCAATTTAGGGTTATAACATATGCCCCCTAATGTGTGAGGTCAGAAGAGCATCTGATGGCCGAAATACATTACCAATTCTTTACCAATCTGTACTGATATGCTGAATGAGTGAGCCCAGGAATCAGGAATCAGGAGGTGCCGTCTGCAAAAAATATCAAATGTCTCACCGAGGTGGGCATACCCATGCTAGGGATAAATTAGAACCATGGATACCAATCAAATACACTGTAGATCCATGTCAAATAACTATAAAGAGTAGCCATGAACAATACACAACAGAGCTACATCTCGAAATCAGAAAGATATACATAGAAAGTATCCATCTCCCAGAAGCTGATTCGGCCTGATGGCTGTACTTCAGAGCTCGAGCAACAACTTCAAAATCTTCTAAAACTTGGGTAGGAGTGTAATATGAGTGTATGACTGCACTACCCAGAGGTCTTCAACGGCTCGTCGATTATGGACTTGATAATCTTGATGATCGGACCGAAGGCTTCGGTGATTTCGAACAAAGACTTGATTGGACGTTTAGGATGGCCGGGTATGTGGACAAGAGACATATTGCAGAGGGGCCGACTCAGGCTTAGTGACAAACTTCCCTTGGACAATAGCACGACAAGTGATAAGACTCAGGCAGCATATCTGTTAATCATAAGTCTACGAAGAAGGAGGCAAC
>ML777644.1:485561-511149 GCA_009831015.1 Picea engelmannii
CCCAGATGGGAAAGCAGTGGATGCGAAAGTGTTATTACCAAACGTCCCGTTCCAAACAAACGGTGATGAACCTACCGACTGAGTTTGCGCAGGTGTTCCTTGACTCCCGGCTCCAAATGAACTTGTGTGTGCAGGCTGCCCGATGGACTGCTGATGCAATCCACCAAGCGAAGGGGACGAAGGAGAGATATGACCTCCAGCATAAGGAAAAGCATTGAAAGGGACAGGAATGCCCCCAAGTTGACCTTGCAGAGGAGCGTTAGAGCTCCCTACCCCCAGACCCAAAGTCTGTAAAGTGGAGGAAGTGAGTGCAGGACTTGTACATGAACTAGGCATACCATATGAAAACGGAGGGCATGTCGCACTAGGTGTGAAAGGAGGTGTGGCCGCCGCGATAGATGGGGTCGGTCCACTGTGCGATGTAGTTGCAGCCGAGACCATGGTGGCCCGGACTGTCGACAAAGGCAAGTTAGGAGAAGCTTCTCCTGTGGTAGCAACAATGATGGGAATGGAAGAATTCCCAGAGGAAGTAACAACGTTTGTTGCCATAACTGTGTGAGGCACTGACATGCATTCATAAAATTGAATTGGCACAATCACTTGCGGCCAAGTATCAGTGTTTGAGGTTTCAACCAATCCAATATTGGTGGTCGATTCCTCCGGGAGTTGTTCGGGCTCAATGGTTGGTAACCCGGTTGCTTCGAAAGACCCTTGTTGGTCTAGCCTTCACCTCAATGGTGGAGGGGGTGGCTCCAATATAACCGACGACAGGCCCAGAAGCCTTCGTGACCAGTGGAGCTCTGAATCCTCCACTGTGTGATAAGATTCACGACACGCTAAGGTATTCTACACAAACAAATAGTAACACACACTAAAATAAGCCCCTATGAGATAAGACAAGCAAACACTAACTATTTTGAAGAACAGTTACAACAACCAACACTAGAGAAACTTACCGGTGCAAGTGAAACTCGAATATGGAAGCACCCTCCGGGTATACTCTGCAAAGCGTGGCCCGATGTCTGTCCTAGGTACCGCGGTATACCCCCGCAGTCACCCGTGTATGTCCCTAGAAAAGATTGGCAACTAGTTTTCCAGCACGTGAACAATCACCAGGCGGGTACAGTTGATAGTCGGGTAGACTACAATGAGCAGGGTATCAAGCTTGAAACCTGTCAAGGGTATCGAGAGAAAATGGTCTGGAAGACAACTGAGGACCTCGAACGGATTCAAGACCCACGAAGCTCCGTGGCAAATGCAAATGACGGAATCCCTCAACAAATCCTCGATATGTGTTCTCCACTATGCTCGGTCCAGCTTTGGAGGGGTTATCTCCGTTACCTTTCCTTACGCGACCTCGTGTTTAGCCCCTGTGTTAGAGGGGGGTCCCGGATAACTTTCTGTAACTGGACTTCTACACTCCCTATTGACAGTATCCAATGTTTGGTTTGAGTGGCCTTGGAGAATTTACTCTCCAACCTATTCCAAGGCCCTAGTCCCGAGCTAGTGTATGTACCCTACAAACAAAAAGTCTAATCGTTTTTAATTAGCGTTGCTTTTAATGGGCTTTTTAAGTCGCAAGGTATGAAAGTGAAACTGATGGTGTGTAAAGAATCAAAGCAAAATGAACAAGAAATGCTTGGAAACAAAAAACTTTTACAAAAAATGCAAAAACCAACAACTTTTCAACAAGAAAGACTTCTTTTTCTTTTTGAATTTTCTAAGATCTCATGCAGAAAAACATCAAGGAATTTCGCTCAATCTGTGAGCTACTTATGCGCTAAATGCACTACAAAAACTTATGAAACAAGACTTCTTCCTAGCTACTGATGCAACAACACAATCTTCAAACCAAGAAGAAAATGACAAAGATTTTTTTTTTTTTTAATTGCAAAATGAAGCAATAAAGGGAAAATGATGACAGACACAAAACCAAGAAAACAAAATAAAGTTCTGGATTAAAGCGCAGATCGCAACGAACCAGAGAAAAGACGCACAAAAACAGTCAAGAAAGCACCGATTCTAATGCTTGTCTAAAAACCATAAAACGATTTTTTTTTCTTTTGTCTTTTCTATTACAACATCAACTAGTAAAAACACCGGCTAAGGATAAGAGGCCCTAACCTACTGACTGTGCAGCCCCAAACTCAAACCCTTGAGAGGGACACTTCTCACCACAGGAGGGGATGACTGCCCCACCCAGGCTTAAAATCAACCAATCAAGCCCGCGACTGTCACTGAAATAGTACGCGTGCAAACGCGTGCTGAGCTATAACAACACGCGGGTACCCGCGGGCTAAACTTTAACAGGCCACAAGTCTGTATAAAAGATAAGACAAAACAAAACACAGGTAGCCCAAACCTAAAAAAGGCCCTTGATATTGACAACCAGGGTCTCTTAAAGGCTTGGATGCTTCTTCTTTAACAGAAAAGGAAAAAATAAATGCAAAAACACAATAAAGCAGACTGAAAACAAGACAGTGAACCAGCAAGACCTAGATAGGATCTAGAAATCCCCCTGAGAAGGTAAACTTCTGACAGGGAAGAGGGGACTGCCTCTCAAGCTTTCTGAGTCCTACACGCTACTGAAACCACTGCAGCAAGTGTTCAAATGCGAGCTACAAAAGGTTAGGGCATGGGTTACACGCGTGCAGGCCTTCTGCAGGCCGCGTGTACCTCTGTGTGTCCCGATAATAGATGTCAAGCAATAGTCAAGGAAAAACTGGTATTATGAACCAAGTTCCCTGCTAGCTTTGACCTAACAGAAAACAAACAAACAAAGAAACAGGAATTCTACTCCTTTAAACTACCCAAAAACTCACTTAAATCCGGAAACCCTAAGAGTAATATCCCCAGTGGAGTCGCCAATTCTGTTGTTGGGAAATAATACCCTACGGACTAACAAGCTAGGGCTGAACTTGTACGCAGATCATGACCTCAAAGAAAACACTCTTAACCTATCACCCCAATACTCAAACCCCTTTTTCACACACAAGCATGGAAAATATCTACTAACCTTTTTCTATCGATGTTTGATGTAGATCCTCCGTTGCGCTTTATCCGCTTGCTCTCGCTGCTCCTTCCAAAGACAATCCTGCAATCAAGACAAAACACTACGCATGCATGCTATTCTTCTACCTAAGGGTTAGAGATTAAGCATAAATCAAATAAAATATATATCACTCGTGCATTGGGACGGGAAAAGTATTCTTTTATTAATCTCAAGATGAATCAACTTACAATAATGATAGAGACCGGCCACCGTTCCTCGATCCTGATCCTGGGATCCTCCTCTTCTTTTTCCTCCAACTGCTTTGCTTGAATTCTTCTTAGGCTTGAGGAAAGGCTAAAGGGTTGGGACAAAATGGATTCGGCAATTGGGCAGAGTTTCTTTGCTATCTTTTTCCTCCTTTGAATAGTACCCCTACCCCTTCTTTTATAGGCTAGAAGGAGCTAGGGTTTTGGATGAAATCTCGGCCATGCATGGCTGGGAGTTCCAGTTAACTGACCCAAAGCTTTTCGTTCTGTCGACAACTTTCCTGTTTTTGTGCTTTGTTAGGTAAACGTGGGTTGTACTGGGCCAGCCAGCGTTCCAACACGTGCAGTATAAGGCTTGCTAGCATTCCAATGCGCCCAGTAATGGGTTAGGGCGTGGGTTACTTGATTTAAGAGGTTTTTCAAGAGTTTGTTCAGCATGGACTTGGCAAGGAAGGGATATAAGTTGGTCTGATGCCAAGTAAGCATGCGTGGTGCAATTTAGGGTTATAACAACAACAACCAACCATAGGGTGCCATGTGGCAGCCCATGATTGGGCCACATGGCACCTCAACAACCAACCAAAAACTGCCACGTGTCAGTTGCTGAATGGTCCACATGCCTCCCACCTGTCAGCTTCCGTACTACCCTGTCAGCCTGCCACGTCAGCTACTGACGTCATCCCATGCCACGTGTCACCCCTAGATTGGTCCAGCTGTCTGCCCATATGCCAAATCAGCCTACCACGTGTCGTCACCTGAGGCTTCCATGTGTCGTCTCCAGAAGCTTCCACGTGTTGTCTCCTGAAGCTACCACGTCATCTGTACAGACTATACGGACTGTACAGTCATCCCCTTTTTTTGCCTGTTTTCCTTTTTGGACAGAACGCGATATCTTTCTCATACGAATCCCATTTGACGAAATAAATATACCGCCAGAATCAGGAAGATGAGACGGACGCAATGGTGCTGGTTTCGTCGCATTCTGAGAACTTTCATTTTTGAGCATTTTTAAGCTCATCAGGCTTCTGGATCCGATTTCGGATCACACCTCCCGACAAAAAGACCTTTTGGTCCCCAAAAGGTTACTGACCAGTCAACAAGCTCGAGATAGGACACCCGACTTGTCCTCTATCTCTGAACTCTGTCCTGTGCACCTGTCTCATCAAGATCAACTGTAACACAATCATGACAACTGACAGTATATTGTTAGCCATTTGAACCCTGTTACATCTTACTGAATCCACTATCATCCATGTAGCAAACATTACTAATGACAATATCAAGAAGATGACTGCAAATGAGCTGATATACTTGAGATATCTGCATGACATGAGCTTATCTTGAAGCAACTTATGATTGATTTTCCATTCAACAACCATGTCCTGTTCTTGCTTAAGATCAATTACTTCATTTGAAACAATTATTGGTTTGTTGCTTGCTTGCACTGCCTTCTTTAATTGTTCCATTGTTTGAAGTGTTTTATTTTCTTTAACATGATGAACATGAACCACATAATCTTGACCTGCTTTAGTGAATTGATATTGNCATTTAAGTGTGTAAGGCTTATGATGTAGTTGTGTTTTTAACCCCAATTGCTTAACCAATTCTTCTGAGATTAGATTAGATTGAGATCCACTGTCGATTAATGTGTCTATCTTAGTGTGTCACATGATTACCCTTATATGAAATAACTTGCTTCTACAATCAATGTCTTCACCAAATTTACCTGTCATACCAACCAATGAAATCTTTGATTCATCACCTGAATCCGATCCCAAGTCTGTGGGTTTTGATGTTGTTTCCACTGTTTGCGTTCCCTTCTTTTCTTTGAACCATTTTGGCCTCTTCTCGGGATGCAACTGCCAACATTTGTCCTCATCATGTCCCTCTTTCTTGCAATGCTTGCAAGAGGGTTTTCCTTCCTTTCTTGTCATTGCATTTGCATTCTTGCCATGCCTTTTCCTCTTGTCCTCTTTCCTTGAAGATGATGATTCCCTTGACACACCTGCTTTCCCTGCTTCAATATACGTAGCTTGAACATAAACCTCATCAAGCTTAGTGGGTCCAAACATGAAAACACTGTTTCTAATATGCACAGGTAATCCTCCTATATACTTCATAAGAGTTTCTTGTGTTTGCAAAGGAATGTCTAACATTAATGCCATTTTTCGAAATCCATCGGTGTATTCTTGCACTGTTTGTCCTTTTCTTAGTTTTAAAGATTGCCATTCAATTATTGCTTTTTCTGTATAACCCAAAGGATAGAATTGTTTCCTAAGTGCCAAAATGAAACTCTTCCATGATGGAAATACATTACCCACATGTTGTGTTCCCTTTTGCAGCTTGCTTTGCCACCAAATGAGAGCTGTACCTGCAAGCCTCAAAGATGCCAACTTAATTTGTGTGGCCTCATCCTTGATCTGCTGCACACTGCAGTATAACTCCATCTGCCTGATCCAGTTGTCAAGTTTTTCTGCATTTACTTCACCATCATATATGGGCAACTCAAATTTGACATCAAGTTTTAACAATGACATTTCATGTTTATTCTTATGAACATTTTTCTTCCCATTAGATTTAGAACTTGAACTTGAAGAAGAAGGAGAAGAAGGAGGTGTTGATGGAGGTGAAGGAGGAATATAAGGATGGTCCTCTTCCTCTTCACTTTTTCCTTTTGAAGATTCACCCAAAACTGGTCGCTTCCATTCCAAGTAATCTTCGTACAAAACTTTCACCATCTCCGACATAGCAAGGAATGTTTTCCGGAACTCTTTCTCATCTTGAGAAATCCCTTATTCTGATGCCATCTTCTCGCTGTGAGAATCTCTCTTTCTCAATCCAATTAATGGATTCTTTGCAACAAGCTCACCTTTACCACGCTGTAGCTTTTCCCTAGTTAACATGCAAAACTCAAATCCAAACGTCAACTAGCTCTGATACCACTTGATTCGTCAGATCTTTTAATGAATATGGTTGAGTTTTAATTTTGCATGCGTTAATTAACCATTTGAGAAACTTAGTGAAATAATGAGGAAAGAAGAGGAATTATGACAACCATATACACATTTGCAGATCTGAAATGAAATAATAGACAACAAACCATAACACGCAGATTGATAACGGAGTTCGGCACAACTTTGCCTACGTCTCCGGGCCTTTGTCTCTGTGGGGGAGGCTTCTTTATTTCTGTTCAAAATCTCAAAAGTACATCGATGCAGTGCCAATTGGCTACAAGACTAATCTGGTCATGTTCTTCCATATCTCAAGAACCCTGCAAAGAAAACGACACGCAAAACAGACGTCCGGAGCTCCCAGAAATGGCCCGACAATGTCTTCTCCTCAATATCTTCCCTGCATAAAAATGGCTTTGGCTTGGCTTCTCTTCAGCATAACTCTACTCTTTCTGCTACTTCATGGCCTCAAACAGGCCTGGTTTATATAGATTTGAAGTTGGTTGTTCATCTCCAACTTCCTCCCAAAATTTGGGCTCCAAAAATGCCCAATATCTCCCAAAAATGGAGAAATCAATTAAAAATAGGCATATAATCACTGAAAATCCCAAACTATAGCATAAAACCCATTTTGTTATAAAAATATGGTGCAACCCCCACTAGGCACACGCTCCTGGTCATGTGGCAGTAGGGTATGGGACCACGCTCTTAATACGCGCCCCAACTGTTGGCTTAGCCTCGGGTCTTATGGCGTGGTCCATGGATCCTCGGGCTAATAAACTTATCCGTGCACTCTCTGTGGAAACGGTCCCGAGTCATATGGGACCGCCTGGAACCAAAGATTGGACCCTTATCGGCCAACACCTCCGCACTACCGGTCATATGTAGTGGTCACCGCCATGTTAACGCCGAGGGCTGGGGCTAAGCCCCGACCCTTTCTGTCTCCGCCCAAGGTTTTAACCCAACTTAAATAGATTATTCACCATATGATTAACAAGGACCACCCATGGGCTGGGTGGTTAGCTCGGTTCTACCAGTTTGTTGCTCGGAGAGGAGGTCACGGGTTCGACCCCGACTGAACCATACAAAATTTTATACAAAGCCACAACAACCAACAACAGGGTGCCATGTGGAAGCCCATGACTGGGCCACATGACACCTCAACAACCAACTACAAACTACCACATGTCAGTCACTGAATGGTCCACATGCCTGCCACCTGTCAGTTGTTGTACTGCCCTGTTAGCCTGCCACGTCAGTTGCTGACATCATCTCGTGCCACGTGTCACCCCTGGATTGGTCCAGCTGTCTGCCCGTACGCCAAATCAGCCTGCCACATGTCATCACCCGAGGTTTCCACATGTCCTCTCCAGAAGCTGCCACGTGTTGTCTCCTGGAGCTACCACGTCATCTGTACGGACTATACGGACTATACAGTCATCCCCTTTTTTTGCCTGTTTTCCTTTTCAGATAGAATGCGATATCTTGCTCATACGAAGCCTGTTTGACAAAGTAAATATACCACCGGAATCAGGAAGACGAGATAGACGCAATGGAGCTAGTTTCGTTGCATTTCGAGCACTTTCATTTTTTAGCATTTTTAAGCCCTGTCAGGCTTCTGGATCCGATTTCGGATCACAACATGCCACTCACTTTTCTTGTGTTTCACTTGCAGAAAAAATGAGCATTCTTCAATGTTGAATTGATCCTGCTTCCTTCTCCATATCCTTTGTGGTTCCTGTTTGATATTCTTCTTTGGTTCCCTTGGAGGAAAAATCAATCTACAATCTTTGGTTATGTGTCAAAAATTGTTTCACTTGTAGCACTCTACTTCATTACTTAGTGAACCAAAAATGTTATAATTTATATTATGTGCTTCATGTGACTTTCTAGGATCACTATTGTTTGAATAACCTTCATAGTTATTTTGGTTCTTGGAATAGGCTCTACAGTTTGAAACTTTGTGTCCAAAATTGTTACAAGAATAACACAAACCAAGAAAAAGAGTTTGATACCTAGATGTAAGGGATTTTCTGAATGGTGTTTCTCTCCTGAAGCCTTCTTTTTCTTGAAATGTTGTTGATTGCTGATTCTATGTTCTAAATATTTTAGGTGGTCTGGTTCCTCTATGATTTTATTCTTGAGTCTTCTTGTACTCTTATTTATTGATAGTTCCTCTGACGATTTATGCATAGCTGCTTTGTTATGCTTATTATAATGTTGTCTTGGAGCTCAAACCTTTCTCAGTCAACATCTAGTTGTATCCTAGCCTAGACATGTCATAGTATGGCCTTTGACTGTTGATGATCTCATCCAATATCTTGGTGTTGTTTTGCCACATATATTTATTATGAATATCTTTTCTTAAGGTGACTATTTCTTCTTCTAAAATTTCAATCATCTTCTCCTTATATTCTAACTGATTTCTGAGTGTTTCTTCAATCCTCCTGTCTTATTCTACATGGATTTTTAAATTCATGATTATCTGCTCGATTTGTTTTCAGTTGGAATTTTGAGATCCTTCTTCTTCTTTAATTCTTCCTTGAGTGACTTTTTTTTCTTTCTTTCTTTCCCTAGTTCTTCTAAGGCACTGATTAATTCTGCTATGAAATCATCTTTGCCTTCTTATTTAAAATCCTATTCATCATCATCCACTACCATGAAGAGTACTCTTTTTGAATCACTGTCACTATCATCATCATCGTATGATGAGGAGATTTATTCCTTTTTGTATAATCGTTTCTTGAAGAATTTCTTTTTGATCCTTCTCTTGTCTCCTTTTTTACTTTTCTTTTTCTTCTTAGGATCTTCTTCTTCATTACTACCTTTATTCTTAGCATAAGGAAATTTAGAATAAAAATGACCAATACCATCACAACCACAACATTTTAATGGAATCATACCTTTGTAGTTGTTAGTTCCTCTTTTTAACTTCCTTACAATTTTTTTCACTTCTTCATCTTCCTCTAAATCATCCCTGCAACTACAATATGGTTTTGAATTTTTCTTTTTTCTTCTTCTTTGTCTTCTTGGATTCTTTGAACACTACTTCCTTTATGACTGGGTTCTCTTATTCTATCCTAATTTCATAAGATGTGAATATTCTGTGTAGATCATCCATGCTCGAATTGTCAAGATCTATGCTTTCTTCCAGGGAAGATATATTAGGATCAAATATCATAGGTAGATATCTTAGAACCTTTTGAATGACAATTTATTCATCAAATTCTTTTCCCAGTCCTCTAATAGTTTTAAATGTTTCATCAACTTGCAAAAACTAGGCTTCAATTTCTTCATCTTCCTTCATCTTCAATTGCTCAAACTTAGCTCTAAGGGTTTGAAGCTTAGCTCCCTTGACTTTGGTATCTCCTTCGTAAATATTTTGAACTTTATACCAAAGATCCTTTGCGGTCTTGAAATTCATAAATTTGACAAATAATGAATCATCCATATTGATCATGGTGGTTCCTTTAGCCTTTAAATTGTTTTTACTGAGTTTCTTTCCATCTTTGTCAGTTTGGGGAGTGGATAGTGCTACATATCCATCTACTACTGACTTCCAAACATCAAATCCCTGCACCTATAAAAAGGTTTGAATCCTTTTATTCCAAAAGGCATAGTTCTTTCCATCAAACCTTGGTGCTCCAATCTTTGTGTATTCCATGATCTCCTTCCAGTGGTTAAACTATTTCTTGAAGGACCTGCTCTAATACCAATTGTTGGAATATTGAGAGGGGGGGGGGGTGAATCAATATGCTCACTTATTATCACTTTTAACCGCAATATGAAATCATTAATTTCATCAACAATATATCATCAATATATCATGAGAAGTATAAATCAACAGAGCATAATAGACATCCACAAAAACACAGTACACCATAATTTACATGGAAACCCAAATGGGAGACAACCACATAATTATTTTCTTATATATCAAAAGAATACATTTATTGGAAGCAACAACTTCCTAATTATCCAACTACAACTGGAAGGAAGCTACGACCCCCTATTTCAGGCCCCAACCTGAAGGAAGCTACAAATCCATGATTTCTCTAGCTCTAACTAGAAGGAGGCTACAATCACCTAATTCTTAGGATCCAATATAAAGGAAGCTCCAAATCCCTGATTCTTTGGATCCAACTAGAAGGAGGATACAATCCCCTTTCCTTTCCATTTCCTTCCACCCTGAAATATAAATGTAGACAAAACTATCACTACCACTGATAATGTCATTGTCTCTAATAATTAAATTGTAATCAACTTATCATCGAATTTGTCACCATGACATCAACCTGTAACTGATCATCAACTTGTCACTATATCCAACCTGTCACTAATATTGTGCCATCAACATGTTCTATATCAAAGTTGTACCATACCATGCATCAATCATGTACCATAAGATATGCCAAATGTAGATACCATAACATCAATGATGAGTAGCTAATCAAGTACTTGCATGTATCTATATCATATCATCAATGATATACAAGAGTGTTCCTCAAGCCGATATCACAAATATGTTCCTCTAACAATGAACCATAAAAACCATACACAATGTACCAAGGATATGTCTCAAGCATGCATCAATGACACCAAACCATGGAACTCAACCATATGCAACCATATGCCAAAAGGACCTCCAAGGCATGCCTCAAGCATGTGCCATACCATCCATGATACAAGCCTCAACCAAACATATAAAAGACATACCTTTACTCATGAATAAGACCTGATGCATATCATCACAGACCAATAGACCAACCTGTACAGATCATCTTCAACAAACTAGAGATGACATCTTCTTCAAGGGATTTTCACATATCCGTGACTTTCTCCACTACTACCCGCGAACATCCACACTTTTATCCATTGCATCCTGCATACATCCACACCCTTCTGACCTGCAACCCATGGATACCTCAAAAAATAGGGTTACTCACAATTTTTGGAAATCTGAGACTTTCACCTTCGACCTTCCTTCACACCCTTACACTTGCTACCTCATATTCGACAATAAACCAAAATTTCTTCACAATAAAGATAATCAATAGAGCTGTGTGTGAATTGTACTTATGAGAGAGTTCTTGAGCTGTATACATACTTTTTCTAGGTAACCTCTTTCCTTAATTTAAGGGCTTATTGACTTTCTTGTTACAACCACTTTACCCTTTCATTAATTGACTTGTAACCAACTAGGGGTTTCTTAACCATTGTTTGGGGATTCTAACTTCACAAGGCCATTACTCCTCAACTATGAGGAACCACATGGCGTACCACCTATCACCATAAATGACACGACATGGACTATACATCTATGATTATGTTACATGCATTTACATTGTCCTTCATGTCCTTATTCCTCAAACAACTTCGAGATTCTTGACCACACCTATGGGTTTCTTGTAGACTTCTTCAAAGCATATTCCCATGAGGGCCATGCTTAGAGATACGCCATATGGGGACCACTTTGGAGACTTCTCTAAATACACCCATCACATATGTTGAAATCAATCCCACTGCTTGTTGACATCAATGAAAACCAACTATCCAAAACATTCTGTAAATGTGTCCAGAGATAGAAACTAGAATTGAAAAGGATTGAAATCCTCTTTGCCCCATCCCTCAATGAATGTGGCATCTCATTTGAAACTATTAATTTTTTATCTAGGTCATCTCTTATGAAGTGAAAACTATCTTTAATCTCTCATGAAGTTATATGTTTTGTGCATGTAATACCTAGATGGAATCCTAGAGTTTGGTAAGTTTCTCTCATGTAAAATATGGTGGAAGTACTTTTGTAGAGCTAGTAGGAATAATAACACATACTTCATCCACTACACTACTCAAGGAAACATTTTCTACAACCATGTGAAAATTCCTTCTTTGTAAGTCTAAATAATAATTTCCAAGTGCCCAGTGTCGATCATCCAATTCATTCATTATCTCCATCATGTAAATGCTCAAGTCTCTAGATGGTACTGCAAAAAGGTCTAGTTCCATGAGTGAGAGTTTCTCAGAACATTCAACCAACACATGGGAATAATGAGGAGATGAGGCTAGAGGATTCAATAATACAATAATTTTCTTAATCCCAACACCATGACGTACCATTATACTAAGGGTAGGAGATAATGGAAATTGGTGTGCATCTGTTACGATGCCACTTGGTTCATGAGAAGGTGAACTGATTTCTTTTGAAGTGTCACCTATCTATAATGCAAGGTGTAGGTTCTGAAGTTGCTGAGGAGAATCATGTTGAATTATTTGCTACACCTCCATATGATAACTTAAAATTTCAACAATATTCTAAACTCTCTTGGGTACAAGGGATGTGCCCAAAACATTTTTCACTTGTTTCTATTGTTGATATTTGTGGGGAAACTCTTGATCCTCTCCCTATACCTCCAAACTTGGAATTGTTGTCGACTGGTTTGATACATTTTTTCTATTTACTAGTATTTTTTGTGTTCTCTGGGTATGAATTGTTTCTATGGGTTCTAAAGAAGAAGGGACTAGTGTACTGTCTCCTTTTCCCTCGAAGGAATATTCAATAGACTATGAGGATGGTGTATTTTCTATCCTTATCCATTTCTTTTTTAGATGTGTTGTGTCATGCTCTTCTTCCTTCTTTACCTTTTTTGCTTGCTTTACTTGCTATTGCACTCTTTGTCTCTTCAATTCTAATAATATATGGGATTTATGAGTGATGGGAATATAGAACTTGATGCACTAGTTCCTTCTTCTTGGTTCTTTTTTATACATGCTTCTCTAACTTGAGTGATTTCAACATATTTCTTAGGATCCAATCATAGCTCTTCAGGGCATTGTGTTCTAGATGTCTTCCTCTATTATGAAAAATAGTAATACATTTGCGAGTACATGTGAACGAAACAAATTCATCATACTTATCCAAGGGATTCCATGGGATCTGATAGGATCCAATGGTCTCCTATATCGTATGAGTATACGAGTGTTGAAATTCTAGGTTAATGTCTACTTGTACATGCTTCTCCTCTGTAAAATACCAAATTTTGAATGTCAGTGTTGGAAAGGACTTCGTAACCTATGTGTCATAAGGTTGAACCTATGGAACTTTCCATGATACCAGAACCAATAGAAGTAAGACCCATCTATAGTGAAACTATTTACTTTGATCCTAGGAATCTATTGGGCCACCAGAGAGGGCACCCATCTTCCTTTTCCAGTGAGCATGAGGACGCATAAGAATTTCCTAATAAATAATTAGCATGTTAGTTCCATTAGGAAGTTAATTAATAAAAATCCTTTGTCAGTCCAGTAAGACAAGGCACTCCATAATTTCTATTAAAAGGTCAGTTAAGTAAACCAATAATAATTGGAAACACTGCTTGTCTGTCATAAATAAAAACAACAAGTCTCTTGTTTTTTTTGTAAACAAAAAATTGCCTAGTCTGTTAAAAAGGGTGTCTTCTTGCTGGAAATACAATAGATGGTCATTTAATTCTCAATTCTAGTATTGTTCCCTTTCATTCTCTGTGTATTTTGTATTGTGCCATGTTTTATTCTTGTGTGTCAATCTATTATGTTATTTCATTTTAATTTTTTCATATAGAATTGTGGATCATCTATGCATTCTTGAATGAACTCATTTTTTATATACCATGCCCATGTCATGTTAGTACCTTGCACACACCTCTTTCCCACATGAATGATCCCCATCAGACACTCTTCCTTTTGAGACTTCTGAATCAACTTTCACACCAACAAATGAGCGATCTAACCTCTAGATCCCTTATTGTTTAAGTAATTAAACCACATGACCCTCTGTGTGTACCATATTTTTGATATATCCCCTAGGGAGTAATATTTCAAGCCATCATTTCCTCAACTGCATCCTCACCCACTCATGGAAGTCATGATACCTTATGAAATATATCAAGTTTTTTAGGGTCACATATGGTCCAACCATACAAAACGTCCATGCAATTGGCTAGGTAAAAAGATCATATTACACTAAATAGATGTGATATGACCAAAATGTGGCACATCAAGTAGAGACATGATACTAGAATTATAAAATTTTGTTGCCCATGCCTTTGGAACTAATTCATTTCCATCTCGTAGTGTCTTGATATCAACATAATTCTAAAATTGAAGCTATGGAAATTGATTCTCATTGTGCATTTTATAATCACAAAATTTGATAATTGCAACCTTTCTCCATAGGGGTTCCACAATATTTACCTTTTCATGGATTTATATCGCTGACATGTTTTCTTATTTAAAGTCCTTAAGCTTCATCCAATTTTGTATTTTAGGTGAAGTCACCATTACCTTATCTTGGTTACACCCACAACTCTTTTATCGTTGCAATTCACTTTGATCTCCCCAATGAATCTTTGCACAACACTAGAACTCGACACAATATATTTCCTTGTAATCTCTTTCCAATATTATAGATTTGTTGCAATTGCCCTATGAATTACCATCTTTTCAACTTGTCTTGTCAAAACACACCTTTTATTAATCTCTACCATGGGTTTACAAATATAATTGATACTTTGATGTCTTATCCCTGTCCTCATCCTTCATTTGTTTGATCTCATATACTTTATAATGTCATGCTTCCCCCATCATTCTCTTATTTTACTTATCACCTCATCCATCATTTGGCTCCATTCACTTGTTACCTTTATTCACCTATTTATTTCACTTCTAACAATTCTTCATTAATAACTGACTCATGACTCCCATATATGCACTTACGAATCTCCTACTTATTCACCTATCAATATCACCAAAATTATTTCATCTGCTACCTACTATAATATTTTCTTAGATAATATGGTACATGGAGTTTTCTTGTTCTGAATATTCATTGGGCCCCCAACATGTCATAGTATGGCTTTAGTCTACTAATGTTCACTAACCTCTTCATGGGACTTCCATCCAACATGGTTAATTTTAGAGTTCCAACTCCAACAATATATGTGATGTGGAAGGGTCCAAGCCATCTCATCCCCAAATTTTCTGGATTCTTTAAAAACCTACTATCACAGAGAACCACCAATGATCCAGATTCCATTACCTTAGTCCAAATATTGTAGTCATTCCAATATTTCTGTCATTGATTCTTCATACTCAGATGAAACCCTACAATTAACCAATCCTCTTCCAATTCCATTAGATCCACAAGCCTCCTCTCTATGGATTAGTCATTGATCCTTTTTTTAGCAACCACAATGTGTAAACTAGGCACCACAAACTCTAGGGGCATCACTGCTTCCTTCCCATAGACCAAGTGAAATGTGTTATTCTTTGTTAGCTACTTTCTTGTAGTCCAGTAAGCCCATAAAATTGTAGATATGTGCTCATCCCAATTATCTCGGTCCACATTATAGAGCTTTGTCATTGCATTCCCCAAATTGTTTTTGAACACTTCAACTGTTCCATCAATCTATGGGTGGTATGGTATACTTTTCTAATGGTGAATCATGAATTCTTAATTAAGTTCCCAAATCATATTATTTATGAAGTGCGTACTTACCGATCATTAATACTATAGGGTAGCTAAACCTAATGATTGTGTTCTTGAATATGAAGCATGTAATAGTTTTGCCATGTAGTCTTTCACTGGTGCCGCTGCAACCTACCACGTCAAATAATATATCATAGTAATAATGTAGTGCATAGATATTCTCCATGTAGGGGGATTGATTGGACCCACAAATTCCATTTCCCATTTCTCAATGGTTCTAACACCACCACAAGGAACAAGGGTATCTCATCTCTTCTAGAAGGTTTCCTAATGTGTTGAAAAACATAATAGTATTTACAATATTCATTTTCATCCTAATGCATTTTAGACCACCATAAACCTACACGAAAAACTTTCATAGCTGATGATTTCCCTGCATTATGTCCACCTATGACCCCTTCATGTGCTTCAAATCTAAGTATGTCTCGCTCATGTTCAAACACACATTTTCATAAGATTCCATCTGTGTTGAATTTGTAAAGTTGTCCTGCAATAAGTTGAATCTATCACACAGGTCACTGAATGTTGTCACTGTGCATACATGTAGTCATCTAGTGCTTTACCAATAGTCAAGAGTTCTATTATCTCTTTCAATTGATCTGGCACCTCTTCCACCTAAAATAAGTGCATGTCATGCATCTTATCATCCACATTTCCTCCACTCTCCCCTGATTCCAAGCATGATAGGTGATCGGGTTTGACATTGTGCTTCCCTGGTTTAACTATTACCTCAAAATGAAACTCCTGGAATAAAAATAACCATATGAATATCCTTCCCCCCAACATTGGCTTATTGACTAGGTATTTCAATGCAAAATGGTCAATAAAGAACTTAAATTCTTTCCCTAAAAGGTAGTTCCTGAATTTTTGAAGTGCGTACACCATGGAAAGACCCTCTCTCTCTCTCTCTCTCTCTCTCTCTCTAGTGGTGTAATTTCACGTTGTATCTGACAATTTTCTAATGGAAAAATAAATGTGATAATCAATGTTACCTTCTCTTGGCTATGTAAGCACTGTGTCAAGTGAAATGGTTGAAGCATCCACATGAACATGAAAATGTGTTGTCCAGTTAATAAATATCATGATAGGTGCAATCATCAACTTCTATTTTAACAAATCAAATGCTTCCTAACACTCTTGAATCCAAATGAACTTCAGATACCATTTCAAGAGCTTCTCTAGTGGGGCTATAATGTGATCATCATTCCTTATAAACTTTTGGTAATACCCTATATGACCAAGTGTGGAACACATAATTTTTAGTGAAGCAGGGGGCGGAAAATCAACAATCACAACAATATTGACTTGATCCACCAATAATACTTCCTAATACACCACATGACCCAAAAAAACTCTAAAGTGAGTGAATAAGATACATTTATTTATATTTAATGAAAGCTACAATTGCTTGCATCTATCCGACATTAATTTTAAAAATTGAAAATAATTTTTCAATAAACTAAACATAGTCCAATCATCCAAGTACACCTCCAAAAATTTATGCATAAATTATTTGAAAGTATCAATAAAAATCCTTGAGAAGACTGTGGGTTCATTCTTTAATCTAAAGGGCATCACATTGTATTGAAATATCCCCATTCAGTTGCAAATGTGGTCTTATACCTTTCTTCTTTTGCCATCCTAACTTGATCGTATCCTAAGAATCCATATGTGAATGAATATGCCTCTATACCTCCTACATTCTCTAAAATTTGGTCATTGAATGGTGTGGGAAATGGGTCATGGATGTAGGCCACATTAAGTGATATAAGGTCCATGCTTGTTCTTATTTATCCTATATTTTTATTCTAAATCACCACGGGGTTGATCTAGTCCAATTCCTCTATAGGAAAGATAACACATGTATTGATCATTTGATCCAATTACTTCTTAACTTTATCCTTATATTTCCAGTTCAATATGTATGTCCACTTATTTATAGGTTTAAGTTTTAAATAACTTTTCATTTCTCCTAGGGACCCTACAATCCCTTTCATCTCCTCAAAGATATTCGGGAACACATCTTCATACTCCTTAAGCAAGTTAAATACATGGCAAATAGTCTCCTGGTCCTAGTAGTCTTTAATAATTTCCATCTTTGGTTCTATAATTGTCTTGATGTTCCATTTCTATGTTCTGAGAGGTTGTTTGTAAAAGGGAGTCTTATATTTAGGTTTCTTTCCTTTAGCATCCATTTTTCCAACTAATTCTTTGAATTGCATATTATTTAATTTCTCATCCTCTTATATTGGATCATTCTCATTCATTTTCCAATAAATATAGGTTCCTTTAGATTTTCCAACTTTTTATGGAACACCCAGATTGTGTTATGAGTTGACTCGATGTGTGCATATTTTCCACGAAAGATAAATTTCTTGATTTATCTTAAAATTCTAGACAACCTGGGTTTATTTGAATTGATTTTAAACATGGTGTAGAATTATTTTTTCAAACTCTCCTAGTCCTTAGTATTTATTCTAGTTTCCTCATGTATTTACCAAATTTTTGGGACTACATCAAGGGTATGAATAAATATGTGTACCCACTCCTACACTAGAAAATTCTTTTCATTACACCTCTTTTTGAAAAACTAGCTATTTTATTCTTTTCAATCCACCAATTTTTGAATTTTTTTGATTATGTTACTTATAGGTTTTTAATTATCTCACCATATCCTCCACAAAACCCTCTTTTAGCTCATGTATATTCCACAACACCCTCTACTATACTACTATAAATCCACCTAAGTGACTGCAACATGCATCAAAATTCCACATCACAACTTCAGGGAAGTGCGAGTACTCTCTAACTGTCATTCTCGACTTTCTGAACTAGGCATAAATCCTACCTGTCTATTTGGAGCCCCAAGGCTCGATACCTCATCTGGACAAGAAAAAATCTATATCAATACTCATGTACATGAATAATATCAAAAGTATGACCTAAATTCCCTCCATAATTACTAGGTACAACCCCAAAAATCAAAGTCTAATCCCACAACACCATCATTGAACAACACTCTAGCCATTCTTCAGGACTTCGACATCACAACTCCAATACAAGGCATGCAAATTACTGACATAAGTAGTAGATTGAGTTGTCCCCAACCCATAATATGTTACTTATAATATTCTCCTTAGTGGTTTTGGGCTCCCATGATATCATCAAATAAACCGTCCCTCTCGGCCCACTGGTGGATAACCTGACAATCACCACCTTACAACATGCAATCAATGCATTAGTCATAATATCAACATCCAAAGTAAATAATTCACATGCTAACTCTTGCATTCGATCATGATAATATGAAATCATTGTCATCATCACATGCTCACACATTTCATCATAAAACATCTTATCATAAAATATTTCCATGCAATCACATTAGGAGATACTATCATAAGAAATATAATGTCAACACATTTTTATCAAAGAAATATCTTTTCATCAACATAATTAAATGGAATCACATAAAATCATATGTAAATACAATAGGTTCTTAATATAGCATAAAATAATGAACACATAATGAATACAAAATAATAAAACATTATGAACATTCTTATCATGATTCATCAACAAAATCAAGCCCCTAACTTGCAATATCATGAATACTAGCTATCACATCTAATGAAACTATTATCACTAAAACATCCATATAGTCCATGGATCTACTTAATTAATTTGGTCATCCCACACTAACTCAATAAGGATCATTAGTATTATGAGTGCCATGTGATCATCGTGATACAAATTGTTTCCTGATTATCATTTCCTCTTCTTTCAACAAGAAGGTTGGCATATTACAGAATCTGGATATTCACGCTATTAGATGCCAGGTTTCCCATTCAATCCATTTCATATTTTCTTGAGAAGATGAGTATTTAATTATTTTATGTGCCAATGGATAAGGTCACTCAATCATGCAAAGAATCCTCTTAACAAGTTTCCCCATTCACACATTTATAAGCATCATTAGACAAACTGTTGTTAGGATATTTAGAAACTTAGGAGTTAGTTAATATCTACTTGGTCTAATGTGTCGTTAGGTAAAAGTGTGTTTCTTTAGTATGCATTAGTATGCATTTGTAGTTAGAAAATCCTATGGTCACGATATGTTCCCGACATAGAGTGATCTGACCGTTCATATTCTCCTCGATCTTAACGACCATTGATCCATGGCTTACACCCAATTGGTACATGATCTCTATTTAAAAATATTTGAGGTTCATTTTCTGATGATCGATTGTGAGAAAATCTCTTGTAAAATATCTCATCAATATTTTTCTTTTGCATTAATAAACTGCTCCAAGTGGCTGCATTGGCTGGGGTCGTGGATGTTTCCCCGTAGGGGTTTTACCATGTCAAAAAATTGATGTGTTGATATTTAATATGGTTGTGTGAGTGGTTATTGAAGGTGTTTTTCCTCTATTGGAATACTTGTATTGTCGAACATGGTATTAGATCATGTTTGAAGACTCGCTCCTGTTGTAGATCACAGTCATGAAGCCGAGTTGTCTCATCTCCATTTTGTATCATTTCCATACATTTCTAGGCTGACAAGACTATTCCATTGTGCACAGAGTGCTCGTTTTACTCAGGAAAATTTTTTGTTTCACTCGAAAAGGTTTTTGTTTGCCCAAGATATGACCATTTCAGTTAGATCCGGAGGTATACAGCCTGAATACACTTTTTAAAAATTTTTGCAGAGTATTATTTTGGTTTTGTATTATTTTTTTTGGGTTGCTACTCTTTTAGATTTGTGTATGCTCTTTTACCTGTGCCGTGTGTGATCTCAGAAAATCAGAAACAAATAGGAAAAGGTGCATCTTCCGGGTAAGCTAACTGATATCTAACCCTTGTTGTCATTGAGAAGCGAATTTTTTTTTCTTGTGTGAAAAGAGTTTTTTTTAGCACGCTCTCCAAGACCATATTTAACAACAACAACAAAGAGGGTTTTTACTCTTATTTGTTTTATTTCATTTTTATATTATTTGTTTCCAGGTTGCTACTCTTTTAGATTTGCATATGCTCTTTTCGTCGTGCCCTGTGCAATCTCAAAAAATTAGAAATAGATAGGAAAAGATGCATCTTCCGAGTAATCTAACTGAGTTCTAACCCTTGTTTTCATCGAGAAGCAATTTTTCTTTTCTTGTGTAAAAAGAGTTTTTTTTTAGCACACTCTCCAAGGCCGTCTTCAATAACAACAACAACAAAAACACCCCCAATCCTCTTGCTAAACAATACAATATGTTTTGCTAGACCATTTGGTTAAAAGTTTCCTTATTAAGTAAGAGGTCTTGAGTTCAAGTTTATTTTTTTGTTACATTTTTTGAAAAATTTCATGCTCAAATTGTAAAATGTATTTCACTTCAAGTATAAAAGTGAATCACTATAAGTAGCTTTAATATTTTATTTTAGAATTATTAAATTTGCATGCGTCTTTTCTTTTATAAAGTAACTTTATTGTAAAAATGATCCCCACTTCTCTTTATAAAAGTGAGTCACTTCATAAAACAACTTACACCACCACGCGGTCCTTTGGTTACCGTTTATGCCTTTTTTTAAAATGACATAACTTTCACATCCGAAGTCCGTTTTTAGTTTCGTTTTTTTTTTAAACTGCATAATTTTTTGAGATCTTTTCATCTAGATCATCAATTTCAGTTTTTAAAATCCATATTATCTACATATTCAATATGGATTCTTCCAGTAATATTTTTCTTACTAGCACCAACTACTTCCAATGGAAATATCATATGGGGGATTTATTAAGAAGTAAAGGCTTGTACTGGATTATCTTGGGAAAGGAAAAAGAACCCACTAATGTTGATAAGAAAGTAAAATGGGCTAATAGGAGTGATGAAACACATGGACTAATTGGAATGTCCATCTCTCTTGATTTAATGTTCCACCTTAAAGAAATTGATGACCCTGATGAAGCTTGGGAAAAGATTGAAACTTTGTTTGGTAAACTCAATATTATTCGAGAAAAACAATTAGAAAATCAAGAACTGACTTTAAATCCAATTTCTTACATTGGAGACTATCTATATAAGTTTAAAACACTTAGAATTTAATGTGAATAATGTGAGATAAATATGGAGGAAGAACATTGGATCTATCTTATTCTCTCTAAGCTAGGTAGTGCATATTCTCTGTTTGTATCTACCTTTTATGCCATGAGAGAGGTTCTAGGGACAACTTATAAAAAATCCACTCTTGAGTCCTTTTGTGCTGCTTTGATTAGAAAGGAAGATAAGATTGTACAACTTGAAGTGATCAAAACTACATGTACCTCCAACAAAGCCTTAGTTTCCCAGCAGAAAGATAAACCCAAGTATCCAAAGAAACAACGTCCTCGCTACAAAAACAAGCAACATAAGGGTACCAAACCTGCTCGAACAACTTCAACCCCTAATGGTGACAAAGGAGAAAAATATAAAAATAAGAAGACTGAAAGACATTTCAACTTTTGTGATAAAGATGGTCATGATGAGTCCAAATGTTTCAAGAAGATGGCAGCTTTAGAAGCATCGATGAAGAAGCACAACATCAATATTGATTCTACTTCTTCTTCTTCTTATCATGGACATGCACATTCTACTTTTGGTTTCTCCTTTAATAGAAATTCTACTTCTTGTTCTGATGAGTGTCTTATTTATTCTGGAGCATCTTATCATATGGATAAGTATAAAGACACATTTTCTTCTCTAAATGAATGTAACACCAAGAAAATATTTGTTGGTGATGATAGATCTCTTAGTGTTGTAGGATCTGTAACAATTCAAGTAGATAATGGTCATTTCAATGATGTATTATGTGTTCCAAGTCTTTCTTGTAACCTTATATCAATATATCAAATCACTCATTCATGTGAAGGTAAAAACATAGAGTTTTCACCTCACCAAGTTATAATCAAGGATCTAAAAGATCTTAAGCATGTTCTTGCAGCTGGAATTGCTGATGATATTACCAAGTTGTACAAGTTTGACAACTTTGGGTTATCATATTTTTCATCAATTTTTGTTGCTCATAGCGATGACTTGAGAAACATTTGGCATGCGCGGTTTGGTCATCTAAAATATCACTCATTGCAAAAACTATGTAATTAAAAGATGGTGACTGGTCTTCCTCCTGTTTCATGCAAAGATGGTGTTTGTGCCAGTTGTGTTCTCGACAAACATCATCAAGACAATTTTGACAAATGTGCCTCTTGGAACGCCTCGGACCCTTTGTATCTTGTTCACAGTGATTTGTGTGGTCCAATTTCTTCTCCTTATTTTTTTGTGTGTAAGTATTTATTAACTTTCATTGATGACTTTTCCAAACTTACTTGGATTTACTTCTTAAAACTTAATAGCAGAGTTTTTGACAAGTTTTTGGCCTACAAGGCCCTTGTAGAAAAACAATCTGGACATCAAAATCAAAAGTTAAGAACAAATAATGGAGGTGAATATGTGAACAATAATTTTACAATTTACTGCACTACATAGGGCATCCAAATGAAGCATACCGTTCCATATACACCACAAAAAAATGGTGTTTCTAAGAGAAAGAACCGAACATTAAAAGAAATGGTGAATTGTATGATCCAATCTAAGGGATTAAGTCTAAAGTATTGGGCGGAAGCAATCAACTGTGAAAATTACATAGTAAATCACACTCTCACAAATTCTCTTAAAAACATAACACCGAAAGAATATTGGACTAAAAGTAAACCAGATGTAAGTCACTTCTGTGTATTTGGCAGTATATCATGGGCTCACATTCCTGATGAGAAAAGGAAAGCATTGCAGCTTAAAAGAGAGAAGTGTATATTTGTTGGTTATTCTGAAGATGTCAAAGGTTATAGACTTCTTCAACTACATTGTAATGAAATTATTATTAGAAGATATGTTAAATTTGATGAAAATGACTTGGCCTGTGATCCTAATTCAATGATTGTGCCTTCTTCGACCTGCAATCCATATTTGACATTTGTGCCTTCTTCTGTTCCTATTCAGGTTTCTTCTTCAGATGATGACAGTGAGGATGAAGATCCACCTCCGCCTGCTCACCTCCTTCCATATGTGATCAGGGGATCAAATTTTGCTCAATTTTCAAAGTGTTCGGAATGCGACGAAAATAGTGCCATTGCATCCGTCTCATTTTCATGATTCCAGCAGCATATTTACTTTCACAAACGGAGTCCGTATGGAGGAGATATCACGATCTGTTCGCCAGGCCAAACAGGCAAAAATTTGGGATGCTGACTGTACCTGTCTGTACAGTCCGTACAACCACGTGGAGGGCCGTACCATCATGATGACATGGCAGTTTGATGACATGGTGCATTTTGGTTGGTTGTTCATTGGCGAGAAGCATGATGACACGTGTCCGTTTGGGCGAATAATATGAGGACACGTGGCCCAACCCGAGGGTGCCACGTGGCGCTCATTCATTGGTCATTATTTTCATATATAAAATTTTATTGGGAGTCTGTGGGGTTCGACCCCCAGACCTCCCCTCTTGTAAAGACTTTATATTACTACGCTAGCCAACATACCGCCACTTGTCGCTTGTTAGAAAGGCGGGCCACATTATATTTATGTTTACGTTATGTGTTATATGGAAAAGGACGCGGGCCGGGGCTTAAGCCTCGACCCATGGTTTCATTACAATACACATGACCGTATATATATGTTGGCCGGGATTGTTGGCGTGCACGCGTTTATTGTTTTGGATTGCAATGTATTACATTGCATTTATATGTATTCCATATTATATTTAAAACTGCGCGCGGGGTATGAACTTTAACCTTTGGTTAATGTGTGGATATGACCCGTGGTTTGGTCGGTGTAATAACCGTGCGGGAGTTTTAAAACGGATTAACCACTTTTACGCCCAGCCTTTGGTCCCATGGCCATATGCCCGAGTGCCGAGGCGGTTAGGGGCTGGAGGCGCCTTAACCGTCCTACAGTTTGCACTGTTGGCGCGGTTGCGCCCGGTGCCAAGTTTTTACACTTAAATGAGTGTGTGTGCCAGGTTTGAAGCACAAGGGTACGATTTGTAGAACCAGAGACAACAAAGTTGAAGGGGAAGACTTTAAGGAGGCTATCTTCTTCATTTTTCGACCGATTGAGGTGCCGAAAGAGCCCAGACAGGGGTTTTGGGATGCTGCGGAGCCATTGGAGTAGTCGGTTTGTCATTTTGAGAATTGTAAGGCATGTTTTTGAGAACTTTGATCAATTTAATAATAATGATCCATTGGAAGCTGGACCAGGAGATGTAGCCCGGAGTGGGGTGAACTCCTTTATCAAGTTGCTGTGTTTATGTGCTGATGTTCAATGTTTTATGCTGCTGTCTATGTGTATTTTTACATAAGTAATCCTTTATTATGTGTTGCAAATTGATCTGGTTGCTTTAAAACACATAACATTTCACTTGCAATAATTATTCAAGTTTTTCAAGTCTTCTTCATTTTTAGATTAAGTTGGTATCAGAGCACTGGTTTTGAAGACTTGATTATTTGCAAGTTTTGTTTCTGATGCTCACAAGGTTGAAACTCACAAGAGGAGAAGGTCAACTTGTGGAGCCAAGTTCTTATCTGACGAGGAGGAAGCAGTTTCATTCACCGCAAGTTGCAGAGAGACATTCACCAAGCATGGCAGATGCAGAAGATCATGAACGTGTTCCAGATGAAGAAGCAGACTTCAGGAAGACCATCATATAGTTGAGAGATATGATGAAAGTCATAATGGAACGAACCATGATGTCACAGGGTGAAGGCTCTAACCCTTCAATGCATAAGGGAGGCGGTGGTGACAAGACTCCAGGCAGAGATGGAGGGAATGGTGCTTCTCCACCACCCTCT
>ML777644.1:539011-551626 GCA_009831015.1 Picea engelmannii
ATTGAAGGGCACTTTTCAGCAGCTTGGTGCGCGCGCATATGCGCGGGACAAAAACGTGTTTCTAGCGCATACGCGCCCGACGCGCGCCTGTCAACATGAAAAGCCGCGCATATTCTAATACGGTGCATTAATTGCTTAAGTCGACCTCCCGACCGCCTGTGGACCGGCCCCCAAGATGATTTGACCCTCAGATCAGGGTCGGCTCTGCAAATTCGGCGAATTAAATGACTTAAGTGAACCCTAAACAGGTCTGTGTTTACACCGGAAGCTGGTTACGTGACCGCCTGGAAAATGATATAAATAGCCGTGAAGACTCATTGTTTCAGCAGAGAATTCAAAGCAGAGTTACGCTGTCCAGATGATTCAGATCCTAGCCTTTGACAACCAGTCCATCAGCTGTGTAATCCAAAGTTCTCTCACCACCCATTTCTGTTCTGTTCATTTTGTAAGGAAGGCATTCTGTTGAGGATCCCCGAAGGACCTTCCGCTGGAGGGAAGAGGAACCATTATCCCTTTCTTCAGTGTGTGCTTTGGTTTCGCTAATAGATCAATCCTTGAAACCATTGATGACTCCCTTGTCTCACGTTTGATGTTTTTGTTTATTTTTGAATTGTTATTCGCTTTAAGTTTGTAGTTAGACTGTATTCTGTTTGTTTTCTGTTAACCCTTTTTGCTCTACAGCATCCTGTTCTGCCTTGCCGAGCCCAACAGGGCATGCTAGTGCTCCCATTTTTGCTCACCCGGCGACGATTCGAGCACGAACACTAGGAGATGAAGCGCCAAAAGTCATGTGGGCACCGTTTGGGTAAGTTGGTGCATCAACTTCCCGAGCTCGTAACTTTTGCATACGATCTCCGTTTTAGGCGTGTGATAGCTCGTTGGAAAGGTATCATCAAGGAGATTCATTTTGGGGGCTCAATCATGCCTTTGGATATCATTTAGAATCTCGATCTCGAAAAAACTTCATTTAGGCCCTCAAAATGGGCTCGGAAGTGAAAACTTGCTAAAAATAGTAAATTGCCAAAATTGCCAGGAAACAGTTTTGAGCCAGTCGGAAAAGGTGGGTGGCCACCGATATCCACCTGGATCACCAATTTTCCATGTTTCAAGATTAAATAAGGTTATAGGTGGCAAGATCCCAGTTCAAACTATATTGTCATAACTTAACGAGGAAGGAAAAATCATATTGGAGCCTGAAGCCATCACTGACACAGGAGTTTTCCAGTTGAGGAATAGATCCATTTCAGAGTATCTCATTAAATGGATGAAACTACCGGCTTAAGATTCCACTTGGGAAGATGATTCTTTTATACAGAGGCATCCATAGTTACTCAAGCATTGTGGAAAACACTTGTCTCAAGGGGAGGTGCATGTTAAGCCCTAATATTGGCTCATTACCTTTTAATTGGGGCATATTACATTAGTAATGTTATTTTATTTATGTCGGCTTTATTCCATTAATTGTAATTATACCTCCTAGTCTCCTATATATACCAAGGAGACATTTTCATTTGGAATCATCTTGGAATTGTACATTTATGTGGGCATAAGGAGGTTGCCCCCTCGAAGAGGCTTATTATCTAAATTTCTCTCTTTTTCAAGGCGTTGAGTACTTATTATGAGGTTTTTCTATGCTATATTGATATTTGGTTCTTAACAGGAAATATCAAGATCAAATAGTAAATCGACTTGATAAGCATTGCCATTATTTTTCTTGAGAATCTTGCAAGGAAAATTTTTCTTATACTTCAATTCGTGGTAGGTTCCTCTAGGAAACCATTCTTTCCGTAAATAAACCATCACCAAATCAACTTCATTGAACACCTGGTATCGTTGATGAGCATGTTTTATAATTTTGTTCTATTCATTACTGGCGTACACTTTTTTTTCTCACTTGTTGTTGCAATTGTTGAATGTGTTCTGCAAATGCTTCCCCATCATCACCAATCCTATCCCCAAGTGGTAGCTACACAAAATATAGGAAAACCATAGGATTTCTACTGCAAACAACTTGAAATGGACATTTAACTGTATATCTATTCACTGAACTATTGTAGGCAAATTCTTCTTGAGGTAAAGACAAATCCCACTACTTGGGCTTCGCTCCAACAATGATCAGTAACTGGTTTCCAAAACTCCAATTTACTACCTCGGATTGACCATTTGTTTGGGGATGATAGGCACTACTAAAATGCAATTTAGTCCCCACTTTCCTCCATAAATTCCTCCAAAAATGACCCAATAATTGAGTATCTCTATAAGAGGTAATAGTTTTTTGGAACCCCATGCAATCTAACAATTTTTGAAAAAAATAATTTTCCACCCTCAATGCATCACTAGTATTCTTGAAAGAAATGAAATGAGACATTTTAGAGAATCTATCAACAACCACAAAAAGAGAATCATTACCTCTCTATATGTTTGGGAGCCCTAAAATAAATTCCATTATCATATCTTTCCATGGGTCTGTGGGCACTAGTAATGGCATATACAACCCCGTGTTCTGTGAGTGTCCTTTAGCCATTTGAAAAATCCTACATCATGCCACATACTTGGTTATATTATTTTTCATATTCGACCAGTAATAATTATCTTCAATTAAGGCTAGCATCTTATCCTTTCCAAAATGTCTTGCCAAACCACCACTGTGAAGTTATCTGATAATATTTTCTCTCATAGAACCAATTAGAATGCATAGTTGTTTTCCTTTGATGAGGTAGACATCTTGTATAAAATATTCACCCTGAATAAGATCCATGTTCCCAACGAATAGATTCTTCAACTGTTCCAAAATCTCCCAAAAATCATTATCAGACTCATATAGATCCTTTAATGTGACAAACCCAATTACTTGATTTTCCATGGTTGTCAAAATAACATTGCACCGACTCAAAGCAGATGCAACTTGATTCTGTTATCATAATTTTTGCTTTATGACAATGGTGTAGCCTTGTAAGAAAGAGACCTATTCTAAATTTATACCGTTCAATTTATTTTGAGTGTTTACATATATAATGCAATATGATCAGTGAATAACACAAACTCCTTCGACACTAAATACCGCCTCCAATGTTGCAATGCTTGAACAATTGCATAAAATTCTACATCATATGAGGAGTAGTCCTTTCTTACCCTATTCAACTTTTCACTAAAACACTTTATCTACAGTCTACCTCAAAAAATTTATCAAAATATGGTAAGGATAATATAGGTGCCTCAATAACCTTCTTCTTTAGAAACTTAAAACTTTCCTCAACTTCATTGGTCCACATGAATTTCTTTCCTTTGGTGCAATTTGTTATGGGTGTTACAATACTACTAAAATTTTGAATAAATTTTCAATAAAAGGTGGCTAGCCCATTGTTATAAAAAAAATTTCCACACCCTATGCATCATGCTTTGGTGGCCGACCCTTTCCCTCTATAGATTCAATTTCCCCATTTTGCTCAATCAAAAGTCAAAAATTCAAAATTTTGTACATATATGTGGGCTATAATTATACAACTTGCGTATACATGGGTTTCTCCATTACAACCCATGTACATCGGGTTTCATGCTAAAAATTAAAAATATTTCATATTTTCCATGCCAAGTCATAGGATCCATGATCCTTGTACCTTAATATGATAGAAACGTTTCGATTCGACCCTTAAATTCCCTTTGAAGGCTGTAAATTGATCCATATACAAGCCTTGAGAGGACAAGAAAAAAAGTTGAGAGCGAGAACACACTTTGGAGAAATTTTGCCTCATATTACACCCTTGAGTCTGCATCCCTTAGTCCTGTTGGAACTTAGGTCTACATTTCTTCCCTACTCCTTCATTCACCTATAACATCTTCTTAAAAGCATGATTTTTGTTTTGTGTTTGCTAAGTTATTCTCCACATTTTAATGACTCAACTTCAATGGCCCCTACCCGTCTTTACTTATTTTTCACCGTCTTTTTCTTTCTTGACAAGTGATTACATGTTCTGGTTTGAGTTTGAAACATATTTCATCTTTGTTTACCACTAATTGAGCATGCAACAGGTCAACCAAGTCCTTTGTATGCATAGGAAACATCCAAAAGAAAAAAATGCAGCAATTCAGAGCAGTGGATTTCGGGCTTAGATTATGAGCAAACAAACAGGTTAAATTTTTGACGGTAGAGATCCAAAAATCAATTAATATCAACGACTCTTATGCATTTAGGGTTTCAAAATTGCATGAGGTTTTAACAACAAAGAAATATGAAGTTTTACTCTTCTAATTTGATGTTCAGGCATCTGAGCTTGTCATTGTTTCAATCCTAAAAAGTTCCTGAAGTGTCGGAGCCCTGAAGTTTCGAAGCCCTGAACTGCCATGTCACTCCGCGAGATCGTCCTTCAGGAGATATTCATACTCTACAATAAAAAACTCTTGAACTCTGAAGTGCCGAAGTTCTGAAGCATTAGATCTCCAAAGTGTTGGGGCCCCTTTCTCATAAGTTCTTCTTCAACTAACATGTCATATGCCACCTGTCGGCTGATTACAGATGACACATGGAACTCATTTCAGTCACTTTGGTGATGTCATCTGTGCGATTTCAGGTGACACATGTCACTCTATTTTTATGACACGTCATCGATTGTGACAATATGCCACCACACCACTCTGGGAGATTTCAATTTAGAGTAAACCCGGTTCCCTAAAGCTTCGGAGCTCTGAAGTGTTGAAGTGCTGATGGGCCAAAATCCCCAAATTCCCAAAATATGTTGCCACATCACTCTGAAAGATTTCAGTCAAGAGAAAACATAGTTTCTCGAAGTG
Source organism: Picea engelmannii (assembly GCA_009831015.1). NCBI lineage: Eukaryota > Viridiplantae > Streptophyta > Pinopsida > Pinales > Pinaceae > Picea > Picea engelmannii. Next base: position 543,800 of record ML777644.1, read on the forward strand.
ACAAATCCCTGAACTTGCACGTCACTTCGAGAGATCGTCTTTTGGGAGATATTCATACTCTACATTCAAAATCTCTTGAACAACGAAGATTCGGAGATGCGTGGCATTCATCTATCGATGACCTGTGGCATTCATCTATCGTTGACACATGGCAGTCATTTCAGGAGATTTGGTTATGTCGTCCGCTCTATTTCAGGTGAAACGTGTCACTCTCTTTTTATGGCATGTCACTGACTATGACATCATGTAGCCACATCACTCCAGGAGATTGTCCTCCAGAATATTCTCAAACTCTACAGTCAAAATATCATGAACACCGAAGAACTGGAGTCTCGAAGTCCCAAAATATTTAATGATAAATATATCTTAATCTCATGTTAATTAGAAATAAGCATTGGTTAATGAATTCACAAGTTTGGTCATCCAGAAGATAGTTATACTCTTTGTTCAAAGCTCCGAACGCTAAATTTTCGAAGTGGATTATCCTCATCAATTGCCTACATTAAAGTCAGAACACTAGCAGACCACAACTAGTCCATCACAGAGAAAGATAAGAAGAAATGATCGGTTATGGTCAAGAAAAAGAATCTCAATGAAAACCAAGAAGTGCATAAATTGAAGCTGCAGGTCTAGTCCTTGCAACACCATAATCGAGAATTAGGGAATTTGTACTCCAAACTCTAGAAGAAGCACTAGAAGACTTGCCTCTTCCTCAAGAAGATAATGTGAAGAAGTCTATCTAGTTATCCCCCAGTGGCCTCCAACAATGCACATGGACACCAATGCTCGACTCAGAATCCAGTTCTATCAGTCCTATTTAGTTTTTTTCAGAGTTCAATTTATTCCAGCATATGCATCGGTCTAGTTTATTGCTAGTAACAACTTTTAGTCGTTTAAAGTTAAAGACTATTTAAATTAAGTTAATAAGTGGTATTTTATGTGTGATAAGAACCACTCTTTTTTTATTAATTCAAGCTTGAAGTATACCTTAATATACTCCAACAATGTTTTAGTTAAGTTAATAAGTTATTTCACAACTGATGGTGTAGAGTTAAGCCTCAGTTCCAGATGGACGAGAGCCTCTGAAACTTTGATAAATATGCAGTTTTTGTATGTTTTGAAGGGTTTAGTTTTGGGGGAAGGAAATAAATACATATACTGGTTGAACCTGTTCTATGAATGGATTAAATATCTCTACCTGGTGAATATACTCTTGATGACAATGTGTTTTGTCCAAATCTTCATGTGTTTTTATCTTATCTTGAATACATTTTTTGATTTGTGTGAAGTACATTTCATTTATTTAAGCTATTGTCTAACTTATATTTACTAATATGAAACCTATAAAACAACTAATGATTTGGAGAAGATTTATTTTTATTGCAACCTGTGGGAGTAATTGTGTTCATATACATGTTTAATGCCTTGAAATGAAATTTTAAGACTTAAACTTCTTACACTAGATTATTCATTGAGTGGTTTGTTATTTACCTTTGTTTTTACCTCTATTATCTCACTTGTCTGTCATTTGTGTGCCACTAGCCAAGGAGGAACCTCCTCCACATCATTTTCCCAATCCAAACACGTTCTTGTCTTGGTAAACCAACCCTCTAATTGACCAACAAAATCAAATAATAAAAAAACCAACCATTCTAAACTTGAGGTGGCCTAGCTCTGCCCTTCAGTAGTCAAGTGAAGAATTTAGGACCAACATCTTCTGGCACCATTTCCAAGGAACAAAGTAACAAAATATATTTCCCTGGGAGAATGAAAACGATCAAATATGATCTTTTATGTTGAACAAAGACTAGACACATTCAGATTGCAGATCATTCACCTGGCGACTCCATGGTTAAAGAATCTAGTGGCAAGTCCATAATTTCAGGAAGTCATATTTTCAAATGGAAGCCATCTTGGCTCAGAGGTTTGCTCCTTTTAATTTCTTTGTTGTTCCTGGTTTTCCAAATGTTGTTCCTACTATAGATGAGTGGGGTGATTACTTGCCCATATTTAGAGAAGATAAAGATGATAACATTGTAGATAATTTGCATGAATTCCATGAAGTCATGCATCAGTTGGGTATACATCATGAGGATGTTGTAACACCTTGTTTCCCCCAGTTTGTAAAAATAACTGGACTGGCCAAGAACTATGGAAAACTCATAAATGTGAATATGTGATGTAAATGGACCTTGAGGAAAAGATCAATGAATGTGAATAACATTATGAATTTTTATTGCAGGACTGCTGAGAGGGGATGTGTAGAAAAAGAGACCACGATGGCGATGGAAGGCACCTGGAAAGGTGGTGTTAACTTCCACCGAGGATTAATACCGTATTTGGACTCCACTAGCTTGGAGAACCAAAAGCGGCTCGCTGGCCCTGAATTAAATGTCTCGTAGGTTGGTAGGTAGATGGTTTAATGAGGGATGGGAGGTGAACTGCCCATCTGTAGAACCGTCAGACCTGATCAGCGTGAGGAAAATCACGCTACACACAACCTCGCAAGGGGATAAGGCATGGGGGTAGAAGCGATTTGGGGGAGATGCGAGGGGAGAACTCTGGCAATACACAAAGTGAGTGATAGTAGAGAGGAAGGAGAGTAACCTTTGCTCTTGGTCACTGGCAAACAAAGACGCAGTCTCACAACATCGTGGTCTCATCTCGTGGGTGGCTAGTGGTAAATCCGCCGGGAGTCACTAATCCTACGGTTGGGTGGAAACGAGCACCCCTCTTAGCAGTTGCATAACCCCTGGTGTTATTTATGATAAGTGTTTTTCCTTTGGAATCTTGAAATATATGTATATGTTCATTCTAATGATTATTCCCATAAGATGTGAAACTGTGAATGATTTCATTATAAGAATGTCTGTATGGTATTTTGATCGGTACTAGTAGTTGTATATTTGTATGGAAGGACTATGTATGGCTTATGTCCTCATGAATTGTTATTTATATGCGTACTGATCTAATTCAGACTTCACGTCTAGTTCTCGGGATGATGATACCCTTATCTGCCTCAGTTAGTACCCTGAGCAAACCTCCCCATAGAGACACCCTCCTTGAGAAGCCATCAGGAACCGGGAAAGTGAATATGAAGGCATAAGGCCTTAGTAACCCTGCCTAAGGAGAAACAATCCTCTTGAAAATCCGAGATGGTAGCATAAGGATGGAGTATCGAATTGACAGATGAGATTCCATCAGGAGGTTTGTGGTCACTCACGACCGTCATATAAGATGAAGAATCTAGAAGGATAAGTACTTCAACCTTGATAGGTGTTGATCGACGGATGAGGATCCATCGGGAAATCTACGGTCACACACGACCGTTAGATTAGTAGGAGAAAGTAGGGTGTTAAATGCCTTACCACTTTGTTTTCCTGTATCTTCGTGGGTAGTGAAGAGTTTAGGACTGTGGATCCCCAAATTCCATGAGAGTATCTGGGCCGTGGATCTTTCCACATTTAGGAAGTCGTGGGAGAGCCCACAAGTTAGGAATCTGTCTGAGTCGTCAGATTTCGGCTGAAAAACCCAACAGCCATTGGATCTGTCAGAAGATACCCAAGGGTTAACACCCTAGTGGATTAGGACTTTCCAATGTGGAAAACCTGAAATAGATTTGATCCGTCTGATTGACAGAGGCCACGTGTCGCGAGATATCTCATTTCGGGAAATCGAGAATCGTGGAATCAGGATTCCCGTTGACAAGAGTTCGGGATTTTCCAATGTGGAAACCCCGGGATAGATTTGAATCGTCCGATTGACGGAGGCCACGTGTCGTAAGATCTCCCATTTCGGGAAATCGAGAATCGTGAAATTGGGATTCTTGTTGACAAGAGTTCGGGATTTTCCATGGTGAAAACCCAGGGATAGATTTGAGTCGTCCGATTGACGGAGGCCACGCGTCGTGAGATCTCCCATTTGGGGAAATCGGGGATCGGGGATTCGGGAGTTCCATTGACAAAAACTCGGACTCTTGCCTTGACAAATCCTGACCCATAACATCGAGACAATAGCATGTGGCTAAGTCCCGATGGACGAACGAGATTTCTTCAGGAAATCTCAGGGGTTGTAATGACCGTCAGATGTGAGGAAGAGATGCTAGTTTTACGCTGGAGCATGAATGCACATTAGGGTAAGTAGCGAACAGATCTGGATGGCCAGAGTCCACCCACCCAGATCTATGGCTGAGGATTCATTCTGGAGCTCCCTTGCCATTCTGCGTTCAATGGGGGTGGGGAGGGGTCCGAAATTGGATGCACAACTCTCGAACAGTCCAGATTAATCCATCATGATCAACGGTGCTAAGGTGGATTCCAGATCCCCCTTGCCATTCTGCCTTTAATGGGGGGGGGGGTTCTGGAATAGTGTGGCATGTGAAGTGGGGCCCCCCTCCTGTCATGTCGACTACCATGTCACATTTCCCACTCTGCCACTTGTATTCCACTTAACCGCGCAACGGGGCTATTTCTCATTGGTCGATCGCTAGTCCTGTCGGGGTTTGGCGGTTTCCAAGTCAAACGACTTGACATCACTGTAGCGCCGAGGCACGAAGTATGAAAGAGGTACTGCATTTATTTGAACACCGGGCCTCCATGGATATTTAGGGCTTCTGATTCGGTAGAAGACCAGAAAAAATCCGATTTAGGTAGTGGGTATGTGACAAAGTGGTATCAGAGCATGGTTACAACACTCAGCCTGATTGGGCTCATGACGAGTTGCGCATAAGCTTCGTTCGAAGCACTCCTACGAGGAGTAACCCCCTAAATTAACTCTCTTTTCCAGGATTAAAACTTTGAAACGAGAACCCGACTGTGTATGCATGTGAAAGAGTTATAAATTATGCACAAGTTATAAAATGTATCTAACTAATAACCAACGTTTGTATTTTCACCCAAGCGGACGATCAGCCGCGGGAATCTACAGATGCAGAAAATGGTGACTCACCAAGAGATGGGAGAAGGCTCCCGCAATAGAGATGAATAGTCTAATGAAAGAAGAGCAATGGGAACCCCTCCAGATCTATCCGAGACTGTGAGGAGTCTCATGGTTGAATTGCAGAGCTACAAGGCCGACAATGAAAGGATGATGAAAGAAGAAGAAAAGAAAACCAAAATTAATGCAGTTTTACTGCAGAGCTTATCTGACCTACAACGAAAAATGCAGCATGAACCTGAGATGCAGAAACATGGTCGTGTCAGTGTCCATACTGAGAGAAGCACCTCAAGAAAGGTCCACCCTAGAGGTAAAGGACCAGTGCCAGATGATTCCACAAAGAAGGAATCTGGCAATTCAGAAGGCTCTTCCAGCAGCAGGAACCATTCCTATTCTCAAAGAAAACAGAAGAAACAAAAGACTTCCAAGGATCATAAATTTGAGGAATTCAGAAAGGCCAAACCTCCATCCTTCGATGGTGAGATAAAGAAGGGAGAGGAAGCCAAGGCCTGGCTACTTGGGCTGAAGAAATATTTCAGAGTCCATGATTTTTTAGAGAATTTGAAGGCCCGAGTGGCCACTTTCAATCTGAACGGAAAGGATTCCATTTGGTGGGAAGATCTTAAGAATATGAAAGGGGTCCGTGAGGAGGACCTGTCTTGGAAACAATTTGAAAAGTACTTCCGGAAGAAGTATTTGTCAGAAAGATATTTCGACGAGAAGGATAAAGAGTTTTATGAACTCAAATTGGGGAAACTCACCATAGAGGAATATGTCAACAAATTTCTCGACTTATTGAAATATGTACCCTACATAAAAGCAGAGAAGGCGAAGGCGCAACGCTTCATCAGTGGGCTACCCAAGGAATACCGGAACCAAATCGAATTCGATGAGCCAAAGACCTTAGAAGACACTATTTGAAAAGCAACATATTGTCATGAACAATATGGACATCAGGCAGAATCTTATGGAGACTGGAAACAGAAGAGTGGTTCAAGATTTTAGAGAAAGGGGATCAAATCCTCAGGATTTAAGAACTACAAGAAGAACCCCAGAATGAACTTTCCAACCCGGAGTGTACTCCAACAAAACTTTCCTTTGGTGGACGGAAAACTTCTGGACCTATACCAGTGAAGACTGATAACCCAAAGAGAGAACCTCTGAAATGCTGGGGTTGCGAAGAAGAGCATCTCCTGAGAGACTATCCACACCGACAACAGAACAGTCAAAATTTTTATAACATTTAGGAGGCTACCACAGTCAATGATGTGGCAAGGAGTGTGCCGCAGATCTATGCAGCATTAGATAATAACCAAGCTGATCACCAAGCCTCAGTGGTGGAAATAGAAGGTATGATTTTCAACCATCTGGTGTCTATTTTGATTGACCCTGGTTCAAATTTGAGTTATATAGCCCCTAAAGTTGTTGATAAGTGTAAGCTACAGCCACGAAAACAAACTAAGCCATGGTTGGTACAGTTAGCCACTGGCACCAAGAGAAAGGTGGTAGAGGTCATACCAGCCTGCCAACTAATGTTGGGTGAATTCCCCACCCAAGCAACCCTTTATGTATTATCCCTGGGATCATACGATCTGTTGATTGGTATGGACTGGCTGGCCGCCCATAAAGCCAGGCTGGACTGTTACCATAAAACCTTAGAATGTGTGAGCAAAGAAGGAAAAAGGATAACCCTCCAAGGGATCCGAAAATCGGTCTCGGTGAGACAAATATCATCCCTGCAAATGAGAAAGTATTGCCGAAAGGGATGTCCCCTATATGCAATATAGGTGTTGAAAACAATCGAAGGTGCTAAACCAAGCCCTGACGATCACCCTATCTTGAAAGAATACAAAGATGTGTTTCCAGAAGAGGTACCGTATCTACCTCCGAGAAGAGACATCGACTTCTCGATAGAGCTCGCACCAGGAGCAGTGCCGATGTCTAGAACACCCTACCGGATGAGCACACCTGAGTTAGTGGAACTCAAATTGCAATGGAAAGAAATGATGGATACGGGTTATATTCGACCCAGCGTGTCCCCATGGGGAGCACCAGTCCTGTTAGTGAGAAAGAAGGACGACACCCTTAGACTATGTATAGATTATAGACAACTTAATAAAGTAACCATAAAGAAAAAGTACCCCTTTCCCAGGATCAATGATCTATTCGATCAGTTGGGAGGTGCGTCTATTTTCTCAAAGATTGACTTGAGGTCGAGATACCATCAAGTCTGAATCAAGGGTGAAGACATCCATAAAACCACTTTCTGGACATGGTATGGTCACTATGAGTTTGTGGTAGTGCCATTTGGGTTAACCAATGCCCCTGCAACTTTCATGTGCTTAATGAACAATGTACTCAGTAAACGTTTAGATAAATTTGTACTAGTTTTCATTGATGACATATTAATCTACTCTAAGAATAGAGAAGAACATGAAGAGCATCTTAGACTTGTACTGCAAGTGCTAAGAGAGCATCAGCTCTATGCTAAATTCAACAAATGTGACTTCTTTCAGAAGCAAATACATTACTTGGGACATGTTCTGTCTGAGGAAGGGGTAGCAGTATATCCTGACAAGATCAAGTCTATCACGGAATGGCCTACCCCAAAGGATGTCTCAGACATTAGATCCTTTATGGGATTGGCGAGATACTATAGGATATTTATACAAGGATTCTCCAAGATTGTTTGTCCAATCATTGCCCTCCAGAAGAAGGGGACAAAATTCCCGTGGACACAACAATGTGAAGAAAGATTTCAAACCTTGAAACATCTACTAACCCATGCACCCGTGTTGAAAATTGCTGACCCAGAAGCTGACTTCCTTGTGTGCACAGATTCCTGTAAGGAAGGGCTCGGAGGAGTCCTTATGCAGGAAGGAAAGGTGATCT
>ML777644.1:560269-617223 GCA_009831015.1 Picea engelmannii
TTGTACTTGAACATTTAAGTGGGGTAAAAGGAGGTTGCCCCCTCGAAGAGGCTTATTATCTGAAATTATCTCTTTTTCAAGGCGTTGAGTACTTTTCCTGAGGTTTTTCTATGCTATATTGATGTTTGGTTCTTAACATGTCTGTATGGTATTTTGATCAGTACTAGTAGTTGTATATTTGTATGGAAGGACTATGTATGGCTTATGTCCTCATGAATTGTTATTTATATGCGTACTGAGTCTGGTTCTCGGGAGGATGATACCCTTATCTGCCTCAGTTAGTACCCTAAGCGAACCTCCCCATAGAGACACCCTCCTTGAGAATCCATCAGGAACCAGGAAAGTGAATATGAAGGCATAAGGCCTTAGTAACCCTGCCTAAGGAGAAATAATCCTCTTGAAAACCCGAGATGGTAGCATAAGGATGGAGTATCGAATAGACAGATGAGATTTTGTCGGGAATTCTATGGTCACTCACGACTGTCAGATAAGATGAAGAAGCTGGAAGGATAAGTACTTCAACCTTGATAGGTGTTGATTGACGGACAAGGATCCATCAGGAAATCTACAGTCACACACGACCGTTAGATTAGTAGGAGAAAGTAGGGTGTTAAATGACTTACCACTTTGTTTTCCTGTATCTTCGTGGGTAGCGAAGAGTTTAGGACCATGGATCCCCAAAGTCCATGAGAGTATCTGGGCCGTGGATCTTTCCACGTTTAGGAAGTCATGGGAGAGACCACAAGTTAGGAATCTGTCTGAGCCCTCAGATTTTGGCTGAAAAACCCGATAGCCATTGGATCTGTCAGAAGATACCTGAGGGTTAACACCCCAGTGGATCGAGACTTTCCAATGTGGAAACCCCAAAATAGATTTGAGCCGTCCGATTGATGGAGGCCATGTGTCGTGAGATCTCCCATTTCGAGAAATCAGGAATCACGGAATCAGGATTCCCATTGACAAGAGTTTGAGATTTTCCAATGCGGAAACCCCAGGATAGATTTGAACCATCCGATTGACGGAGGCCACGTGTCATAAGATCTCCCATTTCGGGAAATCGGGACTCACGAAATCGGGATTCCTGTTGACAAGAGTTTGGGATTTTCCATGGTGAAAACCCCGGGATAGATCTGAGCCATCCGATTGACGGAGGCCATGCGTCGTTAGATCTCCCATTTGGGGAAATCGGGGATCGGGGATTTGGGAATTCCATTGACAAAAACTCAGACTCGTGCCTTGAAAAATCCTAACCCATAATGTCGAGACAATAGCATGTGGCTAAGTCTCGATGGACGGACGAGATTTCTTAGGGAAATCTAAGGGGTTGTAACGACCGTCATATGTGAGGAAGAGATGCCAGTTTTATGCTGGAGAGTGAATGCACATTAGGGTAAGTAGCGAACAGATCTGGATGGCCAGAGTCCACCCACCCAGATCTACGACTGAGGATTCATTTCGGAGCCCCCTTTCCATTCTGCCTTTAATTAGGGGGCGGGGTCCGGAATTGGACGCGCAACTCTTGAATGGTCCAGATTAATCCATCATGATCAACGATGCTCAAGTGGATTCCAGACCCCCCTTTCCATTCTGCCTTTAATGGGGGGGGGGGTTCGGAATAGTGTGGCATGTGAAGTGGGGCCCCCCTCCTGTCATGTCGACTACCGTGTCGTGTTTCCCTCTCTGCTACCTGTATTCCACTTAACCGCGCAACGGGGCCATTTCTCATTTGCCGATCACTAGTCCTGTCGGGGTTTGGCGGTTGCCAAGTCAAACGAATCAACATCACTATAGCATCGAGGCGCAAAGTATGAAAGAGGTACTGCATTTATTTGAACGCTGGGCCTCCATGGATATTTAGGGCTTCTGATTCGGTAGAAGACCAGAAAAATCCGATTTAGGTAGTGGGTATGTGACAGATGTATTAATGGAGATGTTCATATACTCATTAGAGGAAGATGATCGTAAATGGTACCGATCCTTACCTCCTGCTAACATATCTTCCCTGAAACAGTTCCATGCAACATTTAATGGTCATTATAAAAGTTTTTTTCTAGTTGATTTACTTTTTGAAAACTGTTGTGAAGAATTTGGATCTTATATTCAATAGTCAATTGTTAGTTCTTTTAGTAGTGAAAATGAAAGGGATATTTCCGTTGAGTAAGTGGAGGAAGATTCAGTTACACATGAGCCTTTTTCTAATTCTTTTATCTAGAAAGATGATGTTGGGCATTACATTAATGATGGAATTAATGATAACAAGGATTTGGATACATTTTCCATTATTTTAGATGTCTCAGTTAGCCGTTTCTATGATGAATCTGTTGTTCTATGCTCTCTTAAATATTTGATTATCTATGAAGAAAGCAGTGTTGATGGCCAAACACAAGCATCTCTTTCTGTGAATTTTCATAAACCATTTCTTGGACTTTGCAAACCAACATATCACAGTGATGAAGGCTTTCGAATAGATTATGAGGAAACAATCGTTTCAGAATTGGCTCAAGAGGTATCTTCTACATAATCTATGATTGATTATGGTCAAGATACAAAATTATTCGTGAATCATCATACTCTTGAAAAGATTTTTACTTTAGGTTACAGTGAAATAAATGATGAACCTTTGAAGGAAAATGAAGTGACTATTTTAAATCATTTTTTACAAGATGCACAACTTTTTGACGCACTTATTTATGATGAGTATTATGACTTTGATAATTATTTACACAAGCAACAAGTAGTATTTTCCTCTTCTTGAAATTCTGATAAGCCTAGTTATGATGAAGATTTGCTTACTCTGCAAGATCATTTTTCTTCTCAGCCATTTTCTGTTACAAAGTCTCATACAAAAATTATTATTCGAAAGGAACTTGAGCATGCCTTTGCCTTTAATGACCCTCCATTGTTTGATGATTTTGAGGAAAGTAATGTTGAAGGTCATGAACAAGTTTTTCTCCTTTCTTATGTAACTATTGGGCAACATATTCAATATTTCTTCAATCCTGAATATGGCATCTTTTAGACATAAACAAAAGAATCACAACAAGAACAAATTAGCCATGGAAGTCAAATTAAAGAATGTATTGCTACTTATCCATCAAGGTATGTTTCTCATGTTTTTGTAGATCCTGTAGCAATCTTCATGAAGTCAAATTGGGTTAAAGAATTTTCCGTCATTCATTTTGTGAAGGAAGGATTTCAAAACTTTAAGTATGGGTTTCAAGATTGTAAGTTGCTGCCATATTTTTCAGGTTCTACTATCATATTTGTACTTAAAGATGGAGGTTGGTTTCAGCTTGTTAATCAATTCCTAGTATGGCTTCATTGGAAATCTGATTACACATGATTATATGGTTTTTAGAAGAGTAGAGTAGGAGTGTGTTGAATAAATTCGTCATTTTATCATTTCATTTTCAGTGTGTTGATATTTAGTAGCTTGTTTGAATAAGAGACTCCATAGCCCAACAAAGGCATTGGGGTGTATTTACAATTTTGGATTCAATAAGATGCATGGATGAGAGACAGTAGCAGATATACATGGAGGGAAAAAAGAAACAGAGGTAAGAAAAGGAAGGTGGGAGAAAGTTATTGAGAAGTAAGGCACATGATCTACTGTTCTTAGCACCTCATAGGGAAGTGTTATCCCCGGTTGGAGTCAATGTTTGAACTTAGGTCTGCATTGCTTCCCTAGCCCTTCATTCACCTATAAAATCTTATTAAAAGCATGATTTTTGTTTTGTGTTTTCTAAGTTATTCTCCACGTTTTAATGACTCATGTTCAATGGCCCCTACCCATATTTACTTATTTTGCACTATATTTTTCTTTCTTGAAAGGTGATTACATGTTCTGGTTTGAGTTTGAAACATATCACATCTTGGTTTACCACTAATTGAGCATGAAACAGGTCGAACAAGTCCTTTGTATGCACAGGAAACATCCAAAAGAAAAAACACCAGAATTCAGAGCAGTGGATTTCGAGCTTAGATTATGAGCAAATAGATAGGTTAAATTTTCGACGGTGGAGATCCAAAAGTCAATTAAGATCAATGAATCTTGTGCATATAGGGTTTCAAAATCACGTGGGGTTTTAAAAACAAAGAAATATGAAGTTTTACTCCTCGACTTCGGTGCTCGAGCATTTGAGCTTATCATTGTTTCAATCCTAAAAATTTCTCGAGGTGTCAGAGCCCCGAAATGCCATGTCACTTCGAGAGATCATCCTCTGAGAGATATTCATACTCTACAGTCAAAATCTCCCGAACACCGAAGTGATGGAGTGCCGAAGCGTTGGAGCTCCAAAGTGCCAAAGTGTCGAAGCGTCGGAGCCCCTTTCTCATAAGTTCTTCTTCATCTAACATGTTATATGACACCTGTCAGTTGATTCTAGATGACACATGGCACTCATTTTAGGCACTTTGGCTATGGCATCCGTGTTATTTTATGTGACATGTGTCACTCTCTTTTTATGACATGTTATCGATTGTGACAACATGCTGCCACGTCAGTCTGGGAGAGGAAAAATATATTTTAATATATTCCCCCTAATGTGTGAGGTCAGAGGAGTATCTGCGATGGACAAAATACACTATAATTCCTAGAAGTGGAGTAATGGAGATTCAGCTAGAAGTTCTAGTTACTCATGATAATATTACAATCCATAATGAATTTGTACACATGAATGCCAATATGAATTACACTACGGATCCATGTGGAAATATATAAAATAGTTTCTCATGGACATGAATAGAAAATACAAAGTGCCATAGGCTGTCATATCATGAACAAGGCATAGTGGAATCCAATCTCATAATCAATCTGAAGATATCCGTATAAAATAGAGTACAATATGATCTCCCATGACCACTGAAGTCATATAGGTATTGGTCCAATGAAAGACAACAATAGATTAGGAATGATGCTACTTTAAGCTGGAGGTCTTCTACACTATCCTCTGAAGGTGCAAGTCTACATCATGTGAATAGAGGAGTTGATGTCGAACATAATGAGACTTTATTTGATTACCGATCATTAAGTTATACCGTTAACAAATGCGAGACAACCTATTGATAATGAAAGTAGGTATCAAGGAACCAAGTACATTCTTGCAAGTGTGAATACGAGTTTTGAGGTTGAACACTTGAAGAATCTATCGATCAAGAGACATTGATGTATTCCCAACTGTCGTTGGCAGGAGAACCTACTGCTAATGACTACAAGACTCTAGGTACTCATAAGACTCTAGGTCTCATTTCTAGAATAGATGAGTTGAAGTCAATGGAAGGAGACCTACTAAAAGGATAGCATTAGGGAATCTATCATCAATCAACACATGGTATAAAGCAATAGATTGATGATTAGGAGGATATCAAATGAATAGGATGTTCATGAACCAACGACCCTGTGCATCTCTCGTATGCACCAGATGCAAGTAGTGCACGAAAGAGACCCTCTGAATAGAAACCAATAAGAAAGATTGCAGAAAAAGGCGAGGAAACCACTAATAAGGCTAATGGAATCCAAGACACTGCACAAATCTCGATGTGTGAATAGATTTCTTGCCATAGAACACAAGGGAAACACCCCAGTCAATGACCAATGAGAAGATTTCATCTTTTGGGTTCAAGGTTACCTACCCATAATGAAAGTAGGACTAGGGTGCATGATAAGACTACAACTTCATGTGACTTTGAGATACACTAAGGGTATGGCCAACATGAAAATTCAAGAGTTTTGAGAAATGGATGACATAGGCTTATAGACATCCTTTCAACAAGAGCATGAGACATATGGATAACTTAGGCATCATAGACTTGATGATAAAAATTAGTGATGTAGGAGGCATCGACAAACTATCCATAGGGGCTGGAAGAATAACCAGTTAGAGGATTAGAATCTAAGTAACGAGCTCAACTTCCTAAGTTCATTCTAAACCCAAAATTTGGATGGTAGTGGACTCAAAAGTTTGTTCTCTATTCAAAGGCGACATGCCTGCTGCCAATATGAGAAAACATCCTTTTCCTGCTCGTATTTTTTTGTTTTTTCATAGGAAAAGAAACGTTATTATACAAGAGAGTAAACAAGTGTCACGGGTAAGCAACTAACTCAAAACAGTGGAACATACCTATGCTAAATGAAAGGAAGTGCATGTGGGGCATGGACACTCGGGGGGATGTTTCCTCTCATGGTATAGGATGTCAAGATGCAAAGGATATATAAAAAGGGATCTACTTGGCTAGTGATGCAAATTGTTGAGGTAAGAGGATTATAACAAGAAAGCAGGAACTGGCAATAGGCTCAATACTACAAGCATTATGATGGAATGTGATTACAAATTAACTCTAAAGAATGTCCTTTTTTGTAGATTTAGTCCCCTAGGCCCAAAAAGGTATAAAATAATACCCAGTAGAACTCTTCTAGCCAATGGTGACTAGAGTATTCCTTTTTTGTAAGTAGTCTAGTTGGTCCAGAAAAGGGTTAAACTTATACCAAATAGACATCCTTTCAAAACCATTTAATGAGTGTGAAAGAGACAAGTTCACTCGACAATCTTTTCTTTTTTAAGGAGTATTAAAAATAGCTTAACTAAGACTTGAGGATGTTGTTCTAAGCAACATATCATGGGGGAGGCCAAGGCTCCCATGCAGGACTTTTGTTGAAATCCAAAAACTCACTGGTAGCAGACAAAAGATTGGGATAACCCAATACTTTCCAAACCAAGGAGGATGAAACCATTCAGAGGATCCTTCATATACAATATATCAAATAATTCCCCTTATCTGGAAGGGTGCATAAGAAGGAAGGTGAGGCTCTACAAGATCATTCAAATAAAAGGAAACCACCCTAGGATTTGGAGGGAGCGTACTCGAAGAGAGTGGAATTGTCCCTTGTTCAGAAGGTACATAAATAAAAATGCCAAGGACATGGTTGAAAGATGCATCACCCCGAAAATGATGAGTGGGATTGGCTGAAGATTGCATCAACAATGCCACTTCCTTAGACTTGTCACTCTCCAAGAGAAGAGTGGGATCAAATGAATATTGCATCGGCATGAACACTTCTTCAACCATTGGTTGAATAGGATGTGATAAAACATGGTCAAGAAATGCATCACTCCCCAAAACAGGAGCAGTGTCGGTCAAATATTGCATCGACACGATCACTGGTTTAAAAATATGTGAGACAACATGGTCAAGAGACACATCACTACCTAACCCAGTATTGGTGTCAGATGAAGATTGCATCGGCATGACCACTGTATCAATCAAAGAAGGATTATAATGTTGGGAAACCAAAGATGACTTAGAACTCGAAGGACCCTTAGGAAAGGACCATGCTTCTCATACCACAACAATAGTAGGGCATAAGTAACTTAGGTGACCTTGTTTGCAGAGTCTACAAAGGAACTTGGGCTTACATCCTATACGTCTAGGCTTCTCAAGAATTCCACCATCATGACATGCAGTGGCTGGTGACATTCTCCTAGTATGACTTGCATATGCTAGTAGCTGATCTCCAACATGAATTGCAGAGGTTGGTGATGTTTGTGCAGTGTGACTAACAATGACTAGATTTGTGCCCCCAATATGAATTGCAATAGTTGGTTGTTGATATTCAACATGATTTGTAGAGGTTGTTGACCTATCTCCAACATGACTAGCAGAGGTTGGTGATATAATGGCAGTATGAATCTCAGTGACTGAGCTTGTGCTTCCAACATGAATTGCAATGACTGGTTGTGGCATCAGAGACCAAGGTTTCAGGAAATATTGGGTTTTAGATATTGAAATATAAGAAGGGTTCTGGTATACACCATGGCCCTATTCGACAGGATAATATCCTCCTCCAAAATGATTCATAAAAGGTTGTAAGGGCATCATCATCGAGGAAGTGGTATGATAAGGATTATATATGTTACTCCTAGATGAAGGAATTCCGTGCTGGGGGTTTCTCATACCATGAAACTGACTCCCTTTGGATGGAACACCATAATACAAAGGGGGATTCACTGTAAGAAAAGCGTTCGTAGGAACCAACATAGCAAAAGAAGGATAGATGGATAAGATGTAAGAAGTAGAAGGACTGCCCATTTGAGCACTCGATCCTGGAAAAGAGAAGCTAGGATTGAGTCCAGAGGAAGGAGGATTCCAACCTCCTACCATGGGATTTGGTTGAGGGATATGACCCCCACCAAACGAAAAATGAATAATAAGGAGGCATCAGACCCTCAGACCCAAAACTAGGATTCACATAAGATGACGCAACACATGATGACAAGAGTGACATCATGTCTATCATACCAAAATTAAAGGGATTAGAGGCCAAAGGCATTGGATGAGTATCATGATTTGGCATACCACTAAAAAATACAAAAGGATTCATCCCAAAGACCATGGGATGGGTAGTGCTAACTAAGGGAGTCACAGGGGATCCACCAACCATAGTAGTCAAAACTCACTACACAATAAAAAATACTAAGGCCAACTAATAATCGGAGAGCACACCAAAATAAAGAAAAAAGGCCAATGAACACAAATAGGATCTAGTGGCTGAAAAGGGGCCTCCCTCACTAGAGTAGGTATGTCTCACCCAAGAGGGGCTTGAGGCTCCCTACAAAAGATTGGAGGTATCAAAATCAGTTATAAGGGCCCTCGTAAGCTTAACAACACAGTTGGTCAGATTCACCCTAAGGGGTAATCCTCCATAAATGTTGTGTGTTTTCTGACCCTTATTTGACCCAGGGTACATGCAGGATAACACATACAAGTAACTTATGTGGATACCTATGTCAAGCAACTAGAGTAACCACAATATAACCAATGCATAGGCGAACAATCATAAGTATGGTCCACCATATGGGTAGGGTAAAAAAGACCGAAATCTTGAAAGCATTGCCTCTCACGAAGGTAAAGGTACTAGAAAGACCCCCAAATACAAATAGAATCCCAGAAATATCTCTAACACTAAGAAGGTATTAGAGGGATATCTCTGCAACCAACTTCACACAACCTCATGCTTAACTCGGGTGTGAGCAGAGCCTCTTGGCGTCACTAATTACATAATGGGTTTCACCACTCCCTAGTTAGACACATATGTTTAGTTTAATAGCCTTGGAAAAGTTTACTCACAAAATCATATTCCAAGGCCCTATGTCCTATACTTCTTTGTGTACACTTGAAAAATAAAATCGTTTCTAATCAATTTTAATTAATCAACATTAATTTTAATGGCTTCTTCTTACTCAAGAGGTGCGGTTGTTAAATTGATGGTATTACGACTCAACATATAAAAGAAGAAAATATAAAAGCACTACTAAGTACTAATCTTGAATTTCAAAGAGATGGTATGCTTCTAAATGCAAATTTTCCAATGCAATCTCTACAATTTCAATGAAATGAAATCTCTCCACATGTGTCAAAATCAATGCAAAGTAATAAAATGAGAAAATTCCATAATGCAAAATGAGAAAATGTATTTGTATTTTCGATATAAAGAAAATAAAAATGCAAGTACTGAATATCAACTTCTCATGCAAAGCCTATTGCAAGAAAAAAGAGATAAGCCAAGAAGAATACCGAGAAGCAAACACTCAGACCAATGTGCAAGGAAAACCAATGAAAAGGATGATAACAAAGAATACCGCCTGAAAATTCAACAATAAGAAGGTTTCCTAACACTCTGTAAGAACTTAACAATTAGGAAAGAGACCCAAGAAGACTTAACAACCAACCAAACTCGCCCAAAAAACACTAAACTCACCCAACAAGACTAAATAACTTATATACGTGACTATTTGATCAAAACTCATGTATGTACACACCCTATATGAGGATATACCATGTATGTATGCGTCTGTCAAGGGAAAAACCGTGTATACCTAGTAAAACACTATCAGGGAAATGGTTAAACCAAGAGACTCAGATGAAAAGTAAAAATAGGATGTCAAGCAATCAGGCGACAAGGAAACTCAATATAACATAGAGAAAATCAAGGAGAAAAACACTTTAAACCCCCGAAAAGGAGATCAATCCCTAGTATGGTTGCCAATTCTATTACGAGGAAAATATCTCTATGGCATGGGGTAAACCACAACAAATGGAATGTCACATAAAAATCAACTCTAATCCCAAGTATGATATATAAATGAAATTCTAATAAGACAAGGCCAAGAGCTTACTTCGTCCAGACGTTCGATGAAGACCATCGTTGAGCATGCAACTCAAAGATTTATACCTTCAACTTGTCCTCAAAAACCAAGATACAGAAGCATATGGTGATAATATATAATGTTAGCACATAGATTAGCACAATCCATTAAAATACATGAAAAATATTCCCATGGAATAATAATTCAAATATTTGCAAGATATCAATTAGACGATAAAAGAGTATTTCTATTAAAATAATCAACATAAGTATATAGGTGACAAACTTCTGTAATGACACACATAGAAATCAAGAAACTAAGTCCCTCTAGTTGGGTCTCCACCACTTCAATATTCCACCAAAGGCAAGCTCATATAAAGGAGACAATGAGGTTCTCCATCACAAATAAGGAAGAGCTTGGGGGATGAACAAGGAGTTCAAAATTTCAAGGATAAAGGGATGCAGACTCAATATGAAGTGAAATTTCTCTAGAGTGTCTTTTCTCTCAAAGTTGAATTGTTGAAATTTTTTTCAAGGCTTGGATAAGGCTCAATTTATATCCTTCAAATGGAATTGAAGGGCCAAGTCAGAGTGTTTCTAGTATATGGAAGGTCAGGGATCATGGAGAAAATCATCAATGAAATCATGGAGGTTATTTATCCTCGGTATCAACCAAAGATATATCCTTAGTTTGGAGTTCATCCCATCAAGGGTACTTTGTTGCACAAGCTACCTGGATCTAAGAAAACCAAACCAACACATTCCATAACTAATGAGAAAAACGTTCAATTCTACAAAATTTCGACTACTGAAGTGGTTTCTATAGTCTCAAGTGGGTGTCTCTATTTATTTTTTTCAATAAATTCTTCCTTGACATATAGGGAATTTATTTATTTATTTATTTATTTTAACCACTGCTTGGTAGGCATGGTAAGCATAAGCTAGAGGCAATAATTGCGATCAAATCACTCATAATTCTCAAAAGGATAAACTGCAAACTATGCCAAAGTTTAAATTCCATAAAGGCCCATAGATCATAGAACCAATATAATCAAAAGAAAGGTTCATGCTATAGAAAATACTGGAGTCAAGTTAGGCAAATATTCCTTATCATTAATAGCTAACAATGAACTAAGCCATATTAGGACATTGTAATAGTTTTATGTTTAGTAGACATCTTGTAAAGTGTCATCCAAGGATAAGTAGGATGAAATTATGCATTGTGAGAGATTAGATTGAAGTAATACAGTTGCAAATACTTTTTACTTCTTAACCCGAAAGCCTAAAATACTAGCATGCACAAACCCTAATTTAGTTTACATTTTCAAGGCCATGCTTATTGTATGACCAAACATTTAATACCTTCTTAAAGAACCCAAAATCCCCAAATCCTAAAGGCCCATTTCATTCTTCATTGTTTAGGGTTGTTCATTACTTATCTATAGGTAAAACATGGATGGAAGACTGATAAATCTCTAGAGATAGTCATAACATAACATAACATTGATCGTATGTTCTCTAGGTGGTATTGGCATTAACAAACTTTGAATACCGATTCACATTAAAAAAATGAGTGACGTATCAGAAGGAGGTCACGATTTGCAATCTATTGTGTGAATGCATCATGTATCAATGACCAAGGTCTGTAACCACAAACAATATCATCCATATGAAAAATTGGATCAAATGCCAAGGCCATGAAATTTGAATCTACTTACATTCACAACACAACAACTATAAATTTCAACAAGTGCTTGTATACTAGAATTAATGAGCTAAATAAGTTACATGGCATAAATCAAGCATGCCCAGTGCTAAATCTCCTTGAAAACATCCATTCACCTTGTCCCCTCTGCTATGATACCATATGTCATGGCCCCATCCAATTAACAAATATAAATACGTAAATGATTCAAAGGAAATTATCAAGTCAAATAAACATTGTTGTCCAACAAGGGAAAACTTTAATAAAATTGATTCACTTATAGGAGCAACGGTGAGGTACTTACCTGTGGTGAAGAAACCAACATACCTGTAAGTATGATGAATTTAGGAGTGTAGATCTACCTTTATCTTTTATATAGAAAATGTAACAACAAAATGGGGGATGATTCTCCACCCAACCATAGACCTTGCTACTTTAATTCTGAGTAGCGGGTCACCCCCAAGCCCTCAATCCACTACTATGCCAATGATTCTTTAGCCTCGTCCTCTCTATATCTTAGGAAAAAAAGAGATGTCCTTTTCTCCTTCTTTCCCCTCCTTATATAGAATCTAAGAATTCGATCCCTAATATCCACTTGAATTCTATATTATATTTTTAGGGGTTTTCCATAGATTGTCGTTACTTATTTTACCATTTTCTTTTACTACCCCAATTTTTTTTTTTTTTAGAACTTGTTAAACTTCCTTATTATTTATTAATTTAATAATAATAATATGGGGACGATCCCCTTAGAATAATAATAATATTTATTTATTTATGTATTTAATAATAGTATGGGGATGATCCCTTTAGGATAATGCTTATACTTATACTTATTATTTATTTAATTGAATAATAATAATGATATGGGGCATGACAAGTCACCATATTTTAATTACATAGTACATTACTACAATGAGCGATATTTTAGATGACCAAACCATTCATGCCAAAGTTTTATCATGTCATTTCTATGAGCAACAAAAACTGATGGAAAAGATGATGACCCAAATTTGTCAAACTTGTACAACCTAGTAATATCATCAACAATTCCAGTTGTTAGGACATACTTAGGATGTTTTAAATCATTTATTACAACTTGGTGAGGTGAAAACTCTATAGTTTTACCTTCGCCTGAATGAGTGATCTGATACAGTGATAGAAGGTTGCAGGAAAGACTTGGAACACATAATACATCATTGAAATGACCATTATCTACCTTAACTATTTCAAACCCTACAACACTAAGAGATCTATAATCACCAAAAAATATTTGTTTGGTGTTACATTCATTAAGAGCATAAAATATGGCTTTATCCTTAGCCATATGATAATATTCTCCAGAATCAATAAGCCACTCATTAGATGAAGAAGAAGAAGAAGAAGTTGCATTGAAGGAGAAACCCAAAGCAGAAAGTGCATGTCCATGAGAAGAAGAAGAAGAAGAATCAATACTGATGTTATGTTTCTTCATTGCTTCTTCTAAGGCTTCCATATTATTAAAACATTTACACTCCACATGATCATATTTCCCACAAAAGTTGCAATGTATATTAGTCTTCTTATTTTTGGATCTTGCTCCTTTGTCACCATTAGGAGGAGAAGCTGGCTGAGAGGGTTTGGTACCCTTTCTTTTCTTGTTGTTGCTTCTTGGGATTCTTTGATTTATTTTTCTACTGAGCCACTAAGGCTTTGTTGGATGTACCTGTAGTGTTGATCAATCCAAGTTGCACAAGATTATCTTTCTCTCAAGTAAGAGAATAAAAAAAAGACTCAAGAGAGGGTTCTTTATAAGCACTCTATAGAGATTCTATGGTGGCATAAAAGGTAGATACAAAGAAAGAGTATGCACTACCAAGCTTATCAAGAATAACATATATGCATTGGTCATCCTTCAGATCTATTTTCCATTCTATACATAAAAGTCTAAGTGTTTTGAACTAATAATATTCAATGCAAGGAAAATCATTTGGACTTAAAGTCATTAATTTATTTTCAACCTAGTGAGCTCGCATAATATTGTGTTTACCAATCAAAGCTTGAAGCTTTTCCCAAGATTCATCGGGGTCATTTATTCCTTGAAGTTGAAACCTTAAATCAGGGCATATGGACATTTTGATTAGTACACATTCTTCATCATTCTTACTATACCATTTGGATTTATTTTTGGGATCAACGGGTTCCCGTTATTTTCCCAAGGTAATATGATACAATCCTTTACTTCTTAGTACATCCTCCATATGGGATTTCCATGAGAAGTAGTTAGTACTAGTAATAAAAAGATAATTGGGAGAAACCATATTACAATATGAAAATAATATGGATTTAAAAGTTGAAACTAACGATCTATATGAAAATATCTTGAAAGAATAGGTCGTTTAAAAAAAAGAAGCACTAAAAATAGAGTTCAGATGTGAAAGTTATGCCCTTTTAAAGAAAAAGGCATAAACAATAATCAAAGAGCCATGTGGAAAGTAGAAGTTGGTCCATGTGGTGATGCCCCTCCTTTACTAAATTTCTTATAATCTCACTTTTACAAATAAGTTTCTTATGAAGTGACTTAATTTTATAGAATAAGTGGGAATCATTGTTACAATGAAGTTACTTTGTAAATTAAAGTTTTTTTTTTACAAGAACATATAATGATTTATATTAAAAATGAAGGGGGAGGTTGCGACCTAACCATCCAACCTCTAGAAGTTTACAAAAATTCAAAATTTTTGGCTTCGAGGCATGT
Organism: Picea engelmannii; assembly: GCA_009831015.1. NCBI lineage: Eukaryota > Viridiplantae > Streptophyta > Pinopsida > Pinales > Pinaceae > Picea > Picea engelmannii. The sequence goes on from ML777644.1 coordinate 574,853, forward strand.
ATCAAACTTTTACATAGTATGCTAACAATAGTTCTTTTGCTTGGGATAGTGAAATTAAAAAAATGGGCATCATCACTACTATAATATTTAACAAAACTACTGCCCAAGAACAAAAAATTACACTTCATTACTAATCGCTAGAAACCTGAGAGTTGTCTTGATTCATCCTTTCCTATTTGATTTCTGGAGTTGTTGAGTGGCAACTGCTTCCTTGCGAATCATTTCTATGAATTTGGGTCTAGTTCATAGTGGTTTATTCTCTGCTGTTGTGCCCCTTAGAGTGGTTGGAGTGTTTCCTAGAGCGAATTTTTTGTCTGAAGACACTTAGAGGGGGAGCATTTTCTTCTTCTATGTTTTTTAATTCTATCTTCAGTCTTCTAATCTGGTGATCTTGCTCCTTTGTTCTTTCCCTCGAACATTTTACCTCCACTTCCTGAATTTCCTTTTGTGCTTTAAGCCTATCAAATTCCTGCTGCAAGTTTTTATGCTGAGTTGAAAGGTCCTAAAAGTCTGATTGATACCTTCCTCAACTCCTTTTTTCCATCCATTGAGCTTTTGCATAAACTTGACCACTGTCTCTTCCAATTTTTTGAGGCGCTTATCAAGTCTGGGTAGGTGAGGGGGTGTTGGGATCACCGACTCCATTTTACCATCTGAAAGTTGGTCCCCTGCAACAAAGATTTGTATAAGCCATGGACAACTCTCTTCGTTTATGTGAAGCGTAATTGCCACCCTGCCAATGAAAATGGGAAAGTCCGGATGCACTACAATGAGCTCTAACCAGTTCATGGTGTCATCTTGCAAACTTTGACATGCTACGTATGATGTCTGAAGTACAAAATAACCAGGGTTTAAAGATGAAATGTCATGGGTGTAAATCCTCCTATATCCTCCATAAATTATTGGGTTCCTCATCCATCTATCGACATGCTAAATGTGTACTACTATGACTCTGTTGGATGAGAAATATGCTACGTTTTCCATGTTTTCATGCAAAGTGTTACGAAAATGATGAAAAGTGGAGGGTGACGTCCGATCTAAGGGATCGTATCCCACCGTGAGTGATCCCCAATGATTATACATCCTTCCTCTAAGTTGCATGCTTGATTTTCTTGGTGATTAGCTTTCTTGTTTTGATTTCTTAGCACATGGAACGCATTGAAGTTTTCCATGGTTTCTTTGAGGTCTAGAATCCTTGTTATTATTCAGTTGAGGATTATGTTGTTTGGAGAACTTTTTCAATATATAATTTGGATGGTAAGATTTGAGTATCCTACTATAGTTAGGTTTTTTACCTCTCTTCTCTTTTCTATCTCCATTCCTTTCTAAGAAGCAAGAGTCTCTGCATGATTGTTAGTTGTTTTTCCTATTCCCCAAGAAAAAATTTCTACCTTTGTTTCTTCGGGGTCAAACAACACCCCCCCCCCGCTCTTGCCATCCCTGGATTTCCTTTTGAGGCTCCATCAAAGATTTTTTTTTTTTTTTTTTTCCTTTATCCAATCTTCTAGATCTTTGCTAGAGAGTCTAAGTTTCCAGCCCGGGGGACCTTTAGAATCAGCCTTGTTGCAATTCATGTTGCTTGGACTATTCAAAAATGAACTCAACCAGATCCTTTCTTNTTTATCCAATCTTCTAGATCTTTGCTAGAGAGTCTAAGTTTCCAGCCCGGGGGACCTTTAGAATCAGCCTTGTTGTAATTCATGTTGCTTGGACTATTCAAAAATGAACTCAACCAGATCCTTTCTTGATCCTCTAGATCAGAGGGGACCTACTTCAAGTTTCCTCTAAGTTCTATTGTTTCAACCATTAATCCCAAAGCCTACGAGACCACTCTTTGGGGTTGGGTGGCTTCATTATTGAAAATTTCCTTGTTTTTGGCTAGCGAAACTTTCCAATTTACATAGAAAGGAAAAAATTCCTAGACCCTTTTTAGGAGAGGTTTTTTGAGGAGGTTACCTGAGTATATTTTGATCCATATAGAGTAGGTTTCATTAATGATGTTGGGTCTTAGTGGAGTGCTTACCGGGCCCAAGAGAAAGATTCTCCAGACTTCATGAGTGAAGGCACATTCAATGAAGACATGAATGATTGATTCCTCACTATGTTTGCAAATTACACATCTTGTTGGTCCTTCAATTCCTCTCTTTCTGAGGTTTTCAACTATCAAAATTATTTTGTGGAATAGAACCAAACTAAACACTTCAAATTTGGGGATGAATTCACTTTTCCATATGGATGTCCAATGTTTCTCTTTTGGAGGAAGGTAATCTTGAAGTAATTGAAATTGATAACCCAACTTTATTGTATACTCCCCTCCTTTGTGCCCCAACCTCTCTTATCCCTGGAAGTTAAGGATCTGGGAGCTTTCCCTCTTAGAGGAGCTACCATTTGTTTCCATTGTCCTTGAAGCTCAGCTAAAAGAGATAAGATTTTCCATCCCTTCCAAGTTCCTTCTGGATCCCACATCAAGATATCATAGAAGAATCGAGTATTCCTTGCATCCATCCAATTTATGAGAGGGGAGAGTTCAAATCTCGTTTCTAGTGGAGATTGTCCCATGATATTTTCCTCCCATATTTTGATCTGACTCCCTCTCCTAGGGGTCTACGTTAATTGATTTAATAACATAGGAAGACCCTACTTACATAAATTCCATATTGGAAAGCAACTCGATTGCATTATTTCCCTACCAATACATCTATATCTAGTCCCCAATACACATTTATTTAAGAGACAAGTTTTCCACCAAGATTTCCTTCTAGTAACCAGTCTCCATAGGATTTTAGCTCCAAAATATTTATTCATCATCATAGAGTCTCTTATTTCCACCCCACCATTCTTGAAGGGAGCAATGACTGTTCCCCATTTAATGAGATGAAATTTTCTAGTGTTGGATTTCCCTCCTTGCCATAAAATTTTTCTTAGAAGGGTATTAAATTCTTGATGAATGCTTCTTGGGGCTAGGAGGATGGAGATATGGTATATTTCCATCGAGGAGAGGAAATATTTGATAAGGACCACCCTACCTGCTGGATTTAACCATTTTGTTCCCCATTGATTTATCATTTTTCTTATCTTATCCATGATTCTTTTCCAATATGTTGCTCTCGATCTGGTAAGAAATATTGGAGCCCCGAGATAGGTTAAAGATCTTCAACTAGAGGAATAATTAGAATTGAGCTTGCCTTCTAGTGCTCGAAGTCTGATTTTAGTAAAATTCCAACTGTATATCCTACATTTCCTGTTGTTGCCCGCTCCATCGGATGCATTCAAGAACTAAGAAAGGGTTTAGTTGAATCTATCAACTAAAAAAGAAGAGTCTCCTCCTAGAAGAAGTGTATCATATACAAATTGGGAGTGGTTTATCTCCTTTACACCTCTAACTATAGTGATCCCTGGTAGCCTGCCACCTTGTCTTTCTGCCTCCAAATTTCTTCTTAGAGAATCTTCCATAATTACATACAAAAGAGGGGAATGAGGGAATCCTTTCCTTAATCCTCTTATTCTTTGAAATAATTCTCTAGGCCTACCATTTACGAGAGGTGCTATACAAGGCCCTTTTATACAAGCACTTATCCAAGAGATAAAAGAACTAGAAAAACCAATTTTTTCCATAATGGAGAAAAGGAAAGAATATCATACCCTATCAAACACATTCGCCATGTCCTATTTTACCACCATGCCAATTTATTTTCTTATCTTGCTTGAGTGAACTGCCTCTTGGACTAGGAGAATATTGTCCAAAATTTTCCTTTTTTGCAAGAATCCTCCTTGATTTTTCAAAATTATTTTGGAAAGGATCCATTTCAGTCAGTTGGAAATTATTTTGGTGAGAATCATGTAGGAAGAGTTGCATAGAGATATAGGTCTAAATCAGGATAAATGAGAGGGATTGGTTTCTTTAGGAATAAGGGCTAAGAAATAAGAGTTGGTTGCTCCTTTAACTTTGCATCGAGATTTTGTCTAAGAAAGCATTTTGCATAGATATTTTTGGATAAAATCCCAACATCTTCGATTGAAGGAGATAGAGAAACCATCTGGACTGGGGGATTTATCGGATTCCAGGCCCCATACTTCCTCTTGTACTTGTTCTTCTTCTATATCTTTTAAGAGAGATTGGTTGTTCCTCTAAGGCTCCTGGTCTTCAACCTCTATCATTAGATCCTAGAAATGCTGGGTTTCCTCTCTTTTAATTGCATCATAGTACGAAGTAATATCCCCTGAGGAAGTAGTAATCTCTTTGATTGTATTTATTATATGTCTCTCTTTGGCTTGGTTGTGAAAAATTGAAGTATTTTTGTCACCCAATCTTAGACAAAGGCTTCGAGACTTCAATATCCAATGTTCTTCTTCTCTCCTGTTAACTTGAAAAAAGATCCTTAAACAAATGTTTCTCTTGTAAGTGGATATATCTTGTGCAATCTTCCTCCTCCACCCTCTTCTGAATTTCCTCTAGCTCATTTTTTATTTTTTATTTTTTTATTTTTGGCTCTTCATAGATGTTTTTTTCCCATATTTTAAGAACTTTTTTGACCTCTCTTAATTTGAATTCAAAAATGAAATTTGGAGAGACTTCCACCTTACCCAACCAAGTTATTTTGATTAAGTCCATGACTTCTTCATTATGCATCCAGAGAGGATTGAATCGAAAAGGAAAAGGACCAAAGTTATTTCCCTCTTCCAGAACAAGACTTATGGGCTTGTGATCAGAAGCAGCTGAAAGAAATATATCTTTGAGATGATTTCCAAATTATTTCCTAGGAAAATTCTATGAATAAGGAATATATCTAGGCTTTCAGCCATATGGTCTTTACCTAATCCTTTTTTGGACCAGGTATAATTTCCTCGAATAGGTTTGAGTCACATCAAAGAGATACCATCATCCAAAAATTCTCTTACGAGATCTCGAATAGGATCTCCTCCTCTTTTTTATGACCGCACCAAAACACAATTGAGGTCTCCTACTATTATAGTGTTACTCAAATTTAAGGAAGAAACTATATATTTGAGCTCATTCCACCACGTTGATCTTTCTCCTAGGATGAACGAGGTGTAAACATTGAATATCTTTAATCTTCTATTTGTAGTTTTTCATTTTAGATTTACCAAAATACAATGTTGGGTTTTTTTCACTCATTCTACTTCATCTTCCTGAGAGTTCCAAAATATTCCTAGTCCTCCAGAGGCCCCCTTAGAGCTTACTGCTATTCCAATACTCTTGATACAATATTTATTCTAAGCTTCTCCTCATCATAAAGTTTGGTCTCCTGGATTAGGATGACTTTAGGTTTTTCTTCTTTGATTATATCCTTCATTGCTTCAATTTTGAATTTTATACCAAGTCCTCTACAGTTCCAGGAGACTATATTCATTATTTACCTTGTGAGAATTGACTTCTACCCCCTTTTTGGGAGTTTTTCCTGCTTCCTTTTCCAGGGTTTCCTTTTTCATTTTGAAATATTTTTCTATGGTGGTCTGTACCCCCATCATTTAATATTTATTTTCTCCCTCTTCTTGGATTTCCTTTGTTGACTTTCATCCTATTCTTTTATTTTGTCTGTCTTCCAGCCCTTCAGATTTTCGATCACTAGAGTTTGACTGGGCCTGTCTTCTTGTTTGAACTACAACATGAGGATTTGGTTTGGATCATTTTCTTCTTGATGTTTAGAAGACTTTTGTTCTAAATCTAGAGAAATTAATTCTTGTGAAGCTACCAACTTGATTGGGGATGGAGAAAAAATCGAAGGGGATCTAGTGGGGAAGGATCATCCTGGAGGGTAGACTAATGGGGAAACCACTTCGATAGAGGATGGGGTCGATTGAGAAATAAATTCAAAAGATTTGGGAGAGAAGATGGAGGGATTATCTTTGAATGAAGATGCAAAGGTTATCGAAGGAAGGATGGGGTTGGCAGGGGGAGCAGAGGGAGGAGTTGCGACAAGGAATGGTTGAAGGGGGGAGCATAAGAGCTCGAAGCTTTTGAAGAAGAGGTTTTCTAGGGAGGGGGTTGAGGGGCCTTCCCCCCCATCATTTTATTCTTTGCATTTTACCATTATTCCTCTAGGGATTGATTGTTGGGGGCTTGAGGGGATATTCTTTACAGTCTTTTACAAAATGACCATATTTGTGGCAAGATTTGCATTTGAATGGAGGCTGCTTATAGTCCAATTTTTGGATCTATTGCAAGTTTTCTAGTTTTATAAAAATTTCTTTCGAGATTCCATTTTCTAGATCTACTTCAACATAGATTATTGCACATGCAAACATATTTCCCTTTGGTTCTGTAGAATCTATATACTTCCCTAATGAATTCCCGATATTTCTTAATGAATCAAGGTTCCAACAATGTAGAGGAAGATGAGGTAGTATTACCCAACCAAGAATAACCAAAGGCATGTCAAGCTTGGGGTTGAAGTCTGAAGTCCATATATTGAGATACATACCATGGTTGTTGAAGAAATAAGGGCCTCCTCTGAATATTAGGTCGTGATATTCCTTCGTTTCAAACCAAAATGTGTAGAAATCTCGTCCACAAAAGTAGTGGGTCATTCTCCCTTTGATTGAAGCTTGCAAGTTCTTTTTCACCTAGATCTCCATAGCCCTTGGGGATGACTAGATTCTAGTGAAATGTCCTACAAGACCTCTTTCAAAGAGAGAAAAATCCTTTGACCAGGATAGAGTTGCTGGAATGGAGACTTCAGGAATATTTTTGAGGCATTTCACAAACTTCGAAGGTTGGGGTTTGGCGATAGAGGGACCAAGACCTGAAACCAACACTCTGAAAGCAAGTTCATCAGGCGCTGGAGGAGGATGCTGAGAGGAGGGTGAGGTATCCATGAACTCAGGTTAGATTTTTTCAGAGCATCGCAACGCAATAGGATTGCTAGTCCCTCCTATTCTATTACTAGAGATGATTGCTATTACTTGAAAGTATCTAAATGCACAATATGTTGAAAAGGTGATTACAAGGAATTTGTTGAATATTTTATGATATATTTTGAGGCAACAATTGAGAAATCATTTCCAGTTTTGAAGGCATCAATTACTCAACACTCAAAGATTATAAAATTAGCAGCTAAAGAATTCAGCATGGGGATTCAGTTAGGAAATAGAGGTAGTGATATCGTGTTCTCTATTATAAATCCCATGGGGAAATTGTAATTTCCTTAGGAATCAAAGGATAATTCATGGATTCATGGATCATTCTCGCAAATTGGTGTATGAGATCCTCTTGTTTGTGGGACAAGGGACCCCCTTTGCATACCCTATGGCCCTATGGATTTGAACATGTGTCCTCTTAGGAGGAAACACATGTTCTTAACAGTAAGTCCCACTTGGACTATATTACTTTGTAGTGATTCAATTTTAAAGCTACTTTATAGTGATTCAATTTTATAATTGAAGTGAAATGCACTTTACAATGAATGTGTGAACTTTTTCAAAAAGTAAGAAAAAAGAGACTTAACTCAACACCTCTTACTAAATAAAGAAACTTTCAACCAAGTGATCTCGTGTAAAACACATTATAATTTTAGGAAGGAGGATGGGGGGTGTTATTGTTGGAGCTTCGCTTCAAGGTGCATGCTTAAAAAAAAATTGTTTTCATGCATTCACACACAATTTTTTTTTTCTCTTCTCGACAACAACAAAGGGGTTAGATCTTAGTTAGCTTACCCAAAAAATGAAAATTTTCTCTCTATTTTTTATTTGTCGAGATCACACAGAACGCATGAAAAAGAGAATACACAAATAAGAAAACACTTTTTTCTTTGTTTCTAATTTTCCAACGTTGCATAGAGTATAGGGAAACTAACATACACATACTAGAAAGAGTAGAAGCCTGAAAACATAAAAGAAAAAAAAATATTATCTCTGTAAAAAGAATTTAAAAAGGGTGTATTCAGACTTTATACCTTCGAATTTGACTTAAATGGTTGTATCTTGGGTAAACAAAAACTTTTTCGAGTGAAAAAAAAGTGTTTCTAATTGAAATAAGTGATTTGGACACAATAGAAATAGTTATTTTGGACCAAAAATATATGAAAATAGTAGAAAGAATAGATACGACAACATGGATTCAAGATCTTGATCTACAATGGGAGCGGGTCTTAAAAAAGGCTATGATACCATGTTCGACGACACAGGGTATTCCAATAGAGGATGATCACCTTAAATAACCACTCACATAACAATATCATAGATCAAAACACCAATGTTTTTAAGTGGTAATACCCCAATGGGGAAACATCCATGGCCCCAACTAATGTCGCCAGTTGAGGCAATTTATTAATTCAAAAGAAAAATATTACAAGAGAGTTTCTCACAATCGATCATCGGAAAATGACCCTCCATTCTATTTAAATATAGATCATGGAACAATCAAATGTTAAGCCATGAATCCATGTAGCCATTAATATCGAGGAGAATATGAGTTGTCAGATCACTCTATGTCAAGAACATATTGTGACTATCATATTACATAATTACAAATTCATACTAAAGAAACATACTTTAACCTAATGACACATCATATCATAATAATTAATCATATTATATTTGATCTTAAATAACTCCTAAGTTTCTAAATATCCTAAAAAAAAATATGAATTTATGACTTATACATTCGAAATTAGACTATAATCCCCACTAATATTTGGATCAATCCTCCCCTATTAGAAAATGATGGTCCCTGTCATTTCACCCATGCTAAAAAAAAGAGACCCCATTGTATTCTTCGTACCATCATGATTCCAATGTGCCTAGTGCCAACCAAGGGAAGGGTTTTGTGTGGTTAACCCATAACCATGGGTTTGTAGATGACCCATAACCAAGTTGGAAATGGTGAGCTTGTTGTTGATACTGATCACAATTTATGGGGTATTTTACATGGGTTAAAAAAATTACAATAGGATTTAATAAATCCAAAAAAATTGTTGATACTGAGAGGGGGGTGAATTAGTATCAAGTATAATTTAAAAAAAAATTCAAATTATACTTAAACCATTCAACTATATCGAATGAGAAATGAACAATAGTATAAGAGTTACATCAATACACCACGATACACCATGCACAATATATGAGAAATAATCAATAGTTTTTGTTCAAGGGAAGTAATGACTTCCAAAGGTAGCTATAGCTTCCAAATGTAAAGGGAGGGATAAACCTCCAAGAGGAAGATACAATCATACAATATCAAGAGAGATTTGAACTCTCCATCCTTTCTCCTTCCTTCCACCCAATAATATATGAGAGATAATAAAACTTTACATTAAATCATCACCATCAACCAATCATCACATAGAACCTGATAATGCTTCCCGAGACTTCTTCAATTTCTGCAATTCTTCAATTCTTGGAGTACTCTAATACTGTAGATAATATTACTCAATGTATTCTCTGAAACTCCTCCAATTTTCACTCCCTGAAGCCTCCCCAAAAATAGGTTATAGAAAGAATGGTAGACTTTATTCAATTCTGGTCTGTTCAGAAGACCCAACTTGTACAACATGCCCCGCGCTAAATATTTAACATCCGATTTTGAAACTCATAAAAAATAAACTAAAGTGTGTAATCTTTCCAATGGAAGTGAACCCACTTCATTTGGATTCTGTATGAAGAATTTATGACTGTTTTACCCAAAACACCTGTTTATTGACTAGCTTCAGGACTGGTAACAAACCCTATTTTCCACATAGTGTATCTCCATAATTATAGCGAATCAAGAGTTGAAATTTTTACCAGAGGTACCTTGATATGTCTTCTAAATACCATAGCGATTTTATCATTTGAATCATTCTAGAAAAAAAATTATAGCAAAAATGGTAAGATGACCTGAAAATAACATACCTTAGAACACATCACCAAAAGACTTCATCCTCCCTTGAAATCCGACCTTATTTTACTTCTTCTTCCCTATGAAATTCGACTTGTATCAAATGAATGTATAATGATGTTTATTTATAACATTTATGTCACTTCCTTTTAACATTAGGGCCGACCTGACACTTTCTTATTTTGTTTGTAATTATCTTCAGGGCCTACATGTACAATTCACTTTGTCATCTTCAAAAATTCATTTCTCCTCAACCATGAGGATCCACGTGACATGCCACATACCACCAGAAACAACATGACATATACTATCCATCCATGGGTTTTTTATCTGCATGTGCATTTTCCTTCATGTCCAAATACCTTCATCAATCTTACAGTCCAAAACCCATGACTAGGGTTGACATCAATGACAACAACCAATCTTCCAACAAAAATAAAATTGAAAATTGAAATGAAAAACCCTATTTTTCTGGAAATGGACCTCTAGGTACAATTTTATTTATAGATTTTGTTACAGATGATGAAATCAAATTATTTTGAAGATCCATTTAAGGCATTGAAGATAAATTTCCATTTATATAAGATACTTTCTCTATTGTAGCACACAGAGTGAGAAAACTCTTCTTGAAACTCAAGGTATGCATGAACACATTGTTTTACAAACCTTTGGTACTTCAATCAATGAGATCTCATAAACCGGGAAATAAAATGAAATTCCATAAAAAATCCATTTGAGAAAACAAAAAATCCTTTTAAAATGAGATATAGTGTTTCCTTTTAAATGCTCTATATAGGTTGTGGAACCTGTATAAAGGTTGCAGAAGATGACTACCCTACATTCTATCGATTATTGTGCTTCTATGGTGGTGATACAACTATGTTTAAGATGAGAAAGGAATGAAGTGAGGTTTCCCAAGCTTCCATACGGTTCATGAGTCGTGGCATGGTTGTATGAATCTACAATAATGATGAAAGTGAGAGCACCAAGTGCAGAGAGCCACAAAGGATTCCAAGGGTTTGTAGAGAATCATGGGTTGTTGTGGGGGTCATGGAACCTCCATGGGAAGCATGGAAACCATGCAAAATTTCTAAAATTTTTTAGACCAATGAATGCAGTGAATCCATGTAAGGATTTTCCTGCAATAGTGAACGAAGGTCCGAGGGCATAAAAACCCTATAATTCTTGTGGACCAATTGTGGTACTTATATTGTATGGCCCAATGAATGGACTCTGAGAGTTACAAAAGGAGTTTGGAGATTGCGTCAAATATTTGAACCCAAAATATGCTTCAAACCCTATTTCCCATGGAGTGGTTACCTGCTATGATTCAAAAGAACTAGATCTTGAGGGATAATATATGGAAGGATTGAATGCCAAGAGAAGAGGAGAGAAAACATACAAATCTTCCATAAAACTAAGCACAAGAACATTGATGAAAATACATGAACTTAATACACCACAAAAATATGAGAAAGAGAGAGAGTTAGAGAAGAAGGATCCCATCAAGAAGAATCAATACATGCAATGAGGCCAATATTGGGACCTCTCCTTCCTCACCTTCACTCTCTTCTTATTACCTTCTTATAAGGTGTCTTGTTGAAAAAGTCAACTTTTATTAGGCTTGAATCTGTAAATTACATATATATTAAGTTCCCTTTTACATAAAAATATGACTTTATGACTTATACATTTTAACTTATACTAAAATCCCCCCTAAAGTTTAGATCAATGGATGAAGAAGGTTCCTAAGTTCTGAAATCATGGGGCATAATTTTGTGGTGTGACCTGGGTCATCACATACAACACAGGGTAGAGTCACACGAGGAATGGTTGGTTGATTCCCCCTTGCTTTATTAGATTTACCCCCAACTACTTTTCAAGTCCCATTCTTTGTTGAGTTGAATGTGGGTCCTACTAGGTATATAACCATATGGGCTAGGTTTGGTTTTGGTGTTGGAGGTTCAAGGTACCACACATGTATTCCCAAGGTGAGGCTTGGGAGAGATAGTGTAGCCATCATAGGATGGGCCATCACTCTTGGTCGAAGGAAGTAAAATGGTATGTGAATGATGGGATTGAATTCCCCCTGAGTGAGAGGGGGATGGTCATATGAAAATGAATATCTTGGGACAAATGAATGGGAAGAATATTTCTCCATGACTAATGTTATGGTACAAACCTGGGCAGAGTCTTATGGTGAAATCTGGGGTGGGTCACCCTAATAACTTAATAAGTGCCATGAAATGTGGATTCTTTGAAGATCCTAGGATCCATTTCTACATATGACCAGAACTATTGGTTTGATCTAGTGATGGAAAGAATGTTTTCCAAGTTGGGTGTTGGGTAGGGCTCATAGTGTGTCAACTATTCGATAGTGATGACCTTCCTATTATGGTGGAACATGATCATTCAAAACATTGAAGAGGAAACTACTTTAATAGCATACATGTAACCATGTCATAGAATGATGTTGTAGTCCAATGGTGCATCAATGACCTCAATGTTGATCAAGATATTTTTTCCTATTATCTTGAAGAGGATTTTCTGGTCAAGAGCTTCAGGTTGAGATGGGCATCCATTAAAATCTCAAAGGGTAATAGCATATGGGGTAATCTTATGAGAGCCAAATTTTTCCATACATTTTTGGACATGATGAAAGTAGATGTTGCTTTATATACAATGCATCAATGAATGGTGATGTTTTTTTATTGTCATCGAGATTTGGGATTCCACCAGATTAGATGGGAGTCCAGGTTCTTATTTGTCCAAACAGAATGTGATGGAGCATGAATTAGAGGGGTCTACTATCCCCAATGATGACAAAAAATATTTCCTTTGTGAAGGACAAGTCTATAAGACCTCTAGTATTAACATGGTTGTAGGAGACTAAGCCAGGTCATTTAATAGGTTGTATTTATGAGCAACCTTCATTTGAGGGTTATGGGTAGTATGCATAAGAGGTTCCTTTGGTACTCGAAGAGTAGGGTCACCACTAGTATGTGGGATCATTAAGGCATGATTGCTAGTAGTTGAGTGGCATCCAAGATAGTTGAAGTGGAGTCAAGAATCATATTTTAATGATGTATATGGGTTGGTCATGAATATCTGTTGAGTTCATGTAGATATTCTAGAAGTAAATACCTCTAGGTTGGAATTGACCTAGAGGATGATACTATTAGAATATAGGATTGTAGGGGTCAAAAAATCACTTTGGTTTTGTTTTTTGGGTCACAGGGTTTTACAAGTCTTAGGTTTTTGGGTCTCTTGTTATGGTCATAGCTTAAAGTTTGATTTGAATAAGCTAAAGTTTGGTTCAACCTTGGTTTAAGAGTATTGAAGTAATGTAATTAGAAATCATGACAAGGTAAATAAAGTCCCTATGAGTCACACCTATATCATTACCTTGAAATTTCACACATCCAACTTGTACACAAGTTTCTCCTTGTCACCATCCATCCATTTGAATGTAAAATCAGATTCAATTGTATGTGCTTCCAACTCACTAGGAGAGTTCACAATGTACTCTAAGTACCTCATGCATTCATTTATCATCATTGCAATTAAAATATCATGTCACAACGGATTTTATTATTTTTAGATCCTACATTTAACCACTTCTTTAGGGATTATGTCATAAGATATACTAACAATTTCCTTGATGTATGAAAACTCTGTTTGAGATTGGCGCTGCAAACTAGCGCTACCAACTGGCTGAAGAGGAGAGTTGGAGCTTGGATAACTTGTAAACATATATGTTCAAATTCATAGATATTAGCATCAATCTCAGGTTTACTAGGAACTCCTTGAGTGTCTACATGTTCTTTAAAGGTTGAGAGAAGGTTTTATGTTGGTTTATCTATTGGCGTTGCGAATTGTCCTAATTCTGTTGCTACCATCTGTCAAACCCACCTACATGGCATTTTGAAATTTGTCTATCAGTCCATACTGTTAAATTGACCCCATACATATTTTACACTACTAAGAAACCACATGTCCCACTAAATTTCACCTAGTGCTGCAAACTGGCTAATCTGGTGCTGCGAGCAGGGCGTTACGAACCCTCTGTTCCAGCACTATTGAAACCTTCATCCTCCACATATTTAAAAGCTCAGTTTTGAGAGAGTGGAACTGCACCACTATCTAATTTTAAATGTATGGTTGGTCATATGTTGAAGAAAGCTTAAGTTGCACACATCATCAATGCTACTAACTGATATTTATACTAATAAAAAACCTTGTTTTAGTAGAAAATTCACATTTGTCTCCCTTTTATTATAACTCTCAATTGTTGTTCCTTGTTCCTCCTATTGGAAGAGTGTCTTGTATCATACATCAATGTGTATAGAGTGAGTTATATACAATCTTTGGACAAATTCAGCCTTTTGAAAACATTTCAGACATTAAAACCCAAATTTCTCGTTTCATGCATTTTACAACATTTTTGGTGATGACTATGTTTTGTAAGCCATGATTATCAGTTTGGGTTCTTTCCTATATTCAATATTGTTAATATTATGAATTTTACAACATTTTTGGACACATGATACAGTTTTGGGATGTTAAAGACTTTGGAAAAAGTGAAAAAGGCTGCTACAGGAAAGTTCGCAGTGCCTGGCACCGTGAACTGGTAATTTATGATAGTTTGTAAGCATTGACACACAACAAAGGATTGTTTTGATCATAAATTTTGAATTCCATTTTGGGTTCCTATGAAATTTGGTGTGGAGGAAACAAATGATGTTTTCGACTTTGTGACAAAAAATCAGCCCGAACCAGCTCGTATTTTGGGAGAAAAGACAAAATCATAACCTACAGGAAAGTTCGCAACACATGTTGTCATAGGCGTTGCGAACTCTAACAGTCTGACAAATTCAATCTATGGGAAGGCTTACAACTATTAGGGAAGGTTCGATTGGTATCCTAGGAGTTATTTGGACATGAGGGACATGTGTTGCATCTCCATATCAAGCAACATGACCTATTTCAAAAGGCATTTATCTCAATAGACAAGACCCCTGAAAATAATAATTTGTTAGGTTTTTGTTGGAATCTTTTGTAACAAGACTCCTAAATGGAGGAGGATCCTATGTAGTTCCTTGTTTTCAACATCCTTAGGGTAGAGAGAGATCATTCACTATATATGAAGTGGATTTTGATAAGGAAAGGGTTGGATTCATGAGCCAAGAGAGGAGAGAGTTGGATGATCAATTTTAGTTGCTCATTTGTAAGCATGAGGGCATGTTTGTAATACCATTTTCTGCCATTAAAGATTCATGAGAGATGTTATCAGATTATCTTCTATGTTTTTCCATTTCTTTTTTATATTCTTGCTTGAATATATTGCAGTTTTTTAGGATCATAGCTGCCATTGATGGATGGATTCATGAACAACAAATGATCTATCGTAGCTTGCCCATTAAATCATTGTTTATTGTCAAAACAATCTTTATCTGTTTGCAGAAAGGATCTATATACAATGGATGTTATTTCTTTTTTCATTTTCACCATGATTCTACTCATCATTATATATCCCTTTTGTCTAATATATAGTTTCATTTCCTTTGATCTGTAGGATGTTGTGACTCCTTGCCCAATGGAATACCTCTGCAGACAGTTTGTTTCCCTCTCCCTTTATTTCTCAGTCTTACTGATCCACCTACTCAAATCAATTTAATCCATTTATATTTTGATGGGTACTGGGATTGCATTTACAACAGTCTAAGTGTGACCCTCAGTGCTAACATATACTATCCTGAGGATTGCATGACAATACTAGTTTCCTGTTGGGTAATGATAACTCCTTGCTACGGGAAGGGGTTGAGCAATACTGTTGGTTGTGGTGTTTGAAGGAAGTTTAGTAGGGAAGGTACTTGACCATATGGGGTAGTAGGACCTTAATTGGACATCAATTCCTTCAGAATCCTTCATCCATTTGAAATTCACAATTTGGGGGCAATGGTGATTATAGTGACCATACTTTTCATATAATGCATATGGGAATTTGGTTTGAAGATTAATATTCTTCCCTTGTTTATAATAGTTGTTGTTGTTTCAAGAATTTTGGTTCTAGTAACCAACATTATCATTTCCCCCAACATTATTGTTCTGGTTTGGGGGATGCCCCATTCCCTTGGTTGAATTTTTGTTTTTTCTTTCCTTTCTTTTTCCCATTGTTTTGTTGGTTCGTGGGATTAACCACGTTCAACTATTCAAATGATTGAACCTGTTAAGCCAGTGAAGGTTGAATGAAATTAACGCCAACATGTTATTGATCTTGTGGTGTTGTAGCACTGGCTTGTGGGGGTCAAAGGAATGGGTAGTATGGGATATTCTATGAAGGATTCACATAATAGTTGTATGAGGTATATGTCCCTTTGCTACAATTTTGACTATTGTAGGAGGGCCAATGCATGTGTGGGGTAGCATGCATGCCTTGGAGGGGCATGCTAGTCCCTGGTTGTGGTGGGTTGTGATCACATTACATTTGGGAAGGAGGGTTGTGTGACATACTATTGGGCATGCACGATGTCCCAATAACATTTTTATGTGTGGTAGATCCACCATAATGGCTCCCATAGTGTCTAGTGTCATATGGGGATTAAGATGTTCCATTTGGCTACCCATAGGGGATGGTTTGGATACCTACAATAAAATAGAAGAGAAAGAGAAGACTACAACAACCTAAGAAAGAAGATTTTTGGATTTCAAAATTGACAGAGTCCACAATATGTTTTGTAGGATTTTCAATAGAGGTGAGAAAAACCCAACATTCTATAGCTAAGATGGAACTATACAACATGAAATTTATTAATGGTGATTAAACATTAAGATATTATTTCAACCTATGAAAATAATAGATCCAACATGAAACCTAAACTAATAACTAAGCTATGAATACAAAATTGACACAATAACCAAATAGGAAGTAATAACACTCATTTATACCAATGGATGGGCCTTTAAAAACACTCGAAGAGAGTGGATAGACACATGTGAGCTCCAACATGATCCTTGGGAACGTACTTTGATCTTGAATGTACCTCTCTCCCTCTTATCAACTCTGAAGAAGTGCCTTAGCTCTCAAGATGGTGAGGCTTATGCAAGCAAACATATATGAACTAACAAGGTGGAAATGAGAACACTAGTCTCACAAATCAACCTGGTAGCATAAAATTACATCTATCCTTCCATTCTAAATTCTATCCTTGACCACTTATTTATAGGTTGAATTCCTTCTTCATACAAACTAGTTATAATTCTGAATGCACCGATTTCGAATTGGATATTGTATGTGTTGAAGAGACATTGAACCACCTACTATGTTCTCTCATGAATGTAGACAAGGCTCGAGGCCCACATTAATGACACTATTGAGCACAATCTTTGCATGTTTGATTGACTTGCTTGTATTTCAAAGGAAAATCCATGCAAGTTACACAAAAATTAATCGAGGAAATCACCCAAGTGCATGAAGCCACTGTTATAAAGTTTTTAACCACTTCTTAGGGGTGAGGTTTAATGGCTATCAATTAGCTTTTTTATGCTATATATTTTTCCATTGGTGATATTTTTTGGTAATTGCTTGAAGATCTATGTGAGTGATATTTAGGTGATAACACTAATTTCATGGTTGGAAGGGATTCTTATAATTATACATAGTGAGTAGATTGGCTGAACATGAAAGTAAATGGGTTGGAATGAGAGAGACATAATCATGTAGATTGATTCCTTCACCCTAGTAGCCTCATATCATGGCTTGGGGGGTAGTATTTACATTTGATACATATGTTTGGGTGGAAAATTATTCTTATGTAGCTAGTTTTTTGGACCAATTTATGTTAAGAGATAAGTGCCTAATCATTATTTATGAATATGAAAAATTTATGTTATTTTCTCTCATGAAAATCTAGGCATTTTGCATGTTGTGTGTGATTATACTTAAATATGGTCATGTGTATTGATTGCTATGAACTTTTGTTAAACCACGCTTGTTTATTTCCACTACATATTGATTATTCACATTATTCATGCAATTTATTAAATCTCGATCCTTCTTGGGATGATTATCTATTTGTTATTATGGGGATATGGCCTTTAAGGGACTAAAATTGGAATCTAATATCATGGCTACCTATTATGTGTCTGGGATTGTTGGGTAGTGATGCCATAGGTTTGATTTAGAGGCCCGATACCTTTGTTGTTGTTTTCATCATTGATGGTTTACCTCACATGCAATAATCATGGATTCCCATCACTGGTCCTTGAGTACATGGTTCCTACCAATGTTTTTCTTTGAAACATCCTACAATATTAGTGTTTTTAATCCCCAATTTAGTGAGGTATAATGAAAATATGATATACAGCGGTGGGCCAAGCGATGTAATATGTAAACATTGTATATCAAAAATAAAAAAATAAAAAAATGTCGGTTGTAGATGGACACAGAAAGAATCATGGGGGATAATTTTCCACAAGAGAGGAGGGGTATAAGGGGGTTTTATTCAAGTGTCTTAAATCCAAAGACTTTTCCTAAAATTACAATTTTTGTATGAACCCTCTATTTTTCTTTTGAGTGTATCAAATCCCCAATCATTGAATACATGTAAGAGGGTTGGCTTAAAAATCACATCCCATAGATATTGAGAGAATGGGGCTGAGTACAATCAAAATTGGAGAGTGTGAGAGTCAAATTTCATGAAAAAAAGGGAAATTCATATGGGTACTATGGGAAGTTTTTACAGAAAATATTTGGTGTATCAAGGGTGTGTTGAGTGCTTGATTCAGATTATTTTCAGCATGAAATGAGAGCAAAGATATAATAAATAAATGTACATAGATATCTCACATATCCAATATTATAACAAAAATGTATCATAGATGCAACCATAAACACAGATATACAATAATACACAATTTTCTATTAATGAGCGAAAATGTACAAAGACTGTAAAATACAGAGTGCAAAAAGAATCGCTAGAATGGTGGCAGCTTATCTCTGAGAAGAGATGTGATGTCTACTCGCATCCATGAGAAGATTATATTACAATGAGGCTCCAAAGGATTTTTTGTCATAAATAAAATTCAAAACCCTAACCCCGAAAGATGAAAATCCAACAGTTTTGTGGACCTCGTTTTGGGTAGTTTGGTGTATCAACTTCCCGAGGGCATAACTTTGGCATACGATCTCTGTTTGGGGTGCATGATAGCTTGTTGGAAAGGAATCATCAATGAGATTCATTTTTTAGGCTAAATTATATCCTTTGTAAATAATTTAAAAGATGGATCCCGAAAAACCTTCATTTAAGCCCTCAAAATGGCCCTGAAAGTTAAAAACTGCTAAAAATAGTAAATTTCCAAAATTGTCAGAAAACTGTTTTGAGCGAGTTGGAAAAGGTGGGTGGCCACCGATATCCACATAGATCAATCCTCCATCCTTAGGAAGCAATGGTATCCGTTGTGTTGAGTGCCTAGGGGAGAGGGAAAAGTGTTTGTTGAATCTGCATCTTGATGAGTTGCTTGCCTTGTTGGAGAAGTTGCGTTGCTTAGATTTTTGAAGGTTTTCATGAACCTATGGCTGGAAGGGTTGGACCCTTTTAACCAGTCTGGCTACATGATATTTTTGTGTGTAGAAGGAATCTTTGTGCTTTGGTGTAGTCTTGTCAACCTACTTCTGTTGGATATAAGGTGCTTGGGCCAAGGTTGTAGTGATTGCAGTATCCTTCTGTTCACCTTTTGAACAGATTATGAAGAAGAAAAATTTTGTAGTATGAGATACTACCTTGCGACACTATTTAGGTGGGGAAATAGTCAAAACCACCTATGGTATCCTCTAGATATGACCCCCCAGAGTAAAAATGACACTATGGGGTCGAGACTCATAGATAGCATGGAGCTTCCACATATATGGTTGGCCCAAGAGAACATCACATATATCTAGTGGGGAAACATCACATAATACCTCATCCTTGAAGGGTTGTATGTTGTATGACAATCAAAACTACTAGCTGACATAGATATCTCATCCCTGGCGAAGCCACCCGATGTTGTATGGATGTGGGTGTGGTGTTTTCGACAATCCCAACTATTTGACGACCTCTTCTGATATGAGGTTCTTATGGATTCCGATATCAACAATAAAATGCAGTGGGGTCCCCTTCACCCACATCTCTGAATGAAAAAGGTGCTCCCCCTCTTCAGGATCTATTGGTTCTTCTAGTTTAATTGATGCGGTCGTGATAATAACAGTGGAGTCTGCATCGATGATCTATCTTCTGTTAGTATTTTCTAAATTGGATTTCGAATCAGGGTTAGGATCTTTGTCTTTGATTTCGACCACCAATGAATTTTTTGAGTGACATTCATCGATGTTGTTCCAGGGGCTTTTATGGAAATCACACCATTTCTTGGTGTCCTTCTTTGTCTTCTTGTGACCCTTCTTTTCCTATGGCTTGGACTGGTTTTCGGGATACTGTTTGTTAGGGTCGTTTTTATCATACCTTGGTTGTTGCATATTTTTAGACCTGAAATCCCATTTTTTCTAGTGCTTATATTTCTTCTCTATTTTAACAACATATCAATAAGCATCACCGAGTGATGAGATGTCCAGAAAATCCATTTCAATTTGGATGTATCTGTGTAGAGCTTCACAGTATTTCAGAACCAAATATTGTTCGGAGTCTTTGATACCCAGCTTGGTGCACAAGGTATGGAAGGTATTGGAAAACTTTGGAACTGCTCGACCCCTCTCTTACCGCAGTGTGGTCCATCTCATATATTGGTACTCATAGTTTCCAACAGGGTAATATTGTTCCTTTACCGTGTCCACAAAAAAATCCCAAGTGGGATTGACCCCATATATTCTAGAATCTTCTGTGGAACTTTGCTCCCAGTAAGTTTCCCAACAATGTTTGACATGGGGGAGATATTAAAGGAGTGTAAAGGTGATCTTTTCCCTGTCGAAAAATTGGTGAACAAAGAAATAACCTTCTAGAATATTCAACCATTTGTCTAGGGCATCCGCATCTGTCTAACATTCAAATACGGGAATATCAAAATTAACTTGAACCTTGAAAGGAGAGGTGATTCCAAAGTGGTTGCTTGATGAAGATGTGCCTATTGCTATTGACAAACATTGAAGGATGTGGAAAAAATTCTCTATCATTTTGTCCCTTGGTCGCATGAGTGATTGCTCAAGCAATAGATTGATAGAATCGACTGCTTCATTTTTTTTCTTTTCTTCCACCATGGAGGGTTTCTTGGGTGTGCGAGAGTGATTGTATTCAAGAGAGACAAGCTCGAGACCCAACTTGCTATACTCAAACCTTTTCGGGGACATGCACTGAAAAAAAAATGATCAAGAATAGCCTACTCTAATACCACTGATCCAGATTATTTTTGGCATAAAATGAGAGCAAAGATATAATAAAGAAATGTATAGAGATGTAACATCCCCAACCACCCATAGACCGGAGCATGCTACCTACAATCCCACCCTTGGACTTCGTACTCTTATCGGTACCTTCTTTATTTAATAAGGATGCATAAGATAAAAGATTTAATGACATGTGCAACAATATCCAACAAGCATGCATCATCTAAGATTTAGTTAAACAATAATTAAAATACACAGTGGAATAATTCATACACAGATAATAATATCACAACAAAGAACACTTATTTTTATAAAAAGGCGACACCAACTGGCTGCATACCAAGGACGTTCCACCCAACCATAGACACCACTGCTCCAAATCTCAACAATAGTGTCACCCCCGAGCCAGGGCTATGAATCCAAAAGGACAGTTCCAGAGTGTACTTGGGTTCCCAAAACAATCATCTCTCAAGATCTCATAGGTTTCCCAACACCCACAACAATCCAAGTACCCAACTCTCTTCTACAAATCCTGTACCACCCAAGAGAATGGACCTCCACCCTTCTCTGCCATGCAGTCCCTCAGGAAGTCCTTCTACTTTTTCCAGGGCATCCAACACAGCTGGTCCAAAATCTCAATGCTGGAAATTTTAGGACTCGTAGTTGTGAGAAAAACAGGGCACATGCCAATGCATCTCATAGATGTAGGCCCTAAGTCATGGTTGGAGTGCACCAGTGATCATTACAACCAACTATCTCGTGGCTAATATTCAACAGTTCCTTTCCCTTTACCCAACCGAGACGTAGGAGGGGATGGATCAATGAATGGGTGAGTAAGTGCATGAAAGCGCACGAGGGAAAGAATGGTATGAATGCAGGAGTGAAGGAGTAGACGAGCCAAATAATAACCCCACAATCAAACCAGGGATGGATTTAAGTATTTTCGTGGGGAATCAAGAACTTCCTGTCCTTCCTCAAGAAGCTCACGTACTCGATCCCCTCCCTTAGGTAAAATCGGTAATTAACATAGGAATAAACATTTAGCCCCTCAAGTCCCCTCTCTTTTGGAATCATAGCCCCCTATAACTCTAGTCCTTATCCATCTAGCAACAACCGGTGTGTTTATTATTAATAATGATCAAAACATTACATTTATTGGGCATACTGGCACTTTAATAATTGTTTGGGCACTCATGCCTCTCAACATTGTAACAATACATTATTTAAAATGGGGGTTCGAAACCTGGGGTGTTACATCCCATCTCCCTTATCTTGGCACTGTCCTCATTGCATATACAAAATAGAGATAAAAATCTCAAATTTATTCAAAACGATGTAGGTACTCTTCTAGCATGGCATATTCATGCTCCCAGGTAGCATCTTCAGGACAGTAGCAGGTCCACTGAACTTTTACTAGCTCTATAACTCAATTCCGAAGCATTTTTACCTTTCTGTCCAATACTCGCACTGGTTGAAACTGAAAGTCTCCCTTCGTCTCTACCTGAATCAGATGCCAATCAATAACATGGTTAGGGTCATGTACATATTTCTTTAGTAAATATACATGAAATACATTATGCACATTCATGGAAGAAGGCAATGAAATCATGTATGCAACTGGCCCTATTCTGTCTAATATTTCAAATGGACCACAAAATCTGGCTGCCAACTTTGTACAACTACCCAATTTCAAAGAGATTTTCTTGGGTTTCACTTTAAAAAGTACATTCTCCTCTAATTTAAATTCTCTATCTTTCATGTTCTTGTCTACATAAACTTTATGTTTATCTTGAGTTGCGTTTAAATTCTGCTTGATCTTAACCACCTAATCTTCCATGTCCTTGAGCAACTCCGGCCCAAGTACCACTCTAACTACTGGGTTGTCCCAACTTACTAGAGTATCACATTTCCTACCATACAAGGCTTCAAATGGGCTCATTCTTAATGAATCTTGATACCCATTATTATATGAAAACTCAACCAAGTGTAAGTAATCTTCCCACTTAGATGGCTTATCCATCATATACATTCTCAGCATGTCTTCAATTATTCGAATGACCCTCTCTATTTTCCAATTTTTCTGGGGATGATATGATGTGATAAAGTTTATATTTGTGCCAAATCCTTTAAACAATCCCCTCCAAAAATTGGAGGTAAATTTTGTATCTTTTTCCGAGACAATTGTCCTAGGTATCCCCTACAACCTAGCAATTTCCTTCATGAAAATTTCTGCAATATTAGCCACTGTATGCATTGTCTTCACCGGCACAAAATGAGCATCCTTTGTTAATTTGTCGACCACCACCATGATTGAATCATGTTTCTTATTCATTCTAGGTAATCCTGTGGTGAAATCCATGGTGATCACTTCCCATTTCTTCTCTGGAATTGGCAATGGCTGCAACAAACCTGCTGGGTGCCTATGCTCATCCTTCACCTTCTGACATTCCATACATCGAGAGATGTAATCGACAATATCCTTTTTCATTCCCAGCCAAAAGAAATGTATTCTTACTACTGTAATTGTTCTCTTATAACCAGAATGTCCAGCATAAGGAACATCATGCATTTCTTCAGTAGAAAATTCCCCAGTTCTCCGGAACTAGGAACATAGATTCTGTTTTTATGCATGACTAATCCATCTTCCTTTATCTCATACTCCTTTATTTTCTGTTGTACATATCCTTGTTGTAATTTTTCCTTTACCTGTAGGTAATGTTGATCTGTAACAAGATCATCTAAAATTCTTCTCTTCAAGTCTGATTGATGCATACTAACAACAGTAGCATGCATGAGATGCACTCTTCTACTAAGTACATCAAAAAATTTATTCTCCTTTCCCTTGATATGATTGATATCGAATTCATATTCACTTAGAAATTCCAGCCATCTTGTTTTCCTGGCATTCAAGGCCGGTTGTTCAAAAAGATACTTCAGGCCAATGTGGCCTGTCCTTAATTTGAATTTCTTCCTCATGAGATAATGCCTCCACATCCTCAAGGTGTGGAAAATGGCAGCAAGTTCCAAGTCATGGGTGGCATAGATCCTCTCATGTTCCTTAAGCTTTCTGGAATAATATCCAATGACATTTCCATTTTGGGTGAGGAATCCCCCAAGTATTTCCTTACATGCATTTGTACATACCACAAAAATTTCATTTGGGTCAGCAATCTTTAACGTAGGTGCACTATTAAGTAATTCCTTCAACATATTAAAATTCTTTTCACACTTGAGTGTCCATTCAAATTTAGTTCCCTTCTTTTGAAAATAAGTGATGGGATGAGCAATCTTAGAGAACCCTACTATGAACCTTCTATAGTATCCAGCTAATCCCATCAAATATCTAACGTCTGACACATTACTGGGTGTTGGCCATCCTCTAATGGCTTCGATCTTCTCTGGATCTACTGCTATGCCCTTATCTAAAATAATGTGTCCCAAGTAATGGATCTACTTTTGATAAAAAGAACACTTACTCAACTTGGAATACATTTGATGTTCTCTCAGTACTTGCAATACCAGTCTTGAGTGATGTTCATGCCCCTCTTTAGACTTAGAATAGATAAGTATGTCATCCAAGAATACTATGACAAAATTGTCCAAATAATTTCTGAATATTCCATTCATTAAGCACATGAAGACAATTGGTGCATTGGTAAGTCCAAATGGAACCACTACAAATTCATAACGCCCATACCTGGTCCTAAAGGTTGTCTTATGAATGTATTATTCCTTGATTCTTACCTGATGGTATCCTGCCCTTAGGTAAATTTTTGAAAATATCTTTGATCCTCTTAGTTGATCAAAGAGGTCATCAATTCAGGGTAGAGGATACTTGTTATTTATAGTGTACTTGTTCAGTTGTCAGAAGTCAATACACAACCTCAAGGTTCCATCCTTCTTTTTGACAAAAAGTATTGGTGCTCCCCAAGGCGAAACACTTGGATGTATGTACCCTTTCTTCAACAATTCCTCCAACTGAATTTGTAATTCTTTTAACTTTGGTGTGCTCATTCTGTAAGGTGTTTTTGACACCGGGGCAGC
Source organism: Picea engelmannii (assembly GCA_009831015.1). NCBI lineage: Eukaryota > Viridiplantae > Streptophyta > Pinopsida > Pinales > Pinaceae > Picea > Picea engelmannii. The sequence continues at coordinate 600,106 of ML777644.1, forward strand.
TCCTGGAACTAAATCAATTGAGAAGTCTATCTCCCTCCTTGGTGGCAATCCTGGTATTTCTTGGAATACATCTTCAAATTCTCGTATCGCTGATAAATATTCAAGACTTGGCCCCTTTGTAGTATTTGGCTCTTCCACATGAGTTGCATATAGTTGACATCCTTTCCTAAAATGTATTTTCAGCTATAAGGCTGAAATCTCCCTTATAGAGATGGGTCTTGGAACTCCTTTCACAGTGCTCCATTTTCCATTTCCATCAAGACATGTAAATTTATTGTTATGACAATCTAGGATAGCATGATGCTTGTCCAACCAATCCATTCCAATCAGAATATCATAAGACTCCAATGGTATGATATTTAGATCCATACTAGTATTCATGCCATTAAGACTTATGGAACAACTTACCATATCATGGATTCTTCTTTTGGTTCCAGTGGCTAACTGAACCAAACTTTCTTTTCCAAGTTTACTTATCTCCAAATGAAATCTATCCACTATCTTAGGATCAATGTAGCAATGACTTGCTCCTGAATCAATCAAAATAACAACAGGCTGATTTATGATCTTACCTTCTACCTCGATCATATTGGACTGGTACTCTTCTTGTCGATCATTTAAAGCCGCATAGATTCTTCCCATATCTTTGACTGTTGTAGCCTCTTGGATGTTGTGCACAGTATTCACTCTGTCCTTTCTGTGTGGGAAATCCTTGTACCGATGATATTCCTTGCATCCCCAACATTGGATTGGTGGTCTTCCCCTTTTTCCCAAGGAATCTTCCTTCTTGGAATCTCCCTTAGCATACTGATCTTGATGATTTCTATTAGGCTCTTTCCTATTGAAGGGAGGTTTGAATCCTTTCCTCCTCTGATCAGACTTATCAGTCTTATTGTTCTTCGAATATTTCTGCAAGGATTCTCTTCCCCAACCTTGCTCATACAGGTATTTAGCCTTCCTGATGGCCTCAGTCAAGGTCTTGGGTTCATCATACTTGATATTTTCCTTATAAAAGGCTGGAAATCCACCTAGAAATATCTGTATTTTCACCTTCTCATCACCAATGAACCTGGCATATTTTAACAATCCCAAGAACTTCTTCTCGTATTCTTCCATAGTCATGCTTCCTAATTTGAGTTCAAAGAACTCCTACATTTTCTTGTCATAGAAATTCTTTGAGAGGTACTCCTTTTGGAAGTACTTCTTGAATTTCTTCCAAGTGATCCTACTCTCATTAATGTGATCCAATTGCTTCAGTTGGTCCCACCACATTGCACCTTTCCCATGTAAATGGTAGGTGGAAATCTTGGCTTCCAGGTTGGATGAATAGTTATGCAACTTAAAATATCTCCTGAGCCCAAGCAACCATGCTTCAACATCATCTTCCCCTTATCTTTCACCATCACAGGAAGGTGGCTTGAGCTTCCTAAACTCTCCTTGCAAACTATCTACCTCTTGTTTCCTTCTTTGGTGTCTGATAGGAGACACCTCCAAACTTCTTATAGGATCATCCGATGCATAATTTTTTTTTTCTGAGTAAGGAGGTGAGTGGTGTCCATGAGCTTTGCTAGCACTTCTGGAATAACCAACTCTTCCACGATCATCCCTTCTTTCATGGCACTTGCCTTCTTCCTCTTTTCTTGAGTTTGATCCCTTATTCATTTGTCTCTGCAACCGATTTAAGCTCTGCAACACTCGAGCATTTATCTGACTTTGCTCTCTCATCAATTTCTTGTTGTCTGCTTTGTAGCTCTACACTTCCATATTTAGGATTCTTATCGTTTATATTAACGTTTCCTGCTCTCCTTTTCCCTTATGTCTATTGGAATATGTGTTTGCATTACCAACTCTGGTATTCTGGACTTCGACCTAATAATGACTAGAGGCTCCCTCTCCTTATTCCATTTCCTCAATACACATCTTGAGTTGATGTGTTTAAACCCCTTAATTCTGCAAAATGTGCAAGCGACCATTTTGTTAGAATTATGCATATGATAAAAAAAAATGTCAAACCATGCTATAGGTCTCTCTTTTATTTTTTCATAGAGATCATATCCCCATTCTCCGAAAATAACAGTGTCTTGTTATCCTTGGTTGAAACAAAATTTTTTCCTGTGCAAACGCTTCCTTCAAACCACCTTCCTAGGTGACCATGACTAGAAACCATGGCTAAATCCTTCCTTAGCACTTTTATGTCTCGACTACCACCAATTTGGCCCTTAGCCCTCCTTCCCTCAGCTCTCAATCTTCATATGACCATGACCATGACCCTGCGCTTAGTTGAAAAAGCACTTGTCCAAAGTTTCAGGACTTCAGAACTTCCAGCCATGATCAGATCAATGGTCCTCTTCCTCTTTCATGATCAACGATCGAGATCCACTTTGGGACTCCGTGCTTCGAGAGTTTCAACTTTCCTCGCTTGCCTCCTCCCATAACGCTTTTACTCGGAGTTCATGATCTGCCAACGGATGTCCTCCCACAGATCAGTGTTTGTGAATCGCTTCAGCTCTTCGGGCTTCGAAAGTTTCAAAACTTTCTTCCTGCACTTTCTCCTAGAGTGCTTTCACTCAAAGTTGATGATCCTTCGACGTGTGTATTCTAGAATCAACGATCGATATGTACTCTGGCCTTTGGTCCTTCGAGAGTTTTCGACCCAACGCAACTTGTCACATCTTTCCCCACTAGAGTGCCCAGTCTCTGGACTGCACAATCTATCGCCACATGGTGAAATACTAGAAGCAGACACATGGCCTAATCAGGCGGGTGCCACATGTCACATTCTAAATGACTTTTAAATACTCCAAATGCCCAAAACTTACTACCATGTGGCACACATCCCATGTGTCCATGTCATCCCAGGTGACGTCCACAAGCCATGTCACTTCAGATAATTCTAGGATCCACATCACCTCTAGGTGACATCATCATGCCCCATCACTTCGACTCTTCAAGCTTCAGGACATCGAGAGTTTCCATACTAGCACACTTCCAATTATACCAAACTCTGATTTCCCAAACCAACCAAACTGCTCCTATGTGTCTCCCTAGATCGTACGACTAAGATTCACTTCAGGTATTCACCCAGAGTCCACGGATCTGCACCATGTGTCCTCCTTAATCTGACGTTTGAGGCTTACTTTGGGTCTTCGGACTTCAAAAATCTCAAATTTCAAAACTTATCTGGCCCAACCAGCTTTTATCCAAAGCCCTGGATCTGGTGACACATGGCTCTCGGTAGATCAATGGCTGAGATCCTTTTAGGTATTCGGGTTTTAGAAATCTCAAAATTCAAACCTCCTTGAAGTACACAGGATTTTTCCGCGTGTCCTCTTGAATCAGATGGTTGAGGCTTACTTCGGGCCTTCACCCGAAATCCATAGATTTATGCCAGGTCTCTTCTGAATCAAACGACCCAACTTCACCTTGGATGATTCGACGCTTGAGATTTACTTCGGACAATCTGGTGACTGAGATCTATTTCAGATGATCGAACGATCGAGATTTACTTTGTCTCTCTAGCTCTACAGGCTTCAAGAGTTTCAAATCTCAACTGAAAACCTCTCGAATAGATTTCTTCAGAGTTACTGATCTGTTGACATGTACCTCTTGGTGATCGACGGTCAAGATCTACTTTGGCTATTTCACCTCCTCCTCGTCCACAAACTTTCGGAGTTGTGGATCTCGTGCCACCTGTCTCTCCTTGATGATGGAAGACCCCAAAATAATTCAGCTATACAGAGTTTCGATGCTCGATCCCTAACATGTCACATCACTTAATGCTTTTCAATTTGCGGGGGAACGCATCAGTGATTTGGAGTAACTTTCTTTTTGCCCTGCAATCCTTTGGATGATGACAGGTAACCCCTCGGTGAAATCATGGTTTGTATTGAGGGACCGCCTTGAGTAATTATCTCCTGTGCAACTTGGTTCCCCACAATGCCAACTGTCCATTGATCTCTCTCTCTCTATAATGGGATATGGAGGTGGTGACCTTAACCCTTGCTTCTTTTTTATCAGATGACCCCTATTCACCTGTCCTCTGATCCAACGATCCTAGATATCTCCTGATCCTATAGTGGCGATCGCTCCTGAATTCGAAGGGGACAGTCACGATCCTTCAAACTCGTTACAATGGGTCTCTGGAAATATAACTCCTACGTATATTCTGGAATGCCATTCCTCCTGAGATTTTCAACTTTGTGGTTAGAGTTTGATCTCGACCATGAGACTCTGACCAATGGACCCCATCCATATCGGCCCGATGTTTCAACCAAAATCTCTGATACCAAACTGTAACATCCCCAGTGACCCACAGGTCGGGGCATGCTACTTACAATATCACCCTTTGACATTGTACTCTTACCGATACCTTCTTTATTTAATAAAGACACATAATATAAAAGATTTAATGACATGCACATCAATATCCAACAAGCATGCATCATATAAGATTTATTTAAACGATAATTAAAATACACAACAGAATACATTCATACACAGATAATAATATCACAACAGAGAGCACTTATCTTTATAAAAAGGCAACACCAATTGGCTGCAGACCAAGGACGTTCCACCCAACCGTAGACACCATTTCTTCAAATCTCAACAACAGTGTCAGCCCCAAGCCAAGGCTATGAATCCACAAGGACGATTCTAGAGTGTACTTGGGTTCCCAAACCAGTCAGCTCTCAAGCTCTCACAGGTTTCCTAGCACCCACAACAATCCAAGTACCCAGATCTCTTCTACCTAGACTGTACCTCCCAAGAGAATGGACCTCCACCCTTCTCTTCCATGCAGTCCCTCAAATAGTCCTCCTTTATCCAAGGCCTCTAGAACAGCTGGTCCAAAATCTCAATGTTGGAAATCTCAGGACTCGTAGTTGTGAGAAAAGCAGGGCAGATGCCAATGCATCTCAGACATGCAGGCCCCAAGTCATGGTTGGATTGCACCAAAGACCATTGCAACCAACTATCCCATGGCTGATCTTCAACAATTCCTTTCCCTTTACCTAATCGAGACACAGGTAGGGATGGATCAATGAATGGGTGAGTGAGTGAATGAAAGGGCGTGAGGGAAAGAATGGTATGAATGCAGGAGTGAAGGAGTGGACAAGTCAATGAAAAAAACCACAATCAGACCAATGATGGGTTTAATTATTTTCATGGGGAATCAAGAACCTCCTGGCCTTCCCCAAGAAGCTCACATAACCAATCCCCTCCCTTAGGCAAAAAGGGTAATTAACATAGGAATAAAAATTTAGCCCCTCAAGCCCCCTCTCTTGTGGAATCATAGCCCCCTATAACTCTAGTCCTTGTCTGTATAGCAACCAATGATGTGTTTATTATTAATAATGATCAAACCATTACATTTCTTGGGCATACTGGCCCTTCAATAATTGTTTGGGCACTCATGCCTCTTAGGATTGTAACAACACATTATTTAAAATGGGGGTTCAAAACCCAGGGTGTTACAAGATATATCTCAGATATCCAATATTATAACATAAATGTATCAGATATGCAACCATAAACACAGATATATAGTAATACACAATTTTCTATTAATGAGTGGAAATGTGCAAAGACTGTAAAATACAGAGTAAAGAAAGACTCGCTAGAATGGTGGAAGCTTATCTCTGAGAAGAGATGTAATGGCTACTCGTATCTATGAGAAGATGATATTAAAATGAGGCTCCAAAGGAATTTTTATCATAAATAAAATTCAAAACCCTAACCTCGGAGGATGAAAAGCCAACAATTTTGTGGACCCCGTTTTGGGTAGTTTGGTGTATCAACTTCCCAGAGGCATAACTTTGGCATACGATCATTGTTTGGGGCACACGATAGTTAGTTGGAAAGGTATTGTCGAGGAGATTCATTTTTGGGGCTCAATTATAGCCTTCAACTATCCTTGAGAATATCAATCTTGAAAAACCTTCATTTAGGCCCTCAAAATGGCCCCAAAAGTTAAAAACTGCTAAAAATAGTAAATTGCCAGAATTGTCAGAAAACTATTTTGAGTGAGTTAGAAAAGGTGGGTGGACACCGATAGATCAGTGTTGGATTTGGAATATATCCATAGTGGGTTCCATGGTAAGCTTGTGGGAGATGTAAAATTCATGAAGAAATAGGATGTTAGACATGGAGAGTGAGTTTTTGTGAGAGAAATTACTCTACAACAGTGAGGTTGTTGTAGTGTGTTTTTCCTTGCAGTTGACATCCTTGGAATCCCCAACAAATGATATTCCTATCCAACATGTGCTAGAGCCTTGGAGGGAAGTAGGAAGGCCTGAGGGACTGTGTGCAGTGAAGCGAGATCCAATTCCTTGGGTTGTGTAGGTTGAGGGGAAGAGACATGGAGGATTGGGATAACGGTAGGAAAACATAGTTTCTTGTGGGTAAAAATTGGGGTATGAGTGGAAAATGGAGAGACACTTTTTCTTGTGGATTTTTAGCCCCATCTCGAAGGTGATTTGTGTTGGACACACACCTAGGATTTATTTTTCCTAAGGTTTTCCCTATGTTTATTAGTCATTATTCAGTCTCCTATAGTTTAGGGAGAATATTCCTTTTCCTACATTCTAGAAGAATATTTTCTTCAGTTCACACTTTAGTTTGATCAGTTGAGTGGAGTCTTAATGCCACATTGGTTTCATCACCATGTAGCATTGGGATGTAAGAAAAAACTTCAACATCACGAAGTCCCGAATGCCAAAATACTGAAACCATGACTTAATCTGAGTCGTTGACTAGACGGAGATCATGGACCATTGATCTAACTCCATTTCGGAGTTTCAGATACCGAGAGTTGGAGGAGTCAAGAGTCGAGACTCTTCATCATAGTAGTCCCAAAGTTCCGAAATGTGAAATGCCAAAATGGGAAATCGCGAAAGCACTTTATGGATACACGCTTGGTCACCGCCGATGGTCACATCATTGAAGAGTTGTAGATAAGAGCTCGAAGAGACAAGCTCCATTTTGGTGTTTGGGACATGGAGAGTCGAGATGACTCTTCATAGAATCCCCGAAACATGAAATGCAAAATGCGTGTTCAGAATTGGCCTCTGGTCATAACCTATGGTCGCATCGATGAAGGCTCGAGGAAAGAGCTAGTGCAACCAAGCTCCATTTCAGAGTTTCGGGGATCACGACATGGAGCTTCAAGAAACTTCACCACAGGAATACCAAAATTCCGATATGTCGAAACACTGAAATGCGAAAATGCCGAAAAACCTTTTTGGTGAAGATTTCGGGGTTCATGACTTGGAATGTTGAAACACTTCATCACAAGAAATGATGAAATGCTGAAATGTGAAATGCCACAATGACGAAATGAAAAACGCCGAAATACCAGGGATCAAGACTTGGAGTATTGAAACACTTCATCACAGAAGTGCCGAAATGCCGAAATGCGAAACGCCGAAAAACATTTGTATGCTCATTGAACGGTGCTGGTTAAATCTTTAAACTGATCATGTGGATATTGTTTGTCTTGATGCCTTGGCCAATAATAATCACTGTAAGGAAGTTATTCAGTTATTGTAACTGAATCTTTGAAGCCTAATGGTTCGATTGTACACACTGATGATACAAGAAGACATATAAAGTGATCATTGTAAGAAAAGTAAAATATGAGAGAGGATTATGGGAAATATATGGATCTGTAAAATTTGGGGAAGAGAAAAGATAGAGAAGGGAAGACACATACACAGATTGAAAATCTAAGTGGTTTGGTCAAGAATGAATTGTGAAGAGAGGATTTGAATGCTTATTGTTTGACAGAGAAGATAAAGAGTTGGTTTGCAGGTTCTTTGTGACAGAGAATTATTTCAGGGTGGTAGGGAAGAGAAAGGGGAGACTGTAAAAGTTTCTGGTATAAGTTGGTGCTTGTACATCTGGGAGTTGTAGCTTCCATTTAGTAGGTTCTGAAGAAATAGAGGTAGTAGCCTCATCTAGGTTGTAACTCAGATAAAATAAGAATGTAAAGAGGAGTTGGAGCTTGCCTTTCTTTCATAAGAAGAAGAGGTTTTTCCCTTTTGGGTTTCCTCATGAAAAAACACTGTGTCACTATTTCATTTATGTGATTGTATATTTATTGGTTAGATGTATTACTACAAGTTAAATGTTAAAGGCATGATTTATTGATTAATAAGTAATCTTCTTATAAAATGAAACAAATTTTATACAACTGATTCACCCCCCCCCCTCTCAATTGACTTATCTTGTACAACAGGTTTTCCCTATGTTTATTAGTCATTATTCAGTCTCCTATAGTTTAGGGAGAATATTCCTTTTCCTACATTCTAGGAGAATATTCTCTTCTGTTCACACTTCAGTTTGATTAGTTGAGTGGAGTCTTAATGCCAAATTGGTTTCATCACCATGTAGCATTGGGATCGTTACCTGCTAATGCATAATGTCTTTGGGATTATCACTAGACTAGCACATTACTCATGACTGCCTGATCTCCTCCTCACTTCACTCTGTTTCAGTCAGTTAACTAAAGACAAAGAGACTAGTTAACTTAGACTAGGTGGCCATTTACTCCCGTAACTACCAGTGTGTGTCCAGATCACTCTATACCACCACTATGGTGCATTGGATTCTCCTCCAGTGTGCATTAGTTGAGTTATAAAGAGTATATCATGTGTAAATTATCATTCATTCATATGGTTAATGAAAATTCTTTGATTCTCAGTCTCTCGTTTCCGTCTTTTCTCATTTGTCTACAACTTTGTATGTATTTTTTCTATCTAGATATTATCTATGAAGGTTCATCCACATTTACATGGTATCAGAGATGATGGGTTGCTAGGAAAAAGACACACCAAATTCTTTTTGCAGGTACCGAAGATTGAAGACAACGGGAAAAATGGAATTTCCAAAAGAATTCATTCTTACACCATACAATTTATTTGCATGGAAGGAAAATATGATAATGCATCTTCAAAGTAGAGGATTATATAGGTTAAATATGGACACATAGGCCGAACCCACATTAGCCATATAAAAATCCAAGTATTTGAATCAGATGGATGACACGTTTGGAACTATTTGCAGTCTCATTTCTCTTGAGCTCCTCTTTCATATATCCTCCTGTAAAACCCCAATGAAGTCTGTACCATCATGGAAGTAATTTTTTGCAAACATGATGAGATGAGGGGACATATACTTGAGGTGGAATTTATCACGTTGGATCCAAAAACCTTCGACAATCTCCAATATTTCTTTACCAAATATAAGGATTTTTTGTCACAACTCAAGGCTTGCGGGGTTGATAAATCTAAGGAGGAGAAAAAATGGTTATTACCATTCTTTCCAAACATGGTCCATAATACTCAGTGTTTTTATCCACATTTCATTCAGTTACTCTCTCCTATGGAGCCACCTAGAATACTCTTGAGGACTTTATTGAGTCTCTAATGCAAGAGCAGAACAAGCTCGTCAACATGAGAAAAATAAAAAGGCCCAAAGGTGCATTCACTTGTTGTGCAAGATGATAGCAGTCACCAAAATCATAAATCTAAAAACCAAGACAAAAGGAAGGCACATGCAAATCCAAAGAAGGAAGGGTACTCAAAACCCTTCAATGATTCCTCCAGATCCAAAGGTGGAAAGGGAAGAAAAGGGGAGAAATGTGCTTACTGCCTTAAAGGATTCCATTAAGAATCCACATGTATTCAGAAAAAGATAGATCAAATGGACCAAATAATTCAACAAACTAACCTTGGATATTGCATCCCTGAGGGTGCCAAGAAGAATAATCCAGGAGATCAAAATCCCAAGAAAGGTAATTCTAGTCGTGATTTGATTGCCATCAACTCCTCTCCCAATACTTGGATTCTAGATTCAGGAGAATCACACCACATGGAAGCCACAAAAGAAGTATACTCTTCATTGGATGCATGCAAATTTACTCCTATTATGATGGTGGACAACTCTCAGGTTGAGGTCACTGGAAAAGGGAGAATTGAACTCACAAATGGAAGCTTTGAGAATGTGATACACATTCCCAAACTCTCTATCAATATTCTCTCCATATATCAGATGAAAAATTCTGACATCGGGAAGAGAGTAGTTTCTAGCACATGGGAAGACCCAGGGTTCAACTCAAACAATGCATCAAAAAAGCCTGAAGTAGATGAAGTCTCACCTGAAGTAACAATAGGGGGGTTGCAGGACACAGGTGTCTACAACCAGAGGAAATGCAAAGTGATTCCAGAACAACAATGCAATGCAATCTAGAGATTCTTTAGCAGTCTTACACTCAGCTTTGTGGAGTTATCTATACCTTCTATCTTTTATAGGGGAAACATCCATGTAGTAACAATATAACATATAAGAAATAACACAACATTAACCACAAAGAACAACAAGATTTATGTGGTTCACCCTCTCCCTAAGGATACGTCCACATAATTGTGTTTCTTGATATATTAGATGAAAACATACAGTTCTATCTGTGCACTTAGTTGCAGATCTTTCTCTCTCTTTCTCTTTATCTCCCCTCCCTGAGCACCCAGCTGCAGGGTTGATATTCACACCCAGCTGAAGATCTAGAATACAGACTCAATATTGCTATCACCAATAACAATGATAATAACAATAAAAAATAATCACAATCCAAGACCAACCCTCTCAGCTCTTCTAGACCTTTATTTATACATTACATGACTCTTGGACAACCTTAGACCGAAGTCTAGGTGTCAAAACCCTAGATGCCAAAACCCTAGGTCCATATGACCCGCATTTTAAGGTCTTTTCCAGCCTATTCGTCCTTCTTTTCTGTGAGGTTCTCCAAAGTACCCGTTGGTGTGTTCTTCTACTTGCTGAGTTGTCCAAGATCCATATTCTTTATTGCTTTTTCTTCCTCGATCTTCTCTTTCAATGAATTGTTTTTCCTTACTTCATTCCTTATTTTCTGCTTCTTTAACCACTTTGACCCTTCCTTGGTTTATGTTTCTTCAACGCACTTTGTATTTTTTCTTTCTTCTTCCTTAATATTCGCTTTCTTCCTTAATACATAACCAAGGTACAAAAGGCCCCCAACACTCACATGTGACTCGTCCCGAGTCACTGCAATATTGAGCTTCATGTATTACTTCGATTGCAGACTATGTGGAGAACCTTGTGCTTTCTGCTTTGTCCCTCCCTATCACGTGGACACTCCCTTTTCTGTGTCTGGTACCCAATTTCAACTCCACTTGGTACCTATACCCTTCTTCCTTTGATTTTATTGAGAGTTGAGAGGCAACTGGTTGTCACAATATAGCTTCAACCAACTCCCATTTACTAAACCATCCTTCCATTCTCCATTAAGTGCCTTCAACTGCGCAACTCCTCCTTCTATAACATAGACAAATTTGAATGGCTGAAGCCAATGTGTACTGAACTTTCCTGGATGCTTCGTGAACTTGTTGTCATATAAAGTACCAAATATCCTTGTTTGAATGATTTCTTCTTGATATGTCGGTCATGGTAAGCCTTTTCTAATTCTTTTTGTACCTGTTGATGAAATCCTGCAATAAACCTGTCTTCCTCTAATTCTATCAACTGTGTGAGCCTATCTTGAATAGCACTAGTTTGATCCATACCTGTAAATGTTGCAATTCTTAATCTAGGAACCAAATATTCCATAGGTACTACTACTTCCTGGCCATACACTAACTTAAAGGGAGTCTGTGTTGTCATATTTTTGCAAGTATTTCGATAAGCCCATAACATTGTTGGAATTCTTAAATCCCAAGCATCTCTGTTAACACTGCAAATATTGGTTAGCACTGTCTCCAAAATCTTATTGAAAGCTTCGACTGTACCATTCTCTTGTGGGTGGTATGGTGTGCTCTTTTGATGGTGAACTTTGAACTCCTGAGTCAAGGCTTCACTGATTTTGTTAATGAAGTGTGTACCTTGATCACTTATAAGGATCTTTGGGAATCCAAATCTGGTTATGATATCATCAAATATTAATTGCGCAGTTGTAGTTGCACTACAATATTTAACTGCTCTTGCTTCTACCCATTTGGTCAAATACTTTGTATCATTGATGATGTATCGATCTCCTGTGCACCTTCCTAGTGGGTTGATAGGTCCCACAAAGTCAATAGCCCATTTCTCAAATGCCTGTAAAGTTAGCTAAGGTGCTAAAGGCATTTCATCCCATCTATAAGGCTTCCCCATCCTTTGGCATACATCGCAGGCTCTATAGTATTCCTTAGCATCCTTATGTAAAGTGGGCCACCAAAGGCCAGCTCTGAGAACCTTCCGCGTTGTTTCTTTCCCTGCATAATCTCCTCCTACGATGCCTTCATGTTCTTCTGCTATAATCAATGATATTTCTTCCTCCATAACGCATCTCCTCAAGATCTCATCTGGTCCCATATTATATAACTGTCTAGCTACAAGTTGAAAATATGCAGCGTAGACTACCAATTGTTTCTTCTAAATAACTGTATATTCATGAGGTTCCATTCCTGTGGACAGGAATTGGACTATCTCGGTGAAGTGATCATCGAATTTCCTGATGGCCAACAAATGTGCATCTGGTAGTGTATCATCCAAGATGGTAGGTTCCTCTGCATGTCCTAACCTGGATAAGTGGTCATGTTCCTTATTCATTCTCCGTGTCTTGACCATAATCTCAAAATCATATTCCTGGAATAATAATAGCCATATGCATATTCTTCCCCCCAACACTAGCTTGTTGACTAAGTACTTCAATGCAGAATGATCAGTAAACATCTTAAAATGTCCTCCCAACAAGTAGTTTCTAAACTTATGCAATGCGTATACCATAGCTAAGCCTTCTCTTTCAGTGGTAGTATAATTTATTTCAGATGTAGAAAGCTTCCTGCTCACAAAGGCTATAGGGTGGTCAATATCTCTTGCACCTGGCTGTGCTAAAACTGCTCCTAATGCAATGGATGAAGCATCAACATGAACATTGAATTCCTTACTCCAATTCGGGAAAACCAAAATAGGCACAATGACCATTTTCTTCTTTAGTGTGTTGAAGCTCTGATGGCATTTGTTTGTCCATTGAAACTTACTATCTTTCTTTAATAGCTTCTCCATATGTGTTGTTATCTGTGTGTATCCCTTAATGAACTTTCTGTAGTATCCAGTGTGTCCTAATGCAGTGTGCAACTGTCTAACTGAAGTAGGGGGAGGTATATCAACAATGATATCAATATTGGACATATCTACCAACAACCCCTTCTTACACACAATATGTCCTAAAAACACTCCAAAAGGTGAAAAGAAAATACAATTCTTCAGGTTCAGGGAAATCTAACATTGCCTACACTTATCTAACATTAATCTCAAACATTCAATATGATTTTTCAGTAGGCTAAAAATGATCCAATACTCAAAGTATGATTCCAAAAACCTGTGTAAAAACTCCTTAAATTCTTCGACCACCACCCTGGAAAAGATGGCTGGTGCATTCTTTAAACCAAAAGGCATCACAGTCTATTGAAAAGAACCCCATTCTACTGCAAATGTGGTCTTATGTCTGTCCTCCTTAGCAATTTTGATCTGGTGATAGACTGAAAATCCATCTATAAATGAATAGACTTCCTGTCCTCCTAAACTATCTAGGACCTCATCAGTAAAAGGTGTACGAAATGGATCATGTAAACATGCATCATTCAGTTTCCTTAGATCTACACAAATTTTGATTTCTCTTGAATTCTTACATTGGACCACCATAGAGGTGATCCATTCAGATTCTTCAATAGGTTCTATGATTCCTGCTTCCATCATTCTATCTAATTCAACCTTAACTTTCTACTTATACTTAGGATTCAGTCTGTAAGGTCTTTGCTAGACAGTCCTTGCATTTGGTTTCAAAGGAATCTTCATTTCTCCCATGGGTCCTTTTATGCCCTTCATGTATGTGAACTTGGTTGGAAACAAGTCCTAATACTCATGCAATAGTTCTATAATCTTACTAATAGTAGCATCATCCCAATAGTCTCCAACATTTGCCAACTTAGGTTCTTGATTTGTTCCAATATTAGCCTTCTCAATTTTAATGGGCTTCCCAATAAAAGGTAATTCAATCACTGGTCCTTCTATGTCTCTCTGTCCTTCAGTTTCTTCAATGTTTACATCCCTAGGGTCATCATCATCATCAACATTAATATTATAATAACCCTGTAACCATTGAAGAGGTGCAATCCATTCATCTTCTTGTTGGTAAAGAGGGAGGTTAGGTGCCTCCTCAAAGACTTTCCGTCTTACAATTTATAAATCTTGATCTACTGTAGGGTACTAAATTTCAAACATGAACGTAGCTATAAAGTTTTGGGTCATGCCATACCAATCTGTAGTGACTAAGTGTAGTGTTGCTTGGATATACTAGTTGATAGGCATAGTATCCAAGGTGTTAATGAACTTATGTACCCACTGTTCTTTAGGAATGTTGCTCTAGGCTTCCTCACAACTTTGCACATGGTTCTTAGGACAACTCTAACATCTGTATCAAACTTTGCAACCCTTATCTTGACCTGAAAATCTCGTTGTCATCAAGGTGTGACACTATACCCATTCCACAATGTTCTTCTTATGTGTTTCCCACCATCTAGATGGTGTTGCCTTCAAGGATTCATCTAGTGATAACAACCTCTGTTGTATTGGTACAATTCCTTCAAATTCACATAGAAATGTCTCTACATTTTTCAAGCCATCAAATGTAGGAATATTACTTACTTCTGTGCCAATCTAGCGAACTTCCTTGGTCAATCTGGCACACCTCCGTGTAGAGACTTCATACATTATGTTCTACCAGTTTTCCAATGCTTCTTCTAAATCTGATGAGCATGCACTTTCACTTCACCAACTTATATTTCCATATGTTGTAGGATTAATATAATCCTGTTGTCAGTTTATAGATGTTCTCTAACTCATAGGTGCGGTCTTCTTCTCTTATCGGTTCTGTGTATCTGCAACCTTCATTGGGATCAAGAGGTTCAATGACCCTAAGGCCATCACCCTCAAATGTCATTCTTATCTTTTTTAGGTTAACAACAATCAAATTGTTAAAATTCCAATCAATTCCTAACAATGCAGGTTAGGGGCAGCTATCATCCACAATCTCAATCACTTCAAAATATGCAAATTTCCTTACTTCATCGATGTCCATATTGACATGCTATAGTCTTCCAAAGGGGCTCACTGCCTGCTGATTAGCCATCCTGAAAACAGTGCTCGGAATGCGACGAAAACAATGCCATTGCGTCTGTCTCATCTTCCTGATTCCGATGGTATATTTACTTTCTAAAACGGAGTCTGTATGGAGAAGATATCGCGATCTGTCTGCCAAGCCAAACATGCAAAATTTTTGGATGCTGACTGTACCTGTCCGTACAGTCCGTACGGTGACCTGGCAGGACCGTACAGGGCGTATAGTGGTGACATGGCAGATGTTGATTGGTCGATTTTGGGCGAGTCGGATGTTGACACGTGTCATTGGGTGGACAATAATAGGAGGACATGTGGCCCAATCCAAGGGTGCCATGTGTCACTCACTGGTTGGCTAAGGAGTTTATATATAAAATGTTGGAGGCCGTGGGGTTCGACCTCCGGACCTCTCCTCCACATAGTACCTTAACAAATTCCAATAACCAACTTTCCCGCCGATGTTCCTTGTTATAGAAGTCAACGCGCATATATTTAAATTGATGTGTTGTATTAATTGGAAAGGGGGGCGGGCCGAGGCTTAGCCCCTACCCGTGGTTCCATTGTAAACAATGTAACTATATGGTATATGGAGTGGTGTTAACGAATTGTGCGCAGAGTAAACCATATAGCCCATTGACTATTGTAAAATGTGTTAATACATTTGCGCGGGGTTTTAGCACTATAACCCACGGTTTGTGCGCGCGGTTGTAACATTTGCGTGGGGTTTGGCCCACGGTTCTTTTACATTGCATATGACCCTGAGATGGAGCGCGGGGGGAGTTACACAGTTGTGTAACTAAATAACCACCTTTAATCAAATGCGCGAGGTCACATGCCCATACGCCCAGGTGCCTAGGCGGTTAAGGGCTGGAGGCGCCTTAACCGTTCTACGGTTTGCACCATTGGTGCGGTTGCACCCGGTGCTGGGTTTTTGCGCTTAATTGAGCGTGTGAGCCAGGTTTGTTCAAGGAGGGTACGAATTGTAGAACCAGAGACAACAAGCTTGAAGAGAGAGACTTCCAGGAGGCCTAACTTCTTCATTTTTCGACCGATTGAGGTGCCGAAAGAGCCCAGACAGGGGTTTTGGGACGCTGGGAAGCCATTAGAGCATTCGGTTTGTCAGTTTGAGCATTGCAAGACATGTTTTTGATCAATTAATAATAATGATCCATTGGAAGCTGGACCAAGAGATGTAGCCCATAAGAGCGGTGAACTCCTTTATCAATTGTTGTGCACATGTGTTTATGTTCAATGTTTATGCTGTTGTCTATGTGTATTTTGCATAAGTAATCCTTAATTTATGTGTTGCAAATTGATCCTGTTGCTTTAAACACATAATATTTCACTTGCAATAATTATTCAAGTTTTTCAAGTCTTCTTCATTTTTAGATCAAGTTGGTATCAGAGCACTGGTTTTGAAGACTTGATTGTTTGCAAGTTTTGTTTTTGATGCTCACAAGGTTGAAACTCACAAGAGGAGAAGGTCAACTTGTGGAGCCAAGTTCTTATCCGACAAGGAGGAAGCAGTTTCATTCACCGCAAGTTGCAGAGAGACATTCAGCAAGCATGGCTCATGCAGAAGACCATGAACGTGTTCCGAATGAAGAAGAAGACTTCAGGCAAACTATCATACAGTTGAGAGATATGATGAAGGTCATGATGGAACGGAACATGATGTCGCGGGGTGAAGGATCTAACCCTTCAATGCATAAGGGAGGCGGTGGTGACAAGACTCCAGGCAGAGATGGAGGGAATGGTTCTTCTCCACCACCCTCTCCTTCTCCATCATCATCATCTTCTTCTTCTTCTACCAGTTCAAAACATCTTCCCAATGGGCATGGTAAAACTCCTTCACAAATTCCTTCATTAAAGCTTGATATAAAATTTGAGTTGCCACTTTATAATGGAGAAGTTAACGCTGAAAAGTTA
>ML777644.1:630833-687381 GCA_009831015.1 Picea engelmannii
GTTAAAACTTGATGTAAAATTTGAGTTGCCCATATATGATGGTGAAGTAAATGCAGAAAAAATTGATAACTGGATCAGGCAGATGGAGGTATACTGCAATGTGCAACAGATCGAGGATGAGGCCACACAAATCAAGTTGGCATATTTGAGACTTGCAGGTACACCTCTTATCTGCTGGCAAAGAAAGCTGCAAAAAGGAACACAAAATGTGGGTAATGTATTTCCATCATGGAAGGATTTCATTTCTGCACTTAGGAAACAATTCTATCCTTTGGGTTATAAAGAAAAATCAATAATTGAATGGCAATCTTTAAAATTAAGAAAAGGACAAACAGTGCAGGAATACACCGATGGATTTAGAAAAATGGCATTAATGTTAGACATCCCTTTGCAAACAGAAGAAACCCTTATGAAGTATATAGGAGGTTTTCCTGCGCATATTAGAAACACTGTTTCCATGTTTGGACCCACTAACCTTGATGAGTTTTATGTTCAAGCTACGTATATTGAAGCAAGGAAAGAAGGTGTGTCAGGGGAATCATCGTCTTCGAGGAAAGAGGACAAGAGGAAAAGGCATGGCAATGGAAAGAATGCAAATGCAGTGTCAAAGAAGGAAGGAAAGCCCTCTTGCAAGCATTGCAAGAAAGAGGGACATGATAAGGATAGATGTTGGCAGTTGCATCCCAAGAAGAGGCCAAAGTGGTTCAAGGAAAAGAAGGGAACGCAAACAGTGGCAACGACATCAAAGCCCACTGACTTGGGATCAGATTCAGGTGATGAGTCAAAGATTTCATTGGTTGGTATGACAGGTAAAAATGGTGAAGAGATTGATTGTAGAAGCAATTTGTTTCATATAAGGGTAATTATGCGACGCACTAAGATAGACACATTAATCGACAGTGGATCTCAATCTAATCTAATCTAATCTTAGAAGAATTGGTTAAGAAATTGGGATTAAAAACACAAACTCATTATAAGCCTTACACACTTAAATGGATAAGCAATCATAATCAAATGCACATAACGAAATAGTGCACAATCAAATTTGCAATTTCATCTAATTATGTGGATGAAGTAACTTGTAATGTTGTGTTGTTAAGAGAATGTGGAATGATCTTAGGTAGTCCATACTTATTTGATCGTAAGGCAATCTTCTACAGGAAAAATAATCAATATCAATTCACTAAAGCAGGTCATGATTATGTGGTTCATGCTCATCGTGTTAAAGCAAATAAAATACTTCAAATAAGGGAACAATTAACGAATGCAGTGCAAGCATGCAATAAACCAATAATTGTTTCAAATGAATTAATTGATCTTAAGAAAGAACAAGATATGGTTATTGAATGGAAAATCAATCATAAGTTGCTTCAAGATAAGCTCATGTCGTGCAGATATTTCAAGTATATCAGTTCATTTGCAGTCATCTTTTTGATGCTATTATTAGCAATGTTTTCTACATGGATGATAGTGGATTCATTACGATGTAACAGGGTTCAAATGGATAACAATATACTATCAGTTGTCATGGTTGTGTTACAGTTGATCTTGATGAGACAGGTGCACAGGATAGAGTTCAGAGACAAAGAGCAAGCCGGGTGGCCTATCCCGAGCTTTTTGACTGGTCAGTAACCTTTTGGGGACCAAAAGGTCTTATTGTGGGGAGGTGTGATCCGAAATCGGATCCAGAAGCTTGACAGGGCTTGAAAAATGCTAAAAAATGAAAGTGCTCAAAATCCGACGAAACCAATGCCATTGCATCCGTCTCGTCTTCCTGATTCTGGAGGTATATTTACTTTGTCAAACGGGCTCCGTATGAGAAAGTTATCACATTCTGATCGGAAACCCAAACAGGTAAAAAGTCAAAGGTTAATTGGTCAAAAAGTCAATGATGATGACATCAGCATGATGACTGTGCAGGAGATGACGTGGAACTCTCTGGATGATGGTGATTGGGMAGGTTYGCTGACAAGGCATACATGTGGTATGCAACTGGACCAGTCAATAACTGACAAGTGGCATTAATCCGGCAAATGGGGAGATGCCATGTGGCCCAGTCATGGGCAGCCACGTGGCACCCAGTCATCAGTTGAAGTGGCATGTTTCAAAAATTGTTTTTGGGGTCCATGGGATTTGAACCCATGACCACCACCAAGCCCAACACCTTAAGAAATGGTCTTTTGCCAATACACCAAATTATTGCTTATGATATAAAACCTACAATATGAAATATATTGCAAAGTATTGTATGGAGAGGGGCCAGCGCTTAGCCCTTTGGGCTAGCGCTTGGCCATATGAACCCATATGACCCTCTCAAGGGGGCGCGTGCTGGGCAAAAGGGGGCTTATGCCCAAATCTAACTATAAAGTGGGTTTTATAACCAATTTTGGGTTTTAATGGTAATTAAGCCTATTTTTAATGGTTTTTGGGAGTTATTGGGTAGTTTTGGAGCCTAAATTTTGGGAGGAAGTTGGAGATGAGAAACCAACTTCCCAGCTATATAACCCAGGCCTATTTGAGGCCATGAGAGGGCATTCAGAGCAGAATTATGCTGAGGAGAAGCCAAGCCAAAGCCATTTTGAGGCAGAGAAGCTTTTGAGGAGGAGATGCTGTCGGACCATTTTTGGGAGCTTCGGACGTCCATTTTGTGTGCCGTTTTCTTTGCATGGTTCTTGAGATCTGGATGAACATGACCAGATCAGTCTTGTAGCCATTTGGCATTGAAGCGATGTAATTTTGATCATTTGAACAGAAATAAAGAAGTCTCTCCCACAAAGACAAAGGCCCGGAGATGTAGGCAATGTTGTGTCGAACTCCGTTATCAATCTGCGTGTTATGGTTTGCTGCCTTTTATTGCATTTCAGATCTGCACATATGTATATGGCTGTCATAATTTTTCTTCTTTCCTCATTCTTCACTAAGTTTTCTCAAATGGTTAATTAACGCATGCAAAATTAAAACTCAACCATAAGTCATTAAAAGATCCTACGGATCAGGATTCTACATGAAAGGTTCTTGATGATAGACATAGGTCTACTACATTTATTCCTTGGAATTGAGATCTATCAGGATGCATCAGGCATAAAACTATCTTAGGCCAAGTATGGATGATATATCCTCAAGATATTTCACATGACAGATTGCAAGTCTTCCCCAAATCCCTTCTTATCAGGAGTTAGACTTGAGGATGGCGGGGACACTCCACTGGTGGAAAACACACTATATAAACAACTACTGGGGAGCTTGTTGTATCTCACACACTCCAAACCATACCTCCCCTATGCAATTGGATCAATATCTAGGTTCATGCAAGAGCCACATGAGCTACATTGGAAGGTTGCAAAGCATATCCTTCAATATGTACAGGGAACAATCACCTTTGGGATTCACTATGCAACAGAATCTACATTAGACCTCATCGGTTTCATTGATTCTAACTGGGTTGGTGACAAAATTGATCGCAAGACCACATATGGTTACTCGCTTAATCTAGGTTTTGGGCCTATATGTTGGTCGAGAAAGAAGTAGGAAACTATTGCTCTATCTTCATCTGAGATAGAGTACAGAGGGGTAGTTAACATAACCATTCAGGCTATTTGGCTACAACATTTTCTCACTGAGTTGGGCATTTAGTTTCATCGGCCATCATCATCTGGTGTGACAACCCGAGCACTCTGAAGTTCTTCAAAGATCCAGTTCAGAGGTAGCGGATGAAGCACATCGATATCCACATGCACTACATCTTGGAATTAGTACATGAGGGGATCATTGACCTGCAATTCTATCCTTCAATAGAACAATTTGCAAACATATTCACCAAGACTTTCACTAAGCAGAATTTCCATTCTTTGCGCAGTCATCTTGGAGTGAAGGACACAATTGCCTGGAAACTATTACTTCTTTTTTTACATACATTATACTTTGAGGGGGGGGGTTTCCCATGAGGTTTCCCTCTTTCCTCATTTATTTCAGTGTATCTTTTTTTTCGGGTGCCTAACATGGCCTTGTTTCCGTGACCCATTATTTATTTTCACCATAGTGATGTTCAGGGGGGGTGTTGGAGATACTTCACACACACCTAAGATTTATTTTTCCTAAGGTTTTCCCTATTTTTATTAGTCATTATTCAATCTCCTATATTTTAGGGAGAATATTCCTTTTCCTAAATTCTAGGAGAATATTCTCTTCAGTTCACACTTCAGTTTGATCAATTGAGTAGAGTGGTAATGCCACATTAGTTTCATCACCATGCAACATTGGGATCATCACCTTCTAATGTGCATTGTCCTTGGGATTATCACTAGACTAGTGCATTACTCATGATTCCCTGATCTCCTCCTCACTTCACTATGTTTCAGTCAATTAACTAAAGGATGAGAGACTAGTTAACTCAGACTAGGTGACAGTTTACTCTCGTAACTACCAGTGTGTGTCCATATCACTCTAGATCACCACTATGGTGTATTGGCTTCTCCTCCAGTGTGCATTAGTTGAGTTATACAGAGTATAGAACGTGTAAATTATCATTCACTCATTTGGTTAATGAAAACACTTTGGTTCTCACTCTTGCGTTTCCATCTTTTCTCATTTCTCTACAACTATGTATGTACTTTTGATAGCTAGATCTTATATGTGTAGGTTCATCTACATTTACAATTTAATGCTGAGATTTGGAGCAAAAAATATATGGTTGTGTGGAATGTCAACCATCCCTTGCATTCAGTTGCACATTGTTGTTAAAACATAAGTGTTTTTTCTCTATTTCTTACTTTTATTTATGAGTTTAATTTGTTGTGCATAAATTCTATGTTTTGAGAGAATTATATGTTGTTTTGTATGTGTATAACTAGCTACATTCATGTTTTGGAAATGTTATTAGATTCCTTTAGTTTAATGGTATCTAATTTTTTTTAAATTTTATGGGTTTAGTAGTGGTGAACACTACACATCCATTCACATTATGCATGCTTGTACTTGTATATTGGTAACCATTTTCATCATTAGTGGGTTGCCTCTCATCTGGTAGTGGTTTCCATCATTGATTACTAATTATATGATTTCTCCCATGCTCGACTTCAACTCATTATTTCATTCTGGAGATTCATATTTTGTGATGTTAGTGTTCTATGTCTAGTTGAATACCATGGACATATATGGCTCCTTTTCACTATTATCATGAGTCTACATATTGGGATTACCTGTAGTGAGCTCTCAACATGTACTAACCCTTCCACCACCATGGACATCCTCTATTGCAGTTATGTACCCCCATCGGGTGACATTGTGCTATCACATATTTTATATGGAACCAACATTCATTTTCATATCTATCATGACCTATATTTATTTATACCATCTTACAAATACATGGTCACATATTTTTTCTTGAATTGGCTATTGTGTGAGCATGGGATGACTACCTCATCTCGAGAGATTGTATATATAATTACCTTCCATATTTTTTGCAAGTGGTCTCTTTTCTTTCTCTGATGGGCGTTCTCTTGATTTCAACTCTCTCTAAATGTTTTTATTTAAATAAAAAGAAATATGTATTTCAAGTATAAAATGCTCTTCTAACTTCCACATTAAGGGGAACTTTTTTTCACACCACTTTCATTCTCTTGTGACACTTTAGTTTTTTTTTTTGAACACATGACAAATAAGGTACCCCACTACCAATTCCTCTTCTCATTCAACTAAGTCTCATTGACTTCAAGGATGGCTTCATCATCATGATGGTACTTCTAAAAGGAGGCATAATTGGCCTCCCATACATATGCTTCATAATGAAATGTTCCCATAACTTGTGTTTTCTATAAAAAAGTTAAAAAGACTCTTAAGCATGAGTAGGCCAATGATGGGTGAAAATTCATCATCACTAATCCTAAGCTAGATATTGACAAATGGGGGGATAAAAACCAAAGACAATGATGACCCACTACCCAATAAGGGAATGATTTCTTTTATTACATAATGCATATGATAAAATGTGCAAGGTGAATAAGTTTGAGAGAGAGAGAGAGAGAGAGAGAGAGAGAGAGAGAGAGAGAGAGAGAGAGAGAGATGGCCCATGATTTAATAAAATAAGGAAAAAAACTATGTATACATGCACGTGACAAGTGGAAAGTCAAGCTAATTTATACATGTATATGTATATTTGTACACACACACACACACACATACGTGTCTTTGTGTGTGTTTGAAAATAGGGAAAGGATTGTGTTCTACTCACTCAATTTTTATTTTTCAATTTATTAGGGTTATGCTTTTCTCATCACTCATTATCCCATCATGATTATTTTTAGGAATATTAGTTGTATTCCTAAGGATTACTCCATTGTTTACGCATTAAGGGTTTAATATTGTGCATCTATGAAGGATAATACCTCTCTCTAGGTCATAGCTCTCATGCCCTAAGATAAAATTTTCTACGACCATGGATATTGGTAGGTTTCACTATTTTCATATGGTATGATGAATGAGGAGAGAGGTAAGAAGCTTCATTGATACAATGGGTGCTTGTTGGGACCTTTATATTGAAATTAGAGAGGAATATAGTTATTGGCATTGGAATTAGATTATCCTATTCTCTATGGAATTGGAAAGGAAAATAGATGTAGATGATGGATTATTTTAACATGGAGAGGATGACACTATGAGTAGGAATAACTAATTGAATATTGAATGAGTAGTTTTTTCTGTGCACTATGGTTGATAAAATATTGGTTCTTAGGGATGAAATATACCAAATATTGGATAACCATGTCTTCCTTTATATTATTGGATTGGAAGAGGTTTTGAGATGTTGATAGCCGATCATTTTTCCCAAGAGAACCTTGGGATTTTCTATAGATCCAAGAGATATGTCTTTGTCATATGATGGACCTCAACTCAAGGGTGGATCTATAAGATATGAACTATAGATGAGTGGACAACCCTTCATAGGTAAATCAATGTGATTATTATGGATCTAAATATGCATGTTATTTATTTTTAATACATTATGATTTATATATAATTATATCATTGTTGGTTTAATGAAGTTCATATGTGAAATTATAGAGATAAAATTTAAAAAAAAATTAATAGGATTTATTGATCCATTGTGAACAAGGGTTTGAGAACAGATCCATTTCCATGCATAAATAATTTCAATTGTTATGTTAAAATATTAAATAATTATCCCATAAATACTTCCACGTCAGAGGAAATCATGTTGATGCAGGAGCATCTCTCCACATCAGCCAACCAGCCATCCAACCACGTCAGTGGTTTCAAATCGCGTGCTGAAGAGAGGTGCAACCCTTGTTTTCAAATTGAATTTGAATGAATGTAATTAAATGTTTTAGGCTGTTGAGCCGTGAGGCCATGATTTGCACGGGCGTAGAAGTAGGTAGGCCTTAAATGTTTGTAAGGCTGAGATCTAGATCCAAATTGTGGACTAGACAACCCATTCAATGTAATTGAATAGGGTAGGTGAGATTGGAGGGAAGAGCTCGAAGAGCCCCCTCATGTAAAAGATCAATTACGATCTCATTTTGTGATAGTTGTAATAGAAGAGCTAGTCGAGAGAAGAGAATCTGCAAGTAGAGAGCAGAAGAGAAGGAGATGAAACTCTATTGAAGTTCACGCTCAGGAATACCTTGTAAAAATAGGCATTTTCCATTTAATACAAACAACAGTTTTTCCTGCATATTTTCCTGTCTTGAATGAATGTCTGGATGTGTTCTTCATATGCTGTGAATGTATGTTTAGGCATTTGCAGGAGTTATTTGATTTCAGGTTGTTGAAGGTCTTTGAGGCTTCACACCAGGAGGGTGTGACATAACACTGCAGGTTTTGTAGGCCGTGCACATGGATGCACTTGTGAACTCTGCAGATTCAGACAAAGATGTGCCGAGGGAACAAGAGATGAAATCATCAACTCGGAGAAGGTATTTGAGGTTGTTGAACACCTCATGAGGCAAGGCTGTGGAGAAGAACACAGTTGCAGACAGGAGCTCTCTTTGAGTTCTGTAAAGCTCTGCCAAGTGGGCATTGAGCCAGTGCAAGGAGTGCACAGAGGAAGAACTTTGCTGTGAGTTCCGAAGAAGACAGTAACTCTGCTGTGAGTTCTGTATAACTCTGCCAGGAGGGCATTGAGTTAGTGTGTAGATAGGCACAGGGAGATACCTCTTTGAGTTCTGTAATTAGAAGAAGAATCCACTGAAGGATATTCACAGGGTTGATGAACACCTTGAAGGACTCAACAATAGGTTGCTTGAGTAGAAGGATAGCCAGGAGGGCATAAGTTTCTCCATATGAAGGAGAAAGGGAAAAAGGACCGAGTTCCTTAAGAGTCTGAGTCTCAGAAAATCTCGGAAGAGATAGAACCTTTGTGTGCGTGAAGACTCTGCAGAGGTGCAGAAGTTGCAGAATCCTTTTGAGGATTCGAAAGGATAAGCTCAGGAGGAGTAGCGTCTTTGAGAACAAAGGCAAGACCCAAGGTGAAGAGCTCACAGGGAAAAGAAACAAAGGTTGAGGCCTTTGAACATTTGGAACTATTCCAAGTACGGGAAGAACGTGCCAAAGCTCAGGAGGAGCACAACTGTCGTTGGATTCATCCGAAGAGATCTGAACCATTGAAGATTTCATGTCTAGGGAGCAGTGGAAGAGTGCACAGATCCAAAGAGATTCTAAGCCGTTGGATCTCGCTTAGAATATCCGACAACCATCAGATATGTTGAGAGGAGCTCGAGGTTTAAACCCTCGTAAGCAGAGAAAAAATCCTGAAAGGCGTGGGATTATCGAAATTTCGGCATTCAGGAGTTCGGGAGTCCTGAGGAGGAAAGTCCAGGCACTTGACATCAAAAGTCCCAAATTCACGAAAGAATCTGAGTTGTCCATATGTGGGAGGATGATGTTGTGAGATTTCCCATATCGTGGATTCAAATGTTGGGAGTCATAGAGGGAAGTCTTTCAACTTTGCAAGCAGTGAAGTCACGAAGAGATCAAGACCATCCATCTGAGGAGGACAGGTGGCAACGATCGAGGGATCGGTGAAGTGTTGAAGGGGTCCAGGATTCGGATCTCGTGAACTCAGAAGTTCGCAAGGTGAGATCCCAAAGGTTGGGTGCTCCAAGTCGTGAAGTTGTGAAATCGCGAGGAGCGAGGACAACCATTGGATCTAGAGAATGGGAGGACTATTGGATCAGGAACCCCATCACCTATCATGCATTCAGGGGTTTGAAGGTTGAGAGGGGTCACTTTCAACATCAGAACTCGCGAAGTTCCGAGAGCTGAGGCTCGTGTGGACACATGGTAGAACCACAAGGTGGGGCTCGCGTGATTGACAGGTGGGCACGCGTCACCTGGAGAAAGGAGTCAACAATCCGTTGACTTCTCACATCTCGAGGATTCGTGGGATAAGAGCATGAGAGCTCAACCCTTCGACTTGCGAAGTCACGAAGTTGTGACGTGAGCTATCATTTATCCTAGCCGTTGGTCATGCGTAGAGGGCGTTGACAAGGAGGAGCCATACCCATATCAACATTTTGGGTATCGTGAGTCTGGAATGGAGGAGTCAGGATATTCAACTCACGAACTCGTGAGATCGTGAGTTGCGACAAGTGACTTTGGGTTAGGCCCTTGGTCATAGAGCTGTGGTCACTTTGGGAGAAAGGAGCTTGCACCTAGTTCCATTCGCACAGGGGAGCTTCTGAAAAGGACTTGTAGATCGATAACTGGAGATTCCAGCAAGGAGTGAAAAAGAGCCACTTCGTCTCATAAAATAGATTGAATGATCCTTAAGACTGGGAGGTCACCCAGCGACTCTATCGAGGCAGAGGTGGCGTCTGTGTCAAGTGGTATTAGAGCTAGAACTTTGTTTGTATATTTCAAGCAGAGGGAGAAGGAGAAGGAAGATAGAGTGCTGGAGACTCTGTGATGGTTGTTTGCAGGTGGGAAACAATCAAGGAGATAGTCAGGAGGACTGTAGAAGAAGCTAGAAACACTCAGGGGTGCAGAGTGATAGCAGCAGGTTTTCCAGGAGGGTAGATAGGAACAACAAGATGGCTATTAAATGCTATACAAGTGTTGGAAGGAAATACCTAGAGGTGATGAGCAAAGCTGAATGGGATGAAGAACTTGCCAAGATGAGGGCAAGGATGGATGAACTTGCATTTGAGATGCAACAAAATGCAAAGTCACGATGGGTATATGAATGGCCCATGAAGACGAAATAAAAATGGCCAGTCAAGGAGTTGATGGCTAAAAGACAATGTAGGTTGTTAAGAGGATGGTTGAGGCATGCTGAAAACCTCGACAGACATGAGGAAGTGGTTCAAGTATGTGAGCTAGAGACTGGGAGAAGCCTCAATAGTGAGGAAGAATTGGGATCAGCTGAAGATCTCAAGGACTTCCTGGAGGGCAGCCCATAAATTCCCAATTTCCAAGAGAGCAAGGAGTTGAGATTTCTGCGGGATCTCACAGACTGTCATGAGGAAAGTTGGGGAATTTCACATTTCTAGGAGGGAAATGATATGAGGTCACTATGATATCTCATGGACTGCCAGGAGGGCAGCAGAAAGTTTCCAATTTTCCAGGGGGGCAAGGGAATATAGATGGGACTATATGAAAGTCTCATGAAATTGGAAGTGAGTTTGAATCAGCCGGAGGAGCTAACAGAGAAGATGAGCTCAGAGTTAGATTTGGATCAACAGATGCAGCTGACGGAAGAAGAAGATCTGAGGAATCTTCTAATGATTGGGGGAATTCATATATTCCTACCATTTGCCCAAGAGGAGGCAAAAATCTGTGTTGCAGATGCAGCAATAGTAGAAGCAGGACATCTAGCTGAGACTATCAGAGAAGAATTGGAGAATATATCTGAGGCTGCCCAAGAAGAAGAGAATGAGCATTCTGAGGAATGGCTCAATACTTTTAGCCAGGAAGTTGAGGAAGCTACAACACTGAAGCTAGAAATAGAAGAAGCTGAAGAGCAGGCATATAGATTGCTCACTCCATGGGAGATGGAGCTAGAGATGCTAGAGGATTGGCTGAATAATCCAGAGCCAGCAGGTGACTTCCATGAGCAGGTATTGGCAGAGGAGCATTCTGAGGAATCGCTCAGAGATTTCATCCAGGGAGCTGAAAAGGTGATGAAGACTGCAGAGCTGAACTTTGTAGCAGGGTGGAAAGTTAAGGCCACAGAAGATGAAGAAGATGGCATGGGAGATCATGGTGATCTGCCCAATTTCAGTCAATTTTTACAGCTGAGGAGATTGCAAAAGAAGAGCCAACCACTGGAGTAGCTGGATGAAGTGATCGATAAGATCAGGGAGTTGATGATCAGGTCAGCAAGGACTACCAGCAAGGAGAGGCTGAGAATAAAATTAGTAGCAGTAGTGAAACAACATCAACAACAACATGGAAGTGGAGTGAGGAGTCAACTCCAGAAGATTATTTGGGATCCGGGAGGATTTCCACAGCTGAGAGTGGAAGCTCATGAGCAAGAGCTCATGAATTTTGCAGCTGAGGAGTATGATGCATGAGCATCTCTCCACATCATCCAGCCAGCCAGCCAACCACGTCAGCGGTTTCAAATCGCGTGCTGAAGAGAGGCGCAACCCTCATTTTCAAATTGAATTTGAATGAATGTAATTAAATGTTTTAGGTTGTTTAGCCGTGAGGCTATGCTTTGCACAGGAGTAGAAGTAGGTAGGCCTTAAATGTTTGTAAGGATGAGATCTAGATCTGGATTGTGGACTAGACAGCCCATTCAATGTAATTGAATAGGGTAGGTGAGATTGGAGGGAAGAGCTCGAAGATCCCCCTCATGTAATAGATCAATTACGATCTCATTTTGTGATAGTTGTAATAGAAGAGCTAAACGAGAGAAGAGAATTTGCAAGTAGAGAGCATAAGAGAAGGAGCCGAAACTCTGTTGAAGTTCGCGCTCAGGAATACCTTGTAAAAATAGGCATTTTCCATTTAATACAAACAACAATTTTTCCTGCATATTTTCCTATGTTGAATGAATGTCTGGATGTGTTCTTCATATGATGTGAATGTATGTTTAGGCATTTGCAGGAGTTATTTGATTTCAGGTTATTGAAGGTCTTTGAGGCTTCACACCAGGAGGGTGTGATAGAACATTGTTGGTTCTGTAGGCCGTGCACACAGATGCACTTCTGAACTCTGTGGATTCAAACAAAGACGTGCCGAGGGAACAAGAGATGAAATCATCAACTCAGGGAAGGTCTTTGAGGTTGTTGAACACCTCATGAGCAAGGATGTGGAGAAGAACATAGTTACAGACATAAGCTCTCTTTGAGTTCTGTAAATCTTTGTCAAGTGGGCATTGAGCCAGTGCAAGGAGTGCACAAAGGAAAAACTCTGTTGTGAGTTCCGAAGAAGACAGTAACTCTGCTGTGAGTTCTGTATAACTTTTCCAGGAGGGCATTGAGTCAGCGTGCAGATAGGCAAAGGGAGAGAAATCTTTGAGTTTTGTAATTAGAGGAAGAATCCACTGAAGGATCTTCACAATGTTGTTGAACACCCTGAAGGACTCAGCAATAGGTTGCTTGAGTAGAAGGATAGCCAGGAGGGCATCTATTTCTCCATCTGAAGGAGAAAGGGAAAAAGGACCAAGTTCCTTAAGAGTTTGAGTCTTATAAAATCTCAGAAGAGATAACACCTTTGTGTGCGTGAAGACTCTGCAGAGGCGTAGAAGTCGCAAAATCCTTTTGAGGATTCAAAAGGATAAGCTCAGGAGGAGTAGCATCTTTGAGAACGCAGGTGAGACCCAAGGTGAAGAGCTCGCAGGGAAAAGAAAAAAAGGTCAAGGCCTTTGAACATTTGGAATTATTCCAAGTGCGGGAAGAAAGCGCCAAATCTCAGGAGGAGCACAACTATCATCGGATTCAACCGAAGAGATCTGGACCGTTGAAGATTTCACGTCTAGGGAGCAGTGGAGGAGCACGCAGAGACAAAGAGATTCTAAGCCATTGGATCTCACTGAGAATAGCCGAAAACCGTCAGATTTGTCAAGAGGAGCTCGAGGTTTAAACCCTTGTAAGCAGAGCAAAAATCCCGATAGGCGTGGGCTTATCGAAATTTCAGCATTCGGGAGTTCAGATTCCTAAGGACAAAATTCCAGGCACTCGACATCAAAAGTCCCGAATTCGTGAAAGAATCTGAGCTGTCCATCTGTGGGAGGATGGTGTCACTAGATTTCCCATATCAGGGATTCAAACATTGGGAGTCATAGAGGGAAGTATTTCGACTTCGCAAGCAGTGAAGTCGTGAAGAGATTAGGACCGTCCATCTGAGGAGGACAGGTGGTAGTGATCGAGGGATCAGCGAAGTGCCGAAGGGGTCCAAGATTCAGATCTTGTGAACTCGGAAGTTTGCAAGGTGAGAGCCCAAAGTTTGGGTGCTCCAAGTCGTGAAGTTGCGAAATCACGAGGAGCGAGGACAACCATTGGATCCAGAGAACGGGAGGACAGTTGGATCAGGAACCCCATCGCTTATCGCACGTTCGGGGTTTTGAAGGTTGAGAGGGTTCACTTTCGACATAAAAAGTTGTGAAGTGTCGAGAGCCAAGGCCCATGTGGACACATGGCAGAACCACAAGGTGGGGCCTGCGTGATTGACAGGTGGACACGCATCACCTGGAGAAAGGAGTCAACACTCCGTTGACTTCTCACATCTCGGGGATTCACGGGATAAGAGCATGAGAGCTCAACCCTTCGAATTGTGAAGTCATGAAGTTGCGACGTGAGCTAGCATTTAGCCTAGCCGTTGGTCACGCGTAGAGGGCATTGACAAGGAGGAGTCGTACTTGTATCGACATTTTGGGTATCGTGAGTCTGGAAAGGAGAAGTCGGGAGCTTAGAATCACGAACTCACGAGATCGCGAGTTGGGACAAGTGAATTTGGGTTAGGCCCTTGGTCATAGTGTTGTGGTCGCTTGGGGAGAAAGGATCTCATGCCTAGTGCCATTCGCACAGGGGAGATTTCGAAAAGGACCTGTGGATCGATAACTGGAGATTCCAGCAGGGAAACAAAAAGAGCCTCTTCGGCTCATAAAATAGATTGAACGATCCTTAAGATCAGGAGGTCGCGCAGTGACTCTGTCAAGGTAGAGGTGGTGTCTGCGTCACATGTGGATTGAGGTGAATTGATATACCTTGATCCTTATGAGTAGAGTTTAAGTATGTAACTGATCCAAAATGGATCCAAACTGACTAATGGGTGTAAGAATTAGTACCTACATTTCAATTTGACAATTAATGAAGGTTAAGCAAACATTGTAAGTCAATACAAATGTAAACGTTGAATAATAAAAATGTGAAAGGAAAAAAATGAATTAAATGAAAAAAAATAAGAATAGGAGAAGAGAGAAAGAGGGTAATGGGAAGTGAAGGGCCATTATTGTTGGATTTCCCTTACCCCCCATCTCTCCCTATTTATTCCTCCACTCTCATTCTAAAAGGGTATTTTTTCCAAGGAGAGAAGGATGCACAAAGAGCATTAGTTTCATTGTAACCAGAGATTGCCAAAATGAAGAAACTGGGCCTCATTCGAAGCTGGTTTTCGCATTTGGGTTTCCAGGGTAATTTTTTTTTATGTTTATTATGGTTTCTTGATGTTTTTATTGAACTATAAGAAACTTTTACATGTGTTGATGTTTCTCTTGTTAATATTAATTTGATGCTTGATTATGTTATTTGTGAGAGATCATTCTCTATCTGCAAATAAATAACCCCAATCACTCTGAAATGTCCACCATCTAATTTCCTTTAAATTTTGAGATTAATGGATGGTAAAAGTTGCAAATAATAAAGAAGTTGATAAATTTGTATTTTCATAGTTGTTAGTGTATTTATCTCACCTATAGGATGTTCTCTCTTCTTGAGTCATTTTCTCATTTCTTGGGTCATTTTCTCTTTGACTAGGCTGAGTTTACATTCCCCTGGGAGTTTTACTTTGTTCCAGAGTGAATTCACATCCCCCTGGGAATTTTGTTTCATGACTGGACGTTTTCACATTCCCTTGGGTGTCTTATCTTGTGACCAAATGTTTTAATTTAGTATTGGATGAATTTTTATCAACGAGGTCATATTCTATTTACCCACAATAATTTTCCCTTTCCTGGACCAATGGAAATCCTCCCTTGGTGATTATTTCTTACCGGGGTGATTTATTTATTTCTTAGACATTTTAATTCACTAATGGATGAATTCTTATCAGCTGGGTCAATTTCTCTCTTGTTGGATGATTAATTCAATTACTGGTTGACTTGATTAACTACTGGTTGATTCATTTTCTTGTTGGATGGTTAATTTCATTGTTGGTCAACTTATTTAATAACCGGTCTCTTGATTTCTTAATTTCGCATAGAATCCCAATCACTTATATTGACTTGGCTCATCAAAGAATGTTGATAAAGTGCAGTTTCATAGCTTTAACATTCCTTCCACTAGTTTCATATCTCAAATTCTTAATTCCACATGAAATCCCAATCACTTCTATCAACTTAGCTCATCAAAGAATGTCGATAAAGTGTGGTTTCATAGATTTAACATTCCTTCCACTAGTTTCATAGATTTATCATTCCATGGCTAATAACACATTGACATTGATAGATATGGGTTGGATGGATGCATAAAGAAGTCAATTATGTAGAGTGACACCTTTTAAAATGTGGGCCTCATGTTTTATTAAATTCTAATGCATCTTCCAGGTTATGCTGAGATTAAATAGTCTTATGATTTTTTGGGGGGGGACAAGAACCAAGTCCTCAAGTGTATTTTGTGGAATTTGGATGATATAATCCTTATGGTGCATAGTGTAAGGAGAGTTTGGATTCTCTCATCAAATGATCAACACTCTGAACAAGAATGGTCATATTGAAACACCCACAAAGAATCATAAGCAAAATGCCAAGTGGATATCAGATTTTGTATTGCTTTGGTTCAGATAATGTTATTGGGATCAATGGAGCCAAAATAAAAGTGGGAAAATGTAAATATATGAATATGGAGTGAAGAACATATGTCCATGTTACTCCATTAAATAGGTTACACTAAGCACATAAACCTTGTAAGCCTAGAACATTGTCAATTCTACAAAAAAGATCAAGCTCAGATGCCTCCAAAATAATAGTAAGCAAATCATGGTGTATGCATTTGGAAATAAGAGTGACATCGATGCATGCAAAGTATGATTCCCCAGAATAGAGGCATTGGAATCAATCCATAGAACACAAATTCAAAGTATTTTCCAAGTCATTTTGGTTATTGATATCACTTATTATTTACCATTTCTAGCTAGTGGTCATGGTGTGTAGGTAACAAGCAAGAGAAGGATTTTCAGCTAGGGAGATAAGTGTAACATCCCCTCTATAATCCCTACTTTAATGATTAATGTAGATATAATGTGCGGCTATGGCCAAGTGATGTATATGCAAATTGTATTTCTGAATTTAATAATAAAATTTCATTCCAGATGCTGGGGAATATGGACATATATCAGGGTTGCATTAATCTATGGGAGGGTCTAAGAGGGGTCCAAGGGGGAATTACCCATGTATATTAATTCAACCCACTTCCTAAAATTATTGTTGGTATATGAACCTTCTAAATTTTTATTGAGTGTCCCCAAAGCCAATCATTGACTGAATGTAAGAGGGTGGGTATGAGAAGTGACATCCCATAGTTATTGGGAGCATGGGAGTTGAGTACAATTAGTTTTGGAAAGAGTGTAAGTAAAGAAAGTAAGCCAAAGAGAGTAAAATTTGTATGGGGAGTGATGACAACTTTGAACATTCATGTTTTTTCATGAACATCAAGGAGAGAATAGGGAAGAAGAGTTGGGAGCTAGAGAAACCATGGAGGGTGAGTTCTAGAGAACACTGGAGAGTTTTTGGAGCGTTTTGGAGATAAATACCAAAGATCCAGGTTATCAGGCTTGAAGAGTGAATTTTGGTGTGAGTTGCATTGTAACAACAAGTGTTTGATGTTGTTTTATTGGTAGTTTTCCTGGAAAATATCTCCCTTGAGTTTCTAAGTAGAGAGATTCTTGGTTAACTATACCAGATATACCCTAATAAATGAATGGGATGCATGAAGGAATGATATAAGAGAAGGGGTACATTCCTTGGGTTGGGAAGGTCGAGAGGAAGAGAACTGGTGGAAAATCAGGATAAATATAGGAAAATACTAGTGGGTTGTGGGATTTCTAAGTTGTGAGTGGACACTGAGAGACCACCCTCTTTTTTGGATTACTAGCCTCAGCTCGGGGGTGAATTTATATTTACATTTGGAAGAAAAAGTCTATGTTTTGGTGGAACATCCATCCCAAGTAGCTGGTTGCACAACTACTTTAAAAAGATACATGTTTTATTTGTTTCTATGTTGCATTATGAGTTTAATTGTTGTGATTTTACTTTGTGTATGAGAATGGTTTTACATGTTGCTCTATGAGTTATTAGATACATTCATGCTTGTTTTAAAATGTTGTAGATGCATTTAATTAATGGTAACAAACACTAGTAAAATCTAGTTGTAGTTCGAAGGTGGTAAGCTACATGAAATTAGTTAGCTTTAAAATTTTTAATTTATGGGTATTTCCACATGTAATGGACCTTAGTTGTGTTGGGGAACATTACATTATGGTATCCGAGTCTTTGGTTCAAACATCAGGCTTGTATGGGCCAGGATAGGTGCAAATTGGGAAAATTCATTGTTGCATATTTTGGTCTTGCAAATTTGGAGAAAAATGATGAAAAAATGAGAATGAAATCCCCAAATTCATGAGCAAATTCAGGTCAGATTTATTTCATAGCCATCAAAGAGAGGTTTAATGGCGTCAATTTGCAGATTCGTAGAGATGAATTCGACCTAGAAGGTCAACATTTGTGTTTTAATGATTGTTTTAGAATTAGGAAAATATTGGTGAATCAACGATCGAGATCATGTCTGATTTTGAGATCAACGACCCAGATTTATTGTAATAGATTTAAAAACTTATAAGATTTTCGAAATTTGGCAAGGTCTAGTAGATCGATGACCAAGATTCACTTTCAAAGGTTTGTGAAATGGCACAAATCGACGGTCTGAATTAGTTTTCATAGGTTGGAAAAGGAATTAGAACTATAATCAAGATCATCAGACTTGGAAATCGATGACACAGACTCATCATATTTTTGCTCAAAAATTTCTAAGTGTTGGAGTTGACCAATAGAATTCATCGATGATCGATGGTCGGGTCGACTGATTTGGAAAAGTGTTTTGTTCACCAATAGAAATCATTGATGATTGATGGTTAGGTCGACTGAATTGGCAAAGTGTTCCAGTTTCAAATGGAAATTGTCAATGACCAACCATCGAGTTAGTTGATTTAAAGGTGTTCGCTCGACAAGAGGGATTGTCGATCATCGAAGACCGATGATCGTGTTGGAAAATTTGGTGAGGTTTCCATTCATCCAAGAGAATTTGACAATCATAGATGAAGGAAGAGGGTGATGATGTGTCATGCCACATTAGCTATAGTGCCATGTTAGAGTCTAGGCATCATGCCACACCAAAATCTGTGTGTCATGTCATGTCAACGTAGTTGGCATGTCAGCCAAGAGACTGTCGATGGAAGATGATCGGGTTGATTGAATTGTTAAGGAGTTTCATCCATCAATGAAAATCACCAACAACTGATGGTTGATGGTCAGGTTGGTCAGTTTAGCGATGCCTTGCAAATCAGTTGTCAAAGGAAAGGGCCAATGGTCGATGATCGAGTTGATAGTTTTGGTTGGGTGTTACATGCACCAAAAGAGAATGCCAATCATCAATTATCGATAGAGTTTAGATCAACGATCGATATTTCACCCTATTTTGATATCAATGTTGCAAATTAAAGAGGATGTTATGACAATAAAACAAATAATTTTATATGAAATTTTCCATATTTTGAAGGTCTTCAACTCGCGGGGCAATTTTAAGGCCCAAAACGATGCTTTTAGGTAATCAAAATCCATGAGAACAATGTGTACCTTTGGTACACTATGTCATTGCATATTAAATAAAAGAACTCAAAGAGAGAGCTATCCAACAAGATACCCGAGGTGCAAAACAAAGCTCATATGAGAAAGTTACAACTGAAATAATTAAGGTAAAAATTTGGCACCAATTTACTTCTAGAGGGCATAACTCATTGCTCATAAGTTTGTTTGAGGCACATGAGAAGTCTATGGAAATATTATGAACCATAGAAGACAACCATGGAGCCAGATTTGGAATCTAGGTATGTAAAAATGTGCAGGAAGAGAAAGACGATACCTATAACATACAAGGATAAAATGGGAAAACAATCTAAACTTCTTCGGACCACAAATTTCATCTTATAACTCAAATTTTAGCAAACAAACAATCACTAGAAATGTATTGAGGAGGAGAAAACACATGTCCACCCATAATTTTGAATTGGGCACTAAAAATTTCAGAAAATAATAAAGTAATTTATGTAGCAGTGGACACAGAGTAGTGAGTGGAAATTGCAACTTGTAAATGCTGTAAATTTTTGCTCATAACTCAAAATGAGGCATGAGTACAACCATTGGAGAGATGTTTCAGAGAGGAGTGTATCCAAGGGAATCATATTTTGACCTAGTGTATTGTGTTCTTCATAAATTTATATGAAGAATAACCTGTGTTCTAATTAATGAAATGTTTTATAGTATGCATGTTCTAACAATAACTATTACATGCACAATTCTTACAGAATTAGAGGTACACAAAAACAACGTTGGTTCTTATATGAGGATTGGATTTATGGAAGATGCCAAGGGATATTCAATCCATGAGGAATAGGTCCAAGGTCTTCATGTCTACATGGGAAATGTTGAGACATAGTCTAATGGAAGAAGAGGGAGGCATGAACTTGTAACTATGAGAAGCCTTCATAGATAAGTGTAGAGATATAGGGTAGATAATGAAAGGATTATAAAGTCTCAAGAAGAGACACTTCAGAGTCTAAATATGTTGCATAGGAAAGTTAACAAAGATTCTGGAACCAAGCAAGCAACTAATGCTAGACAAGTGACTGCATCTATATCCTAAATAAAAAGAGATGATAATGGGAATGACATCAAGTCAAGAAGTATAAACTAAAACCATCATTCTCAAAGGAAATCAACTAGAATAACTCATACAATTTCATAGCCACATAGCAACCCAATTATGTCTCCTTTTAGGAGGAAAATAACAAGGCCCGAGGAAGACATATTGCAAGGTGAACTTAGGAAAATCAAACTTCCAACTTTCAATGGAGAGCATATGAAAGGAAAAGAGGCCGATGCCTGACTATTGGAAATGAATAAATATTTTTAGCTACATGATTACCCCTCAAGGTTAGAAGCTATAATTTCACACTACCACTTGCAAGGAAAGGTATCCATGTGGTGGGATAAGCTTAAGCAAGCCAAGCACCTTGATGAGAAAATGATCTCATGGAGGTATTTCAAAGGATATTTCCAAGAGAAATATTTGTTTGAGAATTATTATGAAATGAAGATGAAAGAGTTATTCAAACTCAAGTTGGGAAGCATGACAATTGATGAATATGAGAAGAGGTTCTTTGAATTACAAAAGTATGTTGACTTCATAAAGGATGAGAAGGTCAAAATCCAAAGGTTTCTGAGTGGGTTACATTATTTCTATAGTGACAAGATACAATATTATAACCTTGAGACTTTGGAGGAGGCCATAAGAAGAGAAAAGCATATTTATGAGCATAGCAGAGGAAGGATAATTTTACAAAAAGATTTGAATGAAAAGATGAATGGTAAAAAGGATCAAATGAGGAAAGGTTTTAAGACACCATTTTTCAAGAACAACTCCTAAGCAAATCAACAAGTTCATTCAACCCAAAATCATCATAAGACTACATATTCATTTGGGAAAAGGCCAAGGCAGTAGTCTGTACAATGTTGGGGATGTGAGGGAAATCAATTATACAGGGACCACCCTCACAAAGGAGAAATAATGAGGATTGTCCACAAAATTTAGGAGGATTAAATGATGTAATACATGGGAGGAAACGTTCCAATCATTTATACATCCTTGGAAACTATGCAAACAAAATATCAATTCCCCATGATTGTAGTGGAAGGTAAGATTGATAACCATCCCATAGCAATTTTAATTGATTCTGGAGCTAGCCATAGTTACATACTCTAACATTGTTGAAATATTTCACTTTCAAAGGAGTTATCATAAGAAATATTGGTTAGTTCAGTTAGCCACAGGGGCTAGAAGGAAAATCAATGAGCTAGTTAAAGAATGTCCTATAGACATGAATGCACTTAGCAAAAAGGTATATGTGAACATCATTCCATTGGATTCATATGATTTTCTAATTGACATGGATTGGTTGGAAAAACACCATGCTATACTAGATTGTTACAACAAGACAATCACATGTATTGATGAAGAAGGGAAGCAAGGGATGGTTCAAGGAATTCCAAGAGATGTAGTTGTTAGAGAAATTTCAATTATGCAATTGAAAAATAGTTTCAGGAAGGGATGTCAGATTTTTGTAGCACATATAGAAGAGGCAACCAAAGAGAAAGTGGAAAGTATTGAAGACCATACAATCTTCAGGGATTTTGAAAATGTTTTTGGAGAAATCCTAGGATTTCCACCAAAGAGAGACATTTATTTCTCTAGATTTGGTGCCAAGAGTTTCCCTAGTGTCCAAGACACAATATAGAATGGGCACAACATAATTGAAGGAGTTGCAAATGCAGCTTGACGAATTGTTAAGGAAGGGGTATGCATGCCCAAGTGTATCACCTTAGGGTGCCCCAATTTGTTTTTTGAAGAATAAAGATATAACCTTAAGGTTGTGTATTGATTTTAGACAACTAAACAAGGCCACCATAAAGAACAAATATTCTCTTCCAATGATTGATGATTTATTTGATCATCTAAAAGGTGCAATATTATTTTCCAAGGTTGAATTGATATCAGGCTATCATCAAGTGAGGATTAAGGAAGAATATACTAGCAAGACAACATTCGGGAAAAAATACATGCATTATGAATTCATGATAGTAACATTTGGACTATAAAATGCCCTGGTACTTTTCATGTTCCTAATGAATGGAGTGTTCAGGGAGTACCTGGACAAGTTTGTAGTTGTGTTCCTGGATGATATACTCATTTACTCAAAGATAGAGAGGCACATGAGAAACATTTAAGAACGGTGTTGAAAGTTTTAAGAGAGCATAAGATGTATGCCAAGATAAGCAAGTTCATCTTTTATCCAAAGAAGATTCACCACTTCGGGCATATAATTTCAGAAAAAGGGATAACAATTGATCTTGAGAAGACAAAGGCCATTAGAGGA
Source organism: Picea engelmannii (assembly GCA_009831015.1). Lineage (NCBI taxonomy): Eukaryota > Viridiplantae > Streptophyta > Pinopsida > Pinales > Pinaceae > Picea > Picea engelmannii. Next base: position 653,220 of record ML777644.1, read on the forward strand.
TGGCCAGTTCCAAGAAATGTCACAAAAGTCAGATCATTCATGGGTCTTGCTAGTTATTACTAAAGATTCATAAAAGGATTCTTAAAGATTGCAAGCCTCATTAATTCTTTTCAAAAGAAGAGAGTGAAATTCGAATGGACTTCCAAGTGTGAAGAGAGTTTTTAACAACTAAAATACATCTTCACAACATGTGCCAATATTGAATATTGTAGATCCAGATGAATATTTTTTGGTGTGCACTAATGCATGCAAGGAAGGGCTTGGTGGAGTCCTCACACAAAAATATCATGTGGTATGTTATGAGTCTAGAAAATTAAAAAAACGTGAGAGGAATTATACTACACATGACTTGGAATTAACAACCATTATTCATGCATTAAAAAAGTGGAGATATTACCTCGTGGGGAGGAAATTTGAGATAAGAATAGACCACTGTGGTCTAAAACATTTTTTTGTACAACCCACATTAAACGCCAGACAAACTGTATGGTTGGAATTCCTTAGTAAACACGACTTTGAGATTAAGCACATGAAAGGAAAAAAAAATCAAGTGGTTGATGCACTTAGCAGGACATCTCATGAGATGCACATTGCATCCATTAGCATGTACAAGACTTATATGAAATATAAATTTATTTAAACAAAAAATTCAAATCAACATTATTTGGCAATAAAAGAAATATTACAAAAAGGAAATTTACAACATAAATTTAAATAGTATGAGCTGAAGGAGGATGGAATTCTCATGTATAGAGGCAAGGTATATGTGCAAAATTCCAATGAGTTGAAAAATATAGTGATGAGGGAAATGAATAATGTGCCATATGTTGGGCACCCATGATATCATAAAACAATTATAGTTGTAAGAAACCAATACTTTTGGTGAGGAATGAAGAAAGAAGTGGCTAATTATATAGCGAGATGTCTAGAATTCCAAAAGGTGAAGACATAGCATAGACATCCAGTGGGGTTGCTACAACTATTTCCCATTCCATAATGGAAATGGGAAGTAGTCACAATGTATTTTATTACTAAGATTTCCAGAACAATGAAGCAACATGATTCCATCATGGTGGTGGTTATTAAATTAACCAAGGTAGCACATGTTATTCTTGTGAATACCACACACAAAGAAAAAAATATTGCAGAGATCTACATGAAATAAGTTTCTAGGTTACATAGGGTGCCTAAGGCAATTGTTTTAGATAGAGATCCAAAATTTACATCAAATTTTTTGAAGGGTTTGTTCAAAGGATTTGGGACAAATTTAAATCTCAGTAAACCGTATCACCTAGAGTCAGATGGGAAAATAGATAGGACTAACATAATAATTAGAGACATGCTTATAATGTATGTGATGGAATGAACATCAAAGTGGGAGGATTATATTCATTTAATTGAATTTAATTACAATAATGGGTATCAAGACTCATTAAAAATGATCCCATTTTAAGCAGTGTATGGCAAAAAGTGTAACACCAGTGAGTTGGGATAATTAAGCAGAAAGAGTGGTTATTGGGCCAAATTTCTTGAATGAAATGAAAGAGAAATTGGAAAATATCAAGAAGAATTTTAAGGCTGCCCAGGATAGGTAGAAAATTTATGTAGAATTTTTTTTTTTTTTAGATATTTTAAAGTGGGTGAACATGTGTTTTTAAAAATGAAGGCAAAGAGAAATTCACTAAGACTAGGAAGCTACCCAAAGTTGACCACAAAATATTGTGGACCTTTTGAGATCTTATAAAATAGGGCATGTTGCATACATGATAGCATTGCCTACATCCATGAGAGTGAATAATGTTTTTCATGTGGCATTATTAAAGAAATATGTGTGTGATCCTAACCACATAATTGATTGGACTATGATCTAGGTGGAGCGCAAATGGGATTTCTGGGTGGAACCAATATGCATCCTGGACCATAAAGTCAAATTTATTAGGAAAAAATAAATAGGGATGGTAAGGTTTCAATGGAACTGATATGGTCCTGAAGATGCTACATGGGAGCACGAAGAAAACGTGTAGGAAAAATACCTGCAAATTTTCGACAATTTTGAAGAAAACAAAATATAAGAATGCAAGACTCCATTTTTAGCAGCTAGAGTTCCAGAACCACATCTCATATTCCTAGACAACCTATGTTGGGGTCCCTGATAAAAAAATGGTATGGATTGATGGAATGAGAGCAGTGAAGGGGGTACGTTCTTTGGGTTAGTGGGTTGAGAGGAACAATATATTTTGGTTGGAATTGTTGTTGGAGTTGTAAAATTGCATAATTTTTATTTCTTATTATTGTGGTGTAATGTATGCATGTATATCAGCATAATGTGAACCAAGAACTACAAAACATTGTAGGGTAGGGGGAATGTAACATATTTGATATAATCCCCCATTTAATTAATGATTAATGTAGATATAATGTGTGGCTACGACCAAGCAATATATATTCAAATTGTATTTTTTAATTTAATGATAAAATGTGATGCTAGTTGTTGGGGAATATGGATAGATATGGGGGATGAGTTAATCCACAAGAGAGGGGAGGGTCTAAGATAATGTCTAAGAGGGATCCAAGGGGGGATTACACATGACTATTAATTCAACCCGCTTCCTAAAATTACTATTGGTATATGAACCTTCTAATTTCTGATTGAGTGTCTCCAAAGCCAATCATTGAATGCATGTAAGAGGGTGGGTATGATAAGTCACATCCCATAGTTATTGGGAGCATGGGGATTGGGAAAAATCAGTTTTGGGAAGCGTGTAAGTCAAGAAATTAATACAAAGGGAGGAATATTCATATGGGGAGTGAAAAAAACTTTTAACGTTCATGTTTTTGCATGAACATCATAGAGAGAACATGGAAGAAGAGATGGGAGTTAGAGAAACCATGGAGGGTGATTTCTAGAGCATGTTGGAGCATTCTTGGAGTGTTTTGGAGATAAATAATGAAGGGGCATGTTTTTATTCCTAAAGAGTGAACTCTAGTGTGAGTTTCACTGTAATAGCAAGTGTTTGTTGATGTTTTTACTAGTAGTTTTCCAGGCAGTGAGCTCCCTTGAGTTTCCCATTAGAGATATTCTTGTTTACCTATACTAGAGAGACCTAAATAAACAAATGGGATGCCCGAAGGAATGATATTAGTGAAGGGGTACTTTCCTTGGGTTGGTGTAATGTCCCCATCCACCCTAGGTCGGGCCATGTCACACCACCCCAACTTCTATAGATCTAAATCAACCAAACCGTAAAAACCCCAACATACTACTGGGCCATGCTACTCTGAAGTTTCAATGTGTTGATTCTACTCTAACACAAGTCTGTGTAGTATCACTTGAAGTAACACACCCATCCCAAGCTTGATTCACACCACACAACTTACAATAGTGGAAGCACCATTCTCTTTTCAGTACAATCTTTAGCAATAGAATTAAATCAAACAACTGTGTGCACCAACATATTGATCACATAGTACAGATGTGCACACAACCACCTAGGCATCATGTGCCACTTATGTTATTACTGTGCACAGGGTCAAATTAATTAACCACACACACATGATTTCTAGCCTTTTGAAGCACACGGGTTATGATCCTATGCACTTGACCACTCAATCCTCTTCTTGATGACTCATAACCAAAACCACAAGGTTAAACTTAACAGGAAAATTTATCATCAACTGACATACTCATGCAAAACTACAGTTAAAGGGTAAAAACACCATACTTATATGCGCAAGCAACATTAAAAAAAATAACAAAAAATACTTATATGAAACACACATACAAGAATTAACCCATGTAAAACATAGTCAAATATGCACACAATAAACAAGAAAAGTGCATAGAGAACACTTATCTTTTTAAGAAAGTCACCAACTGCAACCTTGACTTAGACGCTCCTCCCAACCATAGATTTTATTTCTCATAATCTTTCAGCAACAGATCACCCTCGATATGGGGCTCAACTCTACCAGGGTTAAAGGTTTCTTAGTGATAGACTATGGTCTGAAACTCAACATATTTTCCCAGTCCTAAGTGCCCATTGCTGCAGCTATCCCACAAAACCTCACTCCCCACGTACTTGTCACACCCAAGGAAGTGTGCCCCTTCTGTTCTCAACAGTCCTTCAACTGCCCCACTTCCCTTCCCAAGGTTACCAACAATAGCCTAAACATAAAGTCTTTGAGCCCTGTGACTAATGCTTTGCGCACTAGGGAAAAACTCTCAGCAAAAATATCTCCTAAAGAGTATGCCCACAGGTCTGACAACCACTCCACAACAATTAGTCTCTCACCCAGAAAGAATTCTCATGGTCTGTCAACTTGACTCTTCAACAATGAATCTCTAGATAAAACCCCACAAATCCCTACGAGATGCTCACTACATATAAGGTAATAATCAAATTTTCCATATAGTCCGACCCCCTTTTTCACTTGAGAGCCTCCAACATGAATTCCTTTTCCTGAATCCTTTATCATCTCCCATGCCATGATACCCAAAATACACTAAGTCCAACAATATTATTGCACACCTTCCACTTGACACTTTTCACCTCCAAAATCAGCTTTAAGCCACTTGGTGACCAGTTCCCTGCCCTTAGGAACTTAGGATAAAACATATCCATAACATTACACTTTTTCGAAAATATTATAAAATATTCCCCAAGACTTACAACTCACCCCCTTTTCCCTTTTTCGGTGGAGTAGTCCCCCCGTCTCCTTTTGTCTGAGTTAGTCAGTGTGTAGAGATGCAATATTATATTAATAAACATGATTATATTTACACGGATAGTCACACTATCCTATTTGGGTCCAGGTTCACTAGCCTCATAATCATACATACTCTCTGGCCTCAAAACATAAACAATCTCACACACACACACACACACACACACACACAAACGCAAACAACTCAGTAGTGTGCACTTCCAGGTCATTACCATGCACTAACCCAAGTACATGAAACATGGTGCCATGTACACACTTAGATAGGTGCACACAACACATAAAATGTACACACCCTGTCTTTATATAAATTCTATGTGCACTTGCTCAAATGCACATAACACCAAAATACAAGTGCCAATGAATCACCAACCTAAATGTCCATTAAATTTATGCTTGGTTCCAATGGATCACTGGATTATATGTATAATTACAAAGGCTTCCAGATCAGGGACATTACAATCCCCTCCCCCTTATTTTTTCACTATCCTCAGTGCATCATATACACATGTACATACAAAATTTCAAACATCATAAAAAATATGAGGATACTCTACTTGCATAGCATCCATGCACTCCCAAGTTGCATCCTCAGAACCATACCAGGTCCACTATACCTTTACCATCTCCATGGATCGATTCAGGAGCTCCTTGACTTTTCGATCCAATATGAAAAATGGTCACACGTGAAATCCACCTTTTGGCTCAACTTGAATCACATTCCAATCAATAATATGATTAGTATTAGGTACGTATTTATTAAATAATGACACATGGAAAAAATTATGAATTCATAAGGACACATGAAATGTAAGCATATAAGCAACATGACCAATCCTTTCAAGTATTTCAAATGGACCACAATAGTGCGCTGCTAACTTAGAACACTTTCCCAACTTCAAGGAACTGTGCATGGCCTTTACTTTCATAAACAGGTGATCACCCACTTTAAACTCTCTATGGGTTCTTCATTTATCTGCACAACTTTTCTACCTATCCTAGGTAGCATTTAATTTCTTCCTTGTCTTTACCATATGCTCCTCCATTTCCTGAAGTAGATCTGGCCCAACCATTGCGCAGTCTATTGGGTTGTCCCAACTCACTGGCATGTTGCACTTTCTACCATAAAGTGCCTCAAATGGGATCATCTTTAAAGATTCCTAATACCCATTTTTGTAAGCAAACTCTACCAAATGAAGGTATTCTTCGCATTTTGATGGATTATCCATCACATACATCCTTAGCATGTCTTCAATAACCTAGTTTACCCTCTTAGTTTGACCATCTGACTTAGGGTGATATGTTATGATGAAATTCAGGCTTGTTCCAAATTCCTTGAATATTCCTTTCCAAATGTTCGAGGTGAACTTGTAATCTCTATCATACACAATTGTCTTAGGAACAACACGTAACTTGGAAACTTCATGCATGTATATCTCAACAATGTAGGTTGCCTTGTGGGCTGACTGTATTGGAATAAAATGGGAAGAATTAGTAATCTTTCCCACCACCACCATAATAGAATCATGGTGTTTATCATTCCTAGGAAACTTAGTTATGAAGTCCATGGTCACAACTTCTCACTTCCATTCAAGAATAGGAAAATGTTGTAGCATATCAGTTGGATTTTTTTTCTCAACCTCGACCTTCTAATATTTGAGACATCTCACAATAAAATACACAACTTATTTTTTCATACCTGAACAAAAGTATTGCTTCTTGACCACGACAATGGTCTTATGGTAACCTGGATGTTCAACATAAAGAACCTTATGCATCTCTGACAAAATTAGGTTCTTCAACTCCTTATCATTCAGAACAAAGACTTTATGTCTATACATGAGGATCCCATCCTCTCTTAACTCACAAGCTTCCAACTTCTGCTACAACATACCTTTCCATAAAGTTGCACTTATATCCATATATTGAAAATCTGATCGGGAAACTTCCAAAATTTTGTCACGCAAATCAGTCTGGTACATGCTAATGGATATACAATGCATTTCATTCATCCTCCTACTGAGTGCGCCAACCACCTTGTTTTATTTTCCTATGATATGCTTTATGTCAAAGTCATACTTATTGAGAAACTCCAACCACCTACTTTGTCTAAAATTCAAACTTCGCTATCCAAATAAATACTTCAGACCATAATGATCTGTCCTCAACTCAAATATCTTACCCATAAGATAATGTCACCACATCTTCAAAGCATGCATTATAGCTGTGAATCCTAGATCATTTGTAGAATAGAACCTTTCATGCTTTTAAACTTCCTTGATTCATAACATACCACTTGTCCATTCTAACTAAGGAATCCACCAAGTCCTACCTTGCATACATCTGTGTACACAACGGAGTTTGCATCAAGATCAACAATCCTAAAAAAATGCGCACTCGTTAACAAACTATTCAAGTGATGAAAACTCCTTGTGAAATCCGAGGTCCACTCAAATCACACACCTTTCTTCTGCAGGGATGTAATTGGATGCACAATCTGTGAAAATCCTTCAATAAACCTTTTGTAGTACCCTTCAAATCCCATAAAGGATCTCACTTATGTGATATTTCTTGGTGTTGGCCATTCCTCAATGGATTTTATCTTCATTGGGTCCACAACTATTCCTTCTTTTGAAATAATATGACCCAAACAGTGAATTTGTAGTTGATAAAATGAACACTTGATCAACTTTGCATAAAGATGATGCTCCCTCAACACCTGCAACACCATCCTAAGTGTTTCTCATACTCTTCCTTAGAATTTGAGTAAATAAGAATGTCATCTAGAAAGATAATGACAAACTTATATAAATACTCTCTAAACACTCCATTCATTAAACAGATGAATACAACTGGTGCATTTGAAAACCCAAATGGTACCACTGTAAACTCATAATGACCATACCTCATTATGAAGGCAGTCTTACTAATGTATTCCTCTTTTATTCTCACTTGTTGATATCCATATATGAGGTCTATCTTGGAAAATATGTGCACACCTCTCAACTGATCAAACATGTCATCTATCTTTGGCAATGGATACTTGTTCTTCATTGTTACCTTGTTCAATTGCTTAAAGTTGATACAAAGTCTCAGTGTACCGTCCTTCTTCTTCAAGAATAAAACTAGTGCACCCCAAGGTGACACACTTGGGCGTATATACTCCTTCTTCAAAATCTCCTCAAGTTGCATCTGCAACTCCTTCAACTCTGGGGTACTCATCCTATAAGGAGTCTTGGATACATGTGTTGCTTCTGGCATCAAATTTATAGATAAGTCAATATCTTGTTTCGGAGGCAATCTCGATATATCTTTAAATACATCCTCATACCATTTCAGTTTTATGCAATCTTCCACACTTAGCACTTTATCCTTAGATGCCTCTTCCATGTGCATTGCGAATACTTGACATTCCTTGCTGTAAATTTTCTTCAATTGCAATGCTGAAATTTCCCTGATAGTCACAACTCTTGGAATTCCTTGAACTGATCTCAAATTTCCTTGCTCATCTAGGCATGTAAATGCCTTATTGTAACAATCCAGGACAACATGGTGCCCATCCAAGCAATCCATACCAATGAGGCAATGATACAATCCCAAAGGTAAAATATTCAAATCAGCCTTTGTGCATAGTCCATTCATCTCCATTCGACATGCCTTAACCATCTCACTAATTTTCCTTTTTTTCTCCTGTAGCTTACTGCACCAACCAATATTTTCCAACCTTTCTTCTTGGAAAATGGAATATTTCCACCATCTTAGGATCTAGATAACTATGACTAGCTCCTGAGTCAATTAAAATAGCATTGGCTTGGTCATTAATCTTACCTTCCACCTCGATCATGTGTGACTAAAACTCAACCTACCTTTTATCTAGCGTGACGTAAATCCTTGGCACATTTCTACCCATTTCCTATACTGTCGCAGCTTGGTGTACACTGTGCGCAGTCCTCGCTTTATCATGTCTTTGAGGGAAATCTCTACGTAGATGATTTCTTCCACAACCCCAACACTGCATAGCTTGTTGCCATGGATTTTTTCCTACTGTCTTCGACATTATGGGCTCCTGGAGAGTCATCTATCCTTGCGCAGTGTTTCTTAAAAATGGTGGCTTAATTCCCTTCTTCCTTTGTTCCACCTTACTCTTCATCTTATCTTCCCAAGTCTTTTGGAAAGTTGGCCTTCCTCTTGGATGCTCATATAGACACTTAGCACGCCTTATGGTTTCTTCCAACGTCTTAGGGTCATCATACTATATATTTTCACTGATATATGAGGGAAACCCGCTCAAACATCTCTGAATCTTCACTTGTTCATCCTTGATAAAAGGCACATAATTCAACAAATCAAAATCTTATTTCATACTCATCTATTGTCATATTCCCAAGCTTGAGTTCGAAGAAATCCTTCATCTTCCTATCATAATACCTCTTGGTTAAGTATTTATTTTGGAAATACCTCTTGAACTCTCTCCAAGTCACTTTATTCTCGTCAACATGTTGCACTTGCACATACTGATCCCAACACATTGATGCCTTTCCTGTTAATTGATAAATAACAATTCTCCCTTCTACATGCGCATAATAGTTATGTAGCTGGAAGTACTTCCTCATACCCAACAACCATGTCTCTGCATCCTCATCTTTTTTATGCTAACCTTCAAAGGTAGGAGGCTTGATCTTATTCATTTCTCCTTGTATCTCTTCCACCCTAGTCCTTCTATTATGATTTATGATGGGAGATGGACTTGAGCTACTGCGTTCTTTCCTGAAAGAATGCTTACCAACACTTCTCTCTTCTCTTATTTTCTCATCACGAGACCTACAAATTCTTGATCTACTCGACTTTGTCTCCTTATCCATCTTCTTTTGTATTCGGTCCAAACTTTGCATCAATTTGACATTGAATTCATCTTGTTGCACCTTAACTCTCATAATCCATTCATTATCAGTCTTATAGTTCTAGACATATTTCTACAATACTCTTACAGTTTCATCTAAATTCATGCACTCTTCCTTAGATTATGTACCCTTTGCACCCAAGCCAACATACAAATCTCCGAGCTCCTCATCATCAGGACTATAAGTTATCTACACATTATCTATGCCTTTAACCTTCTGCATTGACTTTGTCCTACTCTAATTACTGATAATCTTGGAAAATGTGTAGACAACAAGATTTGTTAGGTGATTTCATGCAACAACTACATGAAAAATTTGCACCATTTTTTTGGAATCCTTTCTCTCGAATTTCTTTGATGGTTTTAACATTCCAAATCTAGTGCTCACAACCATGCATCACAAATATATACCACACACCAATGGTTTTCCATGCAAACTAAAATCTACACTGCGCGGAACCAATTCTTAGCCCACACATCTATTCATGCTAGTCTATGGCCCATAGAAGTTCATTGTTGAACCAAATTCTCTGATACCAATATGTAACATGCCCAACCACCCCAGGATGGGCCCCGTCACACCATTCCAACTTCTCTAGCTCTGAATCAACCAAACTGTAACAACCCCAACATATTATTGGGCCATGCTACTCTGAAGTTTCACTTCGCATATTCTACTCTAACAAAAGTCTGTGCAATATAACTTGAAGTAACGTGCTTAGCCTAAGCTTGAGTTGCACCATGCAAATTATAATAGTGGAAGAAACATTCACTTTTTAGTACAACATTAAGCAACATAATTAAATCAAACAACTATGTGCACCAACATACTGACGACACAGTACAACTGTGTGCACAACCACCTAGGCGTCATGCGCCACTTTTATTATTACTATGGGGGGTCAAATTCCTTAACCGCACACACATGAGCTCCATCCTCTTGAAGCACACAAGTTATGATCCTGCACACCCAACCACTCAATCCTCTTCTTGATGACTCATAACAAAAATCACAAGGTTAAACTTAACAAGAAAAGTTACCATCAAATGACATACTCATGCACAACTATAATTAAAGGATAAAAACACCATACTTGTATGCACAAGTAATATTAAACCAAATAACAACAAATACTTATATGCAATACACATATAAGAATTAACCCATGTCAAACATAGTCAAATATGCACAATGTAAACAAGAAAAGTGCATAAAGAACACTTATCTTTTTAAGAAAGTCACCAACTGCGGCCTTGACTCATAAGGTCCTCCCAACCAAATATGTTGTTTCTCATAAGCTTTCAGCAACATGCCACCTCTGATATAGGGCTCAACTCCACCAGGGCTAAAGGGTTCCCAATGATAGACTATGGTCTAAAACTCAAGATACTTTCCTAGTCCTAAATTCCCATTGTTGCAACTAGCCCACAATCCCTCATTCCCCACACACCTGTCACACCCAAGGAAGTGTTCCCATTCTCTGCTCAAGAATCCTTTAGCTTCCCCACTTCCCTTCCCAGGGTTACCAATAACATATCGGATAGGAAGTCTCTGAGCCCTACGACTAATTCTCAATGCACCAGGGAACAAATCTCAGCAAGAATCTTTCATGAAGAGTATTCCCATGGCTTGACACCACTCCAAAAAAAACAATCTCTTAGACAGAGAGATTGATCATGATCCATCAACCCAACTCTTCGAAAATGAATCTATGGATACAACACCACAACTCCCTACAAGCTTCTCGCTACAGATAAGGTAATAATTATATTTTCCATATAGTTTGAACCCCTTTTGCACACGAGAGCCTGAAACATGAATTCATTTTCTCGAATCCTCTATCATATCCCATGCCATCATACCAAAAATTGTAAATGTGTTGAACCTGCACAAAATAGATCTAGCTAGCAAATGACATACACAATTTGTAGAGAAAATATGAGAAAAGAGAAGGAGAGAAAGAATGGAAGAATTCTCATTAACCAAATGAATGAATGATAATTTACACATGATATAATCTATATAAATCAACTAATGTGCACTGGAGGAGAAGCCAATGTGTCTTAGTGGTGGTCTATAGTGATCTGGACACACACCAATAGTTACAGGAGTAAACTTCCACCTAGTCTAGTCTCTCAGGCAATTACGTGAGTGAACTGCCACATAGTCTGAGTTAACCAGTCTCTCAGTCTTCAATTAACTGACTGAAACATAGTGAAGTGAGGAGGAGATAAGGGAATCATGAGTAATGCACTAGTATGGTGATGATCCTAAGGAAAATATGCATTAGTTGGTGATGATCCCAATGTTGCATGGTGATAATCCCAATGTGGCATCTAGACTCCACTCAACTGATCAAACTGAAGTGTCAATTGAAGAGAATATTCTTCTAGAGGAATATTCTCCCTAAACTATAGGAGACTAAATAATGACTAATAAACATAGGAAAAACCTTAGGAAAAAAATCCTATGTGTGTGTGAAGTATTTCCAACACCCCCCCTGAACATCACTATGGTGAAAATAAAGAATGGGTCTTGGAAACGAGGCCATGTTAGGTACCCAAATATAAAATACACACTGAAATAAACGGGGAAAGAGGGAAAAAATCATGGGAANACCCCCCCCCCCCCCCCTCAAAGTATAATGTATGTAAAAATAATAACTGTCAGTTGCCAGGAAACTGTGTCCTTCACTTCAAGACGACTTCGCAGAGAATGGAACTTCTATTCAATGAAGATGTTTGCAGTTTGTTCTGCTGAAGGAAAAAACTGCAGGTCGATGATCCCCTCGTGTACTAAGTCCCAGATGTAGTGAATGTGGATATCAATGTGCTTCATCTTCTCCCTCTGAACTAAATCTCTGCAAAACTTCAGAGTGCTCTGGTTGTCACATCAGATGATGATCGACCGATGAAACTAAATGCCCAACTCAATGAGAAAATGTTGTAGCCACATAGTGTGAATGGTCATGTTAACTACCACTCTATACTCTGACTCGAAAGATAGAGAAATAGTAGTATGCTTCTTTCTTGACCAATAGATAGGTCTAGGACCAAGACTGAGTGAGTAACCAGATGTCGAATTTCGATTAATGTTATCACCATCGTAGTCAGAATTAGTGAACCCAATGAGGTCCAATGTAGAGTATGTTGCATAGTGAATCGCAAAGGTGATGGTTCCATGTATGTATCGAAGGATATGCTTTGAAACCTTCCAATGTAGCTCATGCGGCTCCTGCATGAACTTGGAGACTTCTCCAACTACATAGGAGAGGTCTGGTCTGGAGTGTGTGAGATACAACAAGCTCCCCACTAGCTATCTATATCGTGTGTTGTTAACTAGTGGAGTGTCCCCACCATCCCCAAGTCTAACTCCTGATAGGAAAGGAGTCAAGGAAGACTTGTAGTCTCTCGTGTGAAATCTCTCAAGGAGATCTCGTGCATACTTGGCCTAAGACAGTTTCATGCCTGATGCATCCTAACTAATATCAAGTCCAAGGAAGAAATGTAGTGGACCCATGTCCATCATCAATAACCTGTCATGCAGAATCCTTTTGACTGCAACAATCGTTGAAGTCGAGAAACCGATGATCAATGTTGGCCCTTGAACAAGTTTTGAAGATCCTTGGTCATGTTTGACCTACTTTTGGGACTTCAACAGGCTGTCGAAGACAGAGCGCAAGTCGAAGCAGAGATCGCAGGATCTCGACCCCTTTTTAGGGATTTTTGGGTTTTGGGCTTATGTAATGGGAATGAGGATGTCATCCCATGGGTTTACCCATGTTTAGGCCCATTTTGTAATGTATAGATAGATAGCTAGGTGATGTAAGAAGAGGCCACAGTGTGCTAAGTACTAGAGTTCAATCTATGTGATCGAAGGAGGAACAAGTATGTGGTGCTAAGTGCTAAGTGTTAATTTCTAAGTGCAAATGGTAATTGCAATTTTTCTGTGCATACTGAGTGAGACTTGCATAACTAAGTGCAAGTGATTGTAAGAGACTGTGGAAGGCTTTGTGCTGTAATACAGGGAAGGAGGATCTAGCAAGGTGCGCAGATCTCCTGTCCTATACGGAGTAAGATATCATGGCTTTGTGCATGTAGAAGATTGACATAAAGAAATAAAGAAGAAGAGTTGGTGGGCGTAGCCCCAGGGTGGGGGTGAACCACATATATCTTGTGTTGCTATGCTGGTGTGGTGTATTGATGTGTTTACTTGCTTAAGTGCTTTGATGTAGATAAACGATAGATAGATCTGTTAATTCTTTGTGCTGAATAATGTGAATAAATGTTATATCTTATCTATGTTGGTATGCTTAGTACTTGAATCTATAGGATATGTATAAATAATACGTTGATATGTTGTTAGGACTTAGTTGTGTTGTAAACTAAGGTTGATTATTAATGAATAGTAACTGATAAGTTCTTTGTTAAGGTGTTGCAATCACATATCTGTGTCCCAACTAAGGTTGCAGACACTGGAGTCTTGCAACCACCCCTTCCTCTACCTCAGGTGAGACTTCATCTACTTCGCAGGTGTTGCCGAAAGGGCCGATAGTTAGGGTTTTGTTGGTGCATTTTTGTAGTGTTGAACCCTGGGTCTGCCCCTATGCCAACAAATGATTATGTTGTTGGGACCTGAAACTGTGATTGTTGGGAACCAAAGGAAAGAAAGAAAGATCTGTGCGTAGATTTTTTGCCTTAGTGCGCAGTATTAAACTTGATCTGTAAAGCTTTGTGCTAAGAAGAGAAGTCAAATTTGAAGAAAAAAGGTAAGATCTCGAAGCTTTGTGCTCTGATAAAGGTAAGAATAGTGAAAAGTCTTATATCTAGAAGCTTTAAAGGTAAGAATAGTGAAAATTTTTAGATCTGGAAGCTTTGTGCTCTGCTGGAAGTAAGATTAGTGGAAATTTTTGTTTCAAGAGTATGGATCTAGGTATGTTTGATAAATGTTGTCCTAGTTTGAAAACTAGGGTACATTTAGAAGAGAGAAGGTTTGATATGAGTAAATCTGATAGAAATAATGAAAGATATGTTATTCCTATGCATAGAAAGAATGTTTGGACTAACAAATGGATGCAGGATCCTAGAAAGAATTTTTTATAGGTTAGCTACTATGATCCTAGTGCACAGTACAAGAAAGGCTAGGGATCATTTAAGAAAAAAAGAGGATTAACCCTTTGTTATAGTTGTAGAAGACAGGGACATCTTGCTAGGGAATGCCCTGGAAGAAGACTTAGTTGTCTTTGTTGTAAAGTTATGCACCATGAAGTTTTAGATTGCCCTATAATGATTGCTAATCTTGACAGAATGAATATGAGACAAGAAAACCTTGAGGAAGGTCATGAAACTAAGACCATGGAAGAACCCCAGACAAAATCATAGACTGTACTACTGTAAATGAAAGAAACCCTAAATAATCACAGAGATGTCAACTTATTATATATCTTCAAAGAAAAAGAATGCATAGAAGAAAGAATAGGAGACTTCAACATAGACTATATCCTAGATGAGGAAACACAGGTAAATATCATGACAGAAAGAACTTGGGAAGCTTTAGGAAATCCTGATACGACTCCTTCATTGGGAGGAATATGAATATTTAGGAGAAAGATGATAACCCTATGTGGAAGACTCACCCAGGTATCTATGATTTCTCATGGAGCTTCGACAGAGGAAGATTTTGAGGTTGTTAGATTCATTGAGAACAACGCTCCATTTACTATGTTATTAGGAAAAACCCAGATCGAGAAAGATCAGACTAGAAGAAAAGAAGAGGAGGCCCTAGAACAAATAAAGAAGGAATTAAAAGATTTCATGACTAGGAGGATAACACACTTTATTGCAGAAAAGGACAACAGATCGAAGCTACTTAGAACCAAAAACTTGGATCACAAAGTTGGAAGAACAAAAGAATATTCAAAAACAATTAGAGCACCTACCCCAGATAGAGAAGTAGTATTACTCTCTAATCCTATGAAACAGTGCGAAGCTGCTATTCCAAAAGAAGAAAAGAATCAGAATGGAAAATGGAATACTAAGACGAAGATCACCGGAAAGAAGGCTAGAAAACTCAGTAAGAAGAGAGCACATATTGAAAAGTTACATAAGGTCCCAGAGGGAACTTCGCGGAAGGAATATTTGCAAAATTGGAACTTCGTCGGGATATCAGAACAACGCCCCATGGAACTTCACCCTGGTGAAGATTTATGACTGTTGGAAGCATTATAATCATTGGTCGACATTCCAGAACAGTTAGAACATCAGTTATGACCATAAATTTCACCATCAGACCATTGGGACCGCGCCACAATAGACATAACTGCATTGATGGAAAAATTATTTTTCGTTGGAGAGATTTGTTACATCATGTCTACTTAGTCTATCGACTGTTGCACCGAGAACAATTTTTTGAATTGTATTAGAGCTAACAGGAGAACCCATTTCTACCATGTTGTGCTTAGTAAGATCGACATCGATTCTATTGCTTTGATCACTCATCCATCCACCTAAGTTTTCCAATCAAGAGCATGCATCTCAGACGAGCTCAATGTTGTGAAGAAGTCAGTCGAGGAAGTTTTAATTGAGATGATGGTCGAGAGAGTGATGTCCATAGGATTTCAAGTTTCATTGATGTGAGGAGTGCAAGCCTCTCCGTCGACTTCTCATGGATCTGGACCATGCTAACTAGTAGCAGAGAAGAGAACCAAGCATAGAGAGGATCTAGCAAACACAAAGTTAATCCCGACAATCTTACCTGACTACATCCCGCCTTTGGCCGACACGGTGAGTCGTGACAGTTTCCCGAGGGACTTTGATTACACCATGGTTACTGCATACTTCTCGAAGGGGATACATGTAGTTAGAACACAATAAGATAAGATCGCGACATTGAAGTTCAATGACTTCAACCTAGGTGACCAAAAGAATTACAACATGCTTTCTCCTTACAAGTATCTGACCAAGACAAAGGGGAAGAACTTGTAAATATTCCCCCAGCCATGGACTATGAACCTTGCGTAGTCCACCCTCTTAAATGTGATGAAAATCCCACACTTTGGAAGGCACCAGGAAGTTAACACGTGTGTTAAGCTCCTGCTCTCATGTTACCATGGTGGCTATCTATGGCTATATAGATGCATCATAGTCGATCTGACATCGATCCATAGAATCATCGAATTGAGCATGCAAGGACCTGACCCGCAAGACTTCTACCCATGGAAGGCTTCCGACCACACCCTGGCACAAAGAATTAAATACAATTATGAGGATGTAGAAAAGGTAATGCGAGGCTACAAGGTAGCTTCCATCCAGAATGGTGCAGTGCGCCTAGCCTACCAGTTGATCGTAGGGATGCTAGTAAGGAAGAACCAACCTACACAAGTCACAGGATTTGTTGTTGACCTAGACGAGAAATGTGTAGAAGGATTCCAGATGAAATGGGTGAAGTACTTGGTCAACCAACTAGAATTAGATTTCTACGAAGCTTGGGATCAGGGCTATGAGTTTCACTTTAGCTAGCTTCTGATCCTCATTGCATTTACTATGTGGGAAATGGCGGAAGGTGCGAACTTCTTGAACATTGAGTTGTTCGAGATGCTCGCTGCAAAGTTCACCATGCTTTGGTACTCGAGTGACATGGGAAAACAGTGGCAGTCGAATGTGGTCTTTCATACCTATTATCTCCAGATGAAGAGGGCTATCGAAGTTGTCCCTCACATGACATTGAACACCCTGCATCAGTTCCCACCCCTCATGAAGTTCCACGTAGATCGACACTTCACTTATATCACCGCGCACATAGATGAGCACAAAGAAGAGATTCAATCATTCTACAAGCTCACAAAGGAGAACCTTGAAGAGATCACCAAGGACTGGTCTGCAGAACTCCTCATCCTTGCAGACCTCATAGAAATGTCAGACCCTCCACTCATGAAGCAAAGGATCTCCCTGGACCCAGTAGAAAGAAGAAGACTAAAGAGGTCCAAAACCTGAGTAGTGCATCGGAAGGAACTACTTCAGTATCACCTAGACGAGGGGATGATGACGAAGTAGAAGAGACATAGGGAAAAGAAGACTAGAAGAAGCAAGGCGAAGTAACATCGCCTAGGGACCTTGCTGATGAGGTTGATCCCTTGAAGAAAAGGAAGGTTTCTCCCATGAAACCCACTTCCCAAAAGAAATATGGAGCCACCTTGACTAAGATGCAGACTCTTCTCATTGTAGATGACTTTGACTTTATCATCGCAGTTGTAGCAAATGCCTCATAGGACATCTTACAGAAACATGGATCCAAGTAGGAGGAGATGTATGATAGAATTGAGGTTGAACTCAAAGGGGTACAACAGGACCTTCAAACCAACCATCTAGTATCCACTGCTCCCCCACCATCAGAAACACCTGAGTTGGGAGATGAGCCTACCCAACTCCGCAAACTAGATGATGTGACCAAAGCTCACCTTCGTCACGCATAGGAAGAAACCGAGCAGGCCACAGAGGCCCTAAAGCAAGTACAAAAAGTAGTCATAGAGAAATGCTGAGTTGCATAGAAAGAGGAGGCTTCCCTCCAAACTAAGTTTGAAGAAGAGAAAGCACAAGTCCAGCAAGAGAAAGAGCAATTGCTCGCAGAGCAGGTGGGAGTAAAAGAAGAAGTTATCAAAGCACTTTTCTCTATGACAGGCTTAGATAAAAAAGAGGAAGACCCAGTGGAACATCAAGTAGAGCAACTTGTGGAAGCTATCCAAGAGCTTCAATAGATAATCACAAACCTCGAGCTACGAGAAGTGCCAAGTACCCCGCAAGATGTGCGAGATCAATGAGAATCCACTACCTAGAGTGCAGTTGAGAGGATCAGAGCATTCACTCTGGAATGAAAACATATAAGTGTTCGCAGTGCATAGAATTATGAGAGACTCACTGAATATACTGAGCCAAAGGTACTGGAGTCACATCTCCAGGAGGCAAAGAAGCAATAAGCAACAATACAGGCACAGTTGAAGCTCCTGTCAGCAATTGAAAGGATGAAGTGATCCCAAGAACAACGCACTTCTCAACAACAGGTCCACACCATTTAGAGAAAAGTCATGGAAGTGAGCCAAAGGCTCCAACCAGTCCATGACAAAGATTGCCAACTATTTGAGGAGATTGAAGGCCGAGGCACAGAGTTGGAACAAGTAGTCACTGCAGTCGAACAACGTTTAGAAGGACCTGTCAACAAAGAATTCATCCAAGAGTTCACCGAGCAGGAGGCACTGGCACAACAATAGGTCAAAGCAGCTCAAGATAAGAATGAGGCTTTTGAAGCACAGCTACCCAAACCAGAGTGATTCAGGATGAGTCACAGGTGAGTGTTGGGGGTCTATTGGCCCTTAACCAAGTTTTGAGGATCCTTGGTCATGTTTGACCTACTTTTGGGAATTCAATAGGCTATCAAAGATGGAGCACAAGTCGAAGTAGATATCGTGGGATCTCGGCCCCTTTTTAGGGATTTTTGGGTTTTGGGTTTATGTAACGGGAATGAGGATGTCAGCCCACGGGTTTACCCATGCTTAGGCCCATTTTGGAATGTATAAATAGATAGCTAGGTGATGTAAGAAGAGGCCACAGTGTGCTAAGTATCATAGTTCAATCTATGTGATCAAAGGAGGAACAAGTATGTGATGCTAAGTGCTAAGTGTTAATTGATAAGTGCAAATGGTAATTGTAATTGCTCCGTGCATACTGAGTGAGACTTGCAGAGCTAAGTGCAAGTGATTGTAAGAGACTCTAGAAGGCTTTGTTCTATAATATAGGGAAGGAGGATCTAGCAAGGTGCGCATATCTCCTGTCCTTTGTGGATTAAGATATCATGGCTCTGTGCATGTAGAAGATTGACATAAAGAAATAAAGAAGAAGAGTTGGTGGACGTAGCCCCAGGGTAGGGGTGAACCATGTATATCCTGTGTTGCTATGCTTGTGTGGTGTATTGATGTGTTTACTTGCTTAATTTCTTTGATATAGATAAATGATAGATAGATCTGTTAATCCTTTGTGATGAATAATGTGAATAAATTCTAGATCTAATCTATGTTGGTATGATTAGTATTTGAATCTATAGGATCTATATAAATACTGTGTTGATCTATTGTTAGGACTTAGATGCACTGTAAACTAAGTTTGAATATTAGCGAACTGTAACTGCTAAGTACTTTGTTAAGGTGTTGTAATCACAGATCTGTGTCCCAGCTAAGGTTGCAGACACTGGATTCCTACAACCACCCCTACCTCTACCTCTGGTGAGACTTCATCTGCTTCGTAGGTGTTGTCAAAAGGGTCGGTAGTTAGGGTTTTTTTGGTGCATTTTTGTAGTGTTGAACCCTGGGTCTGCCCCTGTGCCAACAACCAACAAATCATCAACATACATAACTAGGAGTAGAAGTGAATCAACCATCCTGAGCATGTAAACATTCAAGTCTGACTTACAATGTACAAAGTTTTGTGACAACATGTAAGAGTCCATCTTGGCATACCATGCCCTCAGAGCCCGCTTGAGGCCATAAAAGGAATTCTTCAGTCGACAGACCAAATATGAGTACTGCATAAATCCCTAGGGCTACTCCATATAGATATCCTCATAGATATTGTCATGAAGAAATGCATTCTTCACGTCCATCTGATGGAAATCCCATCCATTGGCTACTAGAATGGTAAGTGCCAAACATATGGAATCCATATTCGTTACTGGAGTGTAGGTCTCATCATAGTCAATGCCATGCACCTGTTTAAAGCCTTTTGAAACTAGCCTATCTTGTATATGCTAACTTTTCCATCTACTCCGCTCTTGGTCCTGTAGACCCATATGCACCTGACAAGTTTCCTTCCCGAAGGAAGGGGAACCAGATCCCAAGTCTGGTTCTCAAGGAGGTAATTGTACTCCTCCTTCATGGCGGGTTCCCAAAAGGGATTTCCAGTAGCCTTTCCATAGGACTGTGGATCTAAAGAATGGACCAAGAAAATATTCTTGGGTGGCATCGGTTCAGTGGAAGTGAGTGCAAGAGGAGGCTCCTCAAAATCATATCGAGTCCTCCTAGTATCAGATAGAACCCCAACAAGATATTTTGCATCCTAAAGAGTAGTCTTGGCCCACTTGGGCCTCTTCTCTAGCTTTGAATCTACATCTACATGCACTGACTCTACATCTGACTGTACTGAATATTTGTCTAGATCATCTGAATCCTCTAAATCAGAACTCTCATTTGAACAAGAGTCGACATGTGGATGCTCATCATCTCTGATATGTGTAAGAACAAAAGTGTATGTGTGTAGATGTTGAGGTACATGTGAGACACTTTCCTCAAATTGGACACTATGCTCAATGATGAGCCAGTCCGAAGAAATATCAATGAGTCTGTATCCCTTTACACCATCGGGGTATCCTATAAAGATACACTTTTTGTTGTATGGATCAAGTGCCTTCCTCTTCTCAAAGGGAATCTTGGCCCATGCATGTGAACCAAAAATATGGAAGTGGGTCACTTCTGGTTTGAGGCTACTCCAATCCTCATAGGGTGTGTTATCCTTGACATATCTATGGGGAGATATATTTTGGATGTAGGTTGCACAATTAAGTGCTTCATCCCACAATCTCTGTGGAAGTGACTTTGCATGTAGCATGCAAGATGCCATCTCTTTTAAAGATCTATTTTTCCGCTCAACAACTCTGTTTTGCTGCAAATCATAGGGAATCATGTGCTGTAACTGAATCTTTGACTCATGAAAAATATTTTGTATCTCATGGTTGACATCCTCTCCCCTGTTATTTGTTTGAGGGACTTTGATTTTATTTCTTGATTGTGTCTCAACAAGGGCTTTGAAATCTTTGAGGTTTTGAAATACCTCTTATTTTTTCCTGAGAAAGAAAATCCATGTGAAGTGTGAGAAATCATCAAAAAAAATGAGCACGTATATTTATTTTATGATTGATGGATGCAGAAAAGGACCCATGAGGTCACTATGGTTTAGATCTAAATGAAATGAAGCCTTCTGAGTCTTCCCTTTGTCGAATTTCTCTTGAGGGTGTTTTCCAAGAACACATCCCTAACAAATTCCTTTGGAGAAGTGGATGTCAGGTAAACCATCAACCATTCCCTATTTTCTAAGATATTGCATATATCTAAAATTTAAATGCCCTAACATTTCATGCCATATCCTACTTCTTTCATCAACATGGGTAAGCAGTAATGAAAAATCTGGTTCAATAAATTCAGAAAATGCATAGAGTCTAGATTGATGATTTGCCTCACCGGTAGCAACCCTGGAATTGGTTTTCATGTCATAGATATACATTACATCAGGTGTGAATATGAATCTCTTTTTGGTGTCAATTTTATTCATCTGATACACAGAGAGAAGATGGGCAAAAAGTTTGGGAACGTGTAGCACATTCTAAAAGCTTTTGTTTGTGAGTTCAATTCTTCCTTTTCGGTGACCTCGACTAGAGAGTTTTCCCCCATCAGAATAGGAGGAATTTTGCATGAATCCAATGAATAATAAACATCTTTTGTGGCAACCATGTGGTATGATGCACCTGAATCTATGATCCAAGCATCAGGAGAGGAGTTGATGTCAATCAAAGCATGGTTAGAATTGCATTTCTTGAGATTCTGATCTTTTGGCTTCTTCTTCTTGGCACCCTCAGGGATGAAATCTCCAAGGTTGTTTTGATGAAGTATTTGGGCCATTTGATCTATCTGTTTCTGCATACATGTGGATTCTGGATGAAATCATTTATGGCAGTAAGTGCATTGCTTCCCTTTTCTTCCCTTTCCACTTTGGATCCGAAGGCATCATTGAAGGTTTTTTAGTACCCTTCCTTCTTTGGATTTTCATGTGCTTTCCTTTTGTCTTTTTATTTATATTTATGATATTTATGACCACTACCATATTGAAAAGTAAGTGAATGTGCCTTTGGGCCTTTGATTTTTCCCATATTGATGAGCTTGTTCTGCTCTCGTGTCAGAGACTCGATAAAGGCCTCAAGAGAGGGCATCGTCCAGGTGGATCCAAAGGCGATCCTAACTAAATGAAATGTAGATACAAACACTGAGTATTCTAGACCAATTTTGGATAGAATGGTAAGAACCATTTGTTTCTCCTCCTTATATTTATCAACCCCGCAAACCTTGAGTTGCGACAACAAATACTTTTATTTGGTAAAGAAATATTGGAGATTGTCGGAGGTTTATGGATACAAAGTGAGCAATTCCACCTCCAGCATGTTTTCCCTCATCTCATCCTATTTTCCAAAAATCCCTTCCATGGTGGTCAAGGCTTCATTAGGAGTTTTAAAGGAGAATATGTGAAAGAGGATTTCAGGAGAAATGAGACTGCAAATAGTTCCAAACGCTTCATCCATTTGATTTAGATACTTGGATTTTTCTATGGATGATGTGAGTTATGTCTCTATGTTCATGGTTAATATATATAATCCTCTACCTCAAAGATGCATTATCATCTTCTCCTTCCATGCAAATAAATTGTACGGTGTAAGAATGAATTCTTTTGGAAATTCAATTTTTTTCGTTGTCTTCAATCTTTGGTACCTACAAAAATAATTTGGTGTGTCTTTTACTTAGTAGTCCATAGGCTCTGATACCATGTAAATGTGTTGAACATGCCCAAAATATATCTAGCTAGAAATTTACATAAACAATTTGCAAAGAAAATATGAGACAAGAGAAGCATGAGCGAAAGAATGGAAGAATTCTCATTAACCAAATGAATGAATGATCATTTACACATGATAGGCTATGTATAACTCAACTAATGCACACTGGAGGAGAATCCAATGTGCAATAGTGGTGGTATAGAGTGATATGGACACACACCAATAGTTACAAGAGTAAACTGCCACCGAGTCTAGTCTTTTAGGCAGGAGTGAAATGCCACCTAGTCTGAGTTAACTAGTCTCTCAGTCTTTAGTTAATTGACTGAAATAGAGTGAAGTGAGGAGGAGATAATGCAATCATGAGTAATGTGCTAGTCTCGTGATGATCCCAAGGAAAATGCGCATTAGCCGGTGATGATCCCAATGTTGCATGGTGATAATCCCAATGTGGCATCTAGACTACACTCAACTGATCAAACTAAAGTGTGAACTGAAGAGAATATTTTCCCTAAACTATAGGAGACCAAATAATGACTAATAAACATAGGGAAAACCTTAGGAAAAATAAATCCTAGGTGTGTGTGAAGTATCTCCAACAAAAATACACTAAGGCCAACAATGTATATTGCATGCCTTCCACTTGACACTTGTCACCTCCAAAAGTAGCTTTAAGACACTTGGTGACTAGTTCCCTACCCTCGGGAACTTAGGATAAAACGTATCCATAACATTACACTTTTCAGAAATATTATAAAATATTCCCCAAGATTTACGACTCACCCCTTTTTCCATTTTTTGGTGGAGTAGCCCCCCCATCTCGTTTCATCTAAGTCGGTCAATGCACAACAATGAAATATTATATTAATAAACATGATTATATTTACATGGATAGGAACACTAGCCTATTTTCATCTAGGCTCACCAACATCATAATCATACAAGCTCTTTGGCCTCAAAACATAAACAATTATATATATATATATATATATATATATATATAACTCAGTATTGCACACTTCTATGTCATTACCGCGCTCTAACCCAAGTGCATACAACACAATGCCATGTATGCACTTACCCAGGTGTGCGCAACACATAAAATCTGTGCACCCTATCCCTGTAACAATTCTCCGCGCACTTGCTCAAATGTGTGTAACACCAAAATGTAGGGACCAATGACTCACCAACCTAAATGTCCATTACATTTATACTTGGTTCCAATGGCTCACCAACCTATATGTACAATTAAAAAGGGTTCTATATTAGGGACATTACAGTAGGGCAAGTTGAGAGGAAGAGAACTGGTGGAAAATTGGGATAGCTATAGGAAAATACCAATGGGTTGTGGGATTTCTAAGCTATAAGTGGACAATGAGAGATCACCCTATTTTGTGGATTGCTAGCCTCATCTCAGAGGTGACTTGCTATTGATATTTGGAAGAGAAAGTCTATGTTTGGGTGGAACGTTCATCCCAAGTATTTGGTTGCACAACTACTTTAAAAATATACGTGTTTTATTTGTTTATGTGTTGCATTATGAGTTTAATTGTTTATACTCTATGTATGAGAATGGTTTTACATGCTTATGTGTGTGTTATTATCTATATTCATACTTGTTTTAAAATGGTGTAGATGCATTTAATTAATGGTAATAGATAATAGTTAAATCTGGATGTAATTCATAGTTTGTAAGCTATAAGAAAATAGTTAGCTTTAACAAAATTTAATTTATGAGTATTTCTGCATGTAATTGACCTCAACTAGGCTGGGGAACATTACAAGAAGAGAGAACCTTATGCAAGGAATATGAATAGAGGCCTTGTGGTCTTTTTACAGAAAGAGTCCTCTGTACAAGCCTAAGAATAGAGCTCAAAAAAACATTTTTGTAAAGGATCTGTGTCGGTGAGATGGATGGGTCATAGGCCTATTGTTTATGGATCAATAACATAGATAGAAGGTTTTTTTAATGAAATAATTCAAAATTTCAAAAATAAATAATGAATGACCTTTGTTAAAGTTGGTTGAACATTGAATATATATATATATATATATATATATATATATATATATATATATATATATATATATATATATATATATATATATATATATATATATATATATATATATATCTCTCAATTGGGTTTAGCTTGGGTGGTTGGGATGAATGATTGTTATCCTCCCCGCTCAGGTTTAATTCTCACAAGCGACATGTTGAGCTCTTGATGAGTATCTTGTTGTAATGACTTTGAGCCTTGTTGTTGACAATGGGTTTACCATGGATACCATCCTCGAAATGAGGAGAAATAAGGTTTTCCCCTTGACAATGTAACTTGAAATATATATATATATATATGAAAAATTTACAAAATATCCTCCCTATAATCTATAATGGTAAATGAGGTAAATTATTAATGTTAATTAAGTTAACTAATCCCAAGAAAATCAAGAGAATGGAACCCATAACCTCTCAACACTAACAGATTTCACTTCAAGAATTTATATATGTATGGGGAGGGGTACATTCATAAAAGTACTATAAAAATACATATTCACTACAAATTATTCTATATATGGTTTGATATAAATTTAAATAAAATATTAAATGATTAGAAATGATTTTATTTTGTTTTTATGTAGATATATTTTTTCATATAAATGTTTAATATATTTTCAATCTTTTATCAAACATATATTTTTTAAAAACTAAAAAATATACCATGAACAAAGATATTTTATATAAGTAATCATTTTAGATATATGAAATGACCATAGATTTTAACATTATTTGCAAAATAATTATGAACAAACTTTATGGATTCATGATGTACCTAATTATGAACAAACTTTATGGATTCATCATGTACCTAGTAGGCTAGTTAATGTAGGAGCATCATTGACAATGTGGCAATACTCATTAGAGAGTGATCATATATATGAAAATTTGGAGATGAACAACCATGGTGAGAACAATTGAAACTTATGCATATGTTAAAGTAGATGCATGCAGACTTGTGTGCACAACATAGGAGCACTACGCTCAATGGATTACATAAAGAGAAGATGTACATGACAACAATTTAGGCATCATGCATTGTGAAAGAAACATATTGTGTTGGTGGGGACATTATTGTAGGATTTGAATGATCAAGACCAAATGACTTGGTAATAAGAAAAAATAGAATGACTATTGTTTATTGGATTGTTTGAAGAATTTGACTAGTTAAGAAGATAGAATATGAATTGATAAGGAAGCCAAAAATACAAGAAATAAAACATTGCAGAAAAATCCAAGATATATAGAAGAAAGTGGGAAAGAGGTGGGGGGATCTCATTCAAGGAAAGTTCAGTTGTGAGAGACAACCTCATTCTATTAAGTAGTTGATAAAATGATATAATAAGGGTTGAGTGTCATGATGTTATATAAAGATAGAGAGTACCATATTTTGAGCACCAAGGTGCCTTGCAAGATTGTAGTATGTTTTGCATAATAATAAGAAGAAGAATATCACATTTCCTTATTGTTAGTAAAATGAATTATAAAATATGGTATGATGAGTCCTATGTGTATTTTTTATTTTTTTTCATTTCTTTTCAAAGAAATGAATGTGTGTTTGATAATTTTCACGATGTAATTCTAATTTTCATAGGGGCTCGATGCCTCTCTTTATAATTTGGTATCAGAGTTGGAAACAATCCTAGGAGAACTAGAGGAGAGTTGAAAAGGTGGAGACAAAGACACTAAGGAAAGCACAAGATGTTGAAGAGAAGTTGTTAAAGACAAAATAAGATGTTGATTGAAGAGGGAAAGACAAAATTATAAATATACTAGTGAAGATGAAGAAATTTATAACATAATGTGTTGTAGACCAAGTATAGAGATTTTGTGTGAAGAGGAAGATTGATAAAGGTATGTTTGAGAGTTTTATTTTGTCAATACATCAATGGAATTTTTGATTGAGGTAGTCCACTTGTGTTTGGGAATAATTGAGTCATGGGAAGTGTAACATGTTGAGTAAGTGACTCCAGTTGTGTGGTTTTGAGCAAGAGGGGTTGGCTACATCAAAGGCAATTTGTGGACTGCATGAGAAAGTGTAATGTAATGTATCTATGGGGACATGAGTCAATTCAAGTCATGTAGATGATGATTGGCTAAGGAGCACATGAGAAATGCTTGTGGTGATGAAGGAAAATAGCTAGAGTTAGAAACAATAAAAAAAGATGAATTGAGTAGAAAGTGAGTTGGAAATCCTGGATTTCCATAATAAGTAGGTTTTCTATTGTTGCACATAAATAAGCAACAATGCATGTGAAATTGTGCTAAGATGAAGATAACATAAGTGTAATGAAGAGAGAAGGTGAAAAAGAAACAAATAGTTTCAATATGGATTGAAGGTGTGAGTATAACCCATAAGCACGAGGACATGATTTTTAATAACTCAAGGAGTTTGATGCAAGATCATATTAAATAGTTTGAAAATATCATATTAGAGAGTGATTGTGGAGATGAAAATTTAGAGATGAATAGAACTAACATGCATTTGTGGAACCTATGTTTATGTTAAAGTGGATGCATGGATATATCATATGAGTAATTTCATGTAGTGGTTTACATAAAAGGAAGGGACACATGATGATGAGTTATGGATCATGCATTCATGGAGGTAAAAGATTGTGCTAGTGGGGACATTATTGTATATTGTTAATGATCAAGACAAATGACTTGGTAGGGAGAGAAGTCATAATGACAAATGTTTATTGGATGTTTTGGAAAAGTCAAGAAGTTAAGAAGATATAAGTTGAATGAGTAAGGAATCCAAAAGGATAAGAAATGGACTATTGCATAAAACTCCTTGATAAATAAAGAAAGTGGAAAAGAGGTAGGGGCATTTTGATCAAGGAAGGTTCAATTTTGGAGCCCCATGTTGGTAAGTAGTCAATAGAATGATAGAGGAAGAAAGGATGAGTGTCATGATGATATATAAAGATAATAAGTCTCATGTTTTTAGCACTGAGGTTCCTTACTGTAACAACCCTAGATGAATACATGCTTAGGGATTATTAAGTAAAATTTATTAGATAATTAATTGTCCTAATATGGTTTTAATTAAACAATGATTAGTATTAATAATATTAATTGATTATTATTTATTAATTAATTGTTTTAACTTTTGATTAATTAATTAATTATTACATATCACACTCAATGATATTGGTAATAATTTAAGGGGGGCTTAATAATTTTAAATTGTTTAATTAAAATGCTTTACGTATGTGGGAGGGGATAAGGCATTAAAGAAAGGGGTAAGATATTAATGAAGGGGCGGATAAGGCATTAAAGAATGGGATAAGAAATTAATAAGGGGGAGATAAGGAAATTAATGAGGGGGAGGAGAGTCGGTGAAGGAGGGATAAGGAAGGGAATGAGTTTGACGGGAGGTATTCTACGGGAGTTGGCCATGGATTTTGGGAGCTGGGAGTATTGCAGAGAGAAGTGAAAATTCATGAGTGGTATTGATACAATGCACCTAAGTTTCTGGGGGTTTTGGGCACAGAAGGCCAGGATATCCATTGATATCCTGGGGCTAGGGAGCTACCTAGTTGGCAGGGAGGACGGTTTTGGGTAGTGTTTTGCAGAAGCGGGAAGGAAGCAAGCAGCGGGCAAACAGAGGATAATAGCATTAGGTTCAGGTATTTACCAAGAATTATGCATTGTTTTTGTATTACTTTGTTATTAAATTTTATTACTATGAAAAATTTGATTGCGAATGTGCTAAATGAAGTAACTCTTAAATTTTACTGCTCCGTTCTAAATTAAATGTTGTTTATTTAATTCGACTATTACACTTACAAGATTGTAATATGTTTTGTATAATAATGCTAAGAGTAACTTGTTTCCTCATATGTATTAAAATGAATTATATAAGCTCATATGATGAGTAATGTGTTTATTTTTCTATTGTATTGATTTATATTCAAATCATTGTGTGTGCGCGCGCGCACATGCTTAATAGTTTTCGCTATGTAAATTTTATTTGTAGAGGGGCTCGATCCCTCTTTGCATCACTAATCATATGTAAATACTATAAATATATTTTTTACTATCATTTTTTATATGTTTTGTCTCCATATTTTTTTATCATCTTTTACCTTACATAATGACCATTTTTGGATTTCTTTTTATACACACAAAAATACACACTTCATTTAAAAAAAAATCTCTCCACTTTCCTTAATATATTGATACTTGTTGGGGATTAGGTGTAACCTGATATGAAATAGACAAATAGAACTGTAGATAATAGAAGATGAAAAAAATTCAAAGATAAAGGGTGATGTCTAAAGACACCATTATGGAACTAAAACACAATGCATTGTGATCAGAACATCACAATGCATGTTGGACATATTGTACACAACAACAAGGATATAGACATGATGATAATGACCCATCAAGTTTTCTATTTAGAGCTTCAAGATCTAACCAAATTCCTTGGAATAGGGAAGATCTTTTCCACATATAACCGTCGATGGTTAGAGTTGACTCCATCAAATCTGCATTGTCTAGTCGGCTTGACAAGGATGCTTGACTCGATCATCCATGTGCCTAACTCATAGTCGATTGCTCGGTTGCTCGATCCATCGAATGAATATCTTCGATTGTTGACTGAATATCTGATTGATAAACTTGTCAACTACTCGATTGACTGATGTAGATATTTGGTATATCTTCTGAACAAATGTTTTCATATGTAGGCCAACTTCTTGACCGAGTGATTCCAAGAGAAGTGTGATGAAACACAAAAAATTGATGTTCCAACAACCCCCCATCAACACACGGCTCTAGAGATTCAAGAGGTGAAATTACATCAGTATGAAATCCCTCATAATTAAAACTTCTTGAATCCAAAGCATCGTAAGGAGCTTGATAAACCTATCTTTAGATAATGGCTTAGTGAAGATATCAACTACTTGATAATCTGTTCTACAATAGACAAGAGAGACGATGTTCGCATGAACCAACTATATCAAATAGTGAGCATGGAGCTCAACATGATTCACCTTACTGTGCAAAACAAAGTTATTAGCAACTTGAATGACACTCAAATTGTCATAGTAGATGGTAGTTGTGGTTTGAACAAGAAATCCAAGTTCACCCAAAAGTTGGAAAATCTAGGCTGCCTCTATATTGGCATGAATTCCATCATGGTATTATGATTTTTTAGTTGACAAGGAGGCTAAATTATATTTCTTGCACAACCAAATCAACGGTATAGTGCTAAAGTGAAACACATAGCTAGAAGTAGACTTCTAATCATCATTGTCACTAGCCCATTCAGAGTCGATGAAGACGACTAGTGAATTTGAACTTTGACAATATTGGATACCAAAATGAGTGGTACCCTTGAGATAGTGAACAATTCATTTGACTACATTTCGGTGTCTTTCTTTGGGATCCTGCATAAACCAAGAAAACACACTAGTAAAAAAGGAAATGTTAGGTCAATTGTGAGTAAGATAAATGAGACTGCTAACCAGTTGTCAATATAGGGTAGCATCGACTTTGGAAGTTTGACAAGTTTTTCTCAATTTGACTCTAGATTGAAAATGAGTAACACAGTGCTTACAATTGGCCATATTAAAACATGTCAAAAGATACATTACATATTTATATTGAGAAATGAAAAAACCATCAGACAATGGTAATACTTGAAGACCCAAAACATAATGCAGAATTCCAAGATTTGTCATGTCAAAGGAGTCAATGAGTTGTTGTCATTGTTTGATGGAAACCTGCATAGGAGATCTAGCTAAAGAATGCACAAACAAAGCTTATCAAGAAAGGAAGAGAGATCAAGATGGAAGAATGAGAAAATATATTCACACTACTCCAATGAGATGATGATTGATACACATATCATGATCAATATGATACAACGAATGAGTGGAATACACTCATATATAGGGAAAACCATTCCATAATTAAGAAAAACAATCAAGCAGTTAGCTTTCCTTAGGAATGCATGCATGCATAATAGTGATGGTAAAAATAGAAAGTCTAAAATAGAAGTAGTTAGTTAACTCCCACTGAACTAGTGTGTCAAAAAATAGAAATTTCTCCAACACCCCCCAAACATCACTATGGAGTAAAAAATGAGTCCCGACTACTAGGCCATTTTAGGTACTCATGTACAATGAAAGTAATGAACACTAAATAAAAATGAGGAAAGAGGGAAAACCACGTGGGAACAAAATCCCCCCTCAAAAGATAATGTATCAAAAGAAGAAAATGGTAGCTTCTAGGCAACTGTGTTCTTCACTGCAAGATGATCCTGCAAAGTCTGAAACTTCTACTCACTGAAATTCTTTGTGAAGATGTAGAAATATTTATGGATATGATGAAGTCCTTTGGCAACCTGTGTTGGCAAATATTGAACAAGCAGGGAATGCGTGTTGATAGCTGTTGTCAGTTGTTGTCATTGATGGAAAATTTGCAGACAACGAATGGTTGTTGTCATTGATGGGTTTGTATCAGACAGATTGCAACAAGATCATGGTTCAATAGTAACCATTGAATCCAAAATGAATATGGACCATAGTTTACAATCCCTGTCAGAGAGAGGATCTGAGCCGTCAGAATCGGAAGCAGATACCCGTCAGCCATTAGATCTGCAGAAGCTGTGAGGGAGATAAACCTCGAGAAAAAGTCCCGACACGAGGAGTTGTCATCGGGATATCAGCCATCGGAGTATCAAGGATCGGGACTTTGTAATGCCAAAATATCTTGACATAAAGAACTCTGAAATCACGATATGTGATTTCGCAGTGTAATCACAGTCGTTGGATAAGAAGTGATCTAAACCATTGATTTCCTTCATCGGAGAATCGAGGATCGGAGGATCGGGAATTCTGCAGGCATGTGCATGGTGACATCGAAAATGTCGAAACCCCGATGAGAGGTTTGACTGAGGTCATGTGTTGACGGTCATATGGGCCAAGGCCTATAACCAGCAAGGCTAGCGCGTGGAAAGGGGCGCATCGGCATTGGGGATCAGAACTTTGAAGTGACAAAGTCACTTGACATCAGGAGTGTCGATTTTGCGATATGAAAAATCGTGATGTAATCTGAGTCGTCAGATCAGGCTTTGATCTAGATCGTTGATTCTAGACCGTGTCGGAGTTTCGGGGATCGCAACATGGAATGGAAAGTGAACAAATGCAACGAGACTTCCGAAATCGCGATATGCGATATTGCGCTTCAATCGCAGCCGTCAAGTCAAGCTCAGATCTGGACCGTTGATCTTATACCATATTGGAGTTTCGCGAATCGGGATATGGTATTGATTGCAACATGATTTTTGAATTCGCGATATGCGAAATCGCGAAAGCTTCTTTCGTATAAAACTGTGGTCACAGCTCTTGGTCACGGGAAGAGAAGGGTTTAGTCCGGATAATCTCCATATCAGAGTTTCATAGATCGCGATGTGAAAGTGTTCATACACCTGGGCAAAGAAAAAGCCAAAATGTCGAAACCCAATTTAAAAGGCAAGAGTAATGAAGATTATCCAACGGTGCGGATAAGGTTTGAATGTGATCGGAGGGTCACTGTTCTCCCACACACATTTAACTCTTTCAGTTACAACATCGTTAGCAAAACAAACTCATGATTGCAAATTAGTGGTCGATCAGTTGGCATTTGGGTTGGTTGGACAGTTGTAGTTATTTTACCCCAAGGAGTTGGGAAGTTGAAAAGTGGTGCCCATGTGTATAAATTAAGATGAAATAGATTGTGCCCCTGTGGCTGTTCTGGACAGAAAAGGTATGAAACAGTAAGAAAGGAAAAAGGAGAGGATGCGCAGAATGAATTTGAACACATGTGCTGAGTGAGATTAAATGCAGAGAAGATTAGCAGAGCAAGTGGAAGCATAGCAGAATGATAGAAGAATGTGATGCAGAGCAGACCTGTTGAACGAACAGAGGAAGAGAAGAATTGCAGAACAATTTAATGAATATCAGATTTACAGAACAGAGAAAGAATGGTAAGAAGTGATTTATCTGCATAAATTGTCTGTGTATTCATTATTTAATATTTAAGGGTGGTTGGGAGGTGCTCGGGAGGACTGTTGTCCTCAGAGGTTCAAGTGGGAGCTTGAACACAGGAAGTTGTAGCTTCCATCTGGTTGTAGCCAGAGAAACAAGGGTGGCAGGGTGGTGCTAGGGAGAATAGGTGTTCTCTGTTATACAGGTTGGAGTCTGTGTAACTGGAAGTTGGTGCTTCCATCCAGTTGGTGCTCGAACATTCAGGAAGTTGGTGCTTCCATCCAGTTGGTGCTGGAATACTCAGGGAGTTGGTGCTTCCTTCTAGTGGGTGCTAGAGAAACCAGAGAGTTGGAGCTCTCAAACAAGTTGCATCTTGTAAAACAGAGGTTGCAGCCTCGCATTGAGTTGGTGCTCAATTGTAAATGATGTACAGAACTGCAAAAGACTGCCTATCATTTCGAAGAAGAAGAGGTTTTCTCCCTTTATGGGTTTCCTCGTGAAAAACTGTCTTTATGTGTACTTTATGTGAGACTGATGATTTTTACTTTTATTGCACATATGTTGTATGTTGTTTATGATCACATGAAGAAATATTAATAATGTTTTAACAGACTAAAAATTGTTTAAGCTCACAAACAACTGATTCACCCCCTCCCTCTAAGTTGTTTCAGTATTATTGTTAAGAACCAATACCAGATATGAAGATATAATCAACACAAATACTGAATACACAATAGATCCACAAAGCAAGATAGAAGAAACCACACTTTATTATTACCAAAACCCTTGAGGTAGGGCAACATCGTACAATGGATCCTATTATGGAAGGGATCCTCTCCTGTTCACTTGCCTCTTCG